>CM036563.1:64141600-64461717 GCA_020745775.1 Theristicus caerulescens
CTTAAAGGGGAGCTACAAAGAAGATGGAGACTCCCTTTTTACAAGGAGTCACATGGTGGGGACAAGGGGTAATGGGTGCAAGTTACTCCCAGGGAGATTTCGATTGGACACGAGAGGTGAATTTTTCACAATGAGAACAGTCAACCATTGGAATAATCACCCCAGGGAAGTGGTTGACTCCGTTATGCTGAACACGTTTAAGACTCAGCTGGACATGGTGCTGGGCCATCTTGTCTAGATTGTGCTAGAAAGGTTGGACCAGATGATCCTTGAGGCCCCTTCCAACCTGGTATTCTATGATTCTATGAATCTATGATTCTATGAAGGACACAACTGCACATGCAAAGAACTGATCACAGCAGGAGCTCAAACTTCCAGAGCAGCCTGGTGTCAGCACCCTTAGAGCCCTAATGGGCCTGATCACGCTCTCCTGCACCTCTGCCTACCCCCACTGAAGCTCAGGCTTGGACACTCCTTTTCTGCACTATGCTGTATGAATGACCATCACTGACAGTGTTGCAGCCAAGCCTGGGGGTCATGGACCCCATTGATCTGGACCCTGACCCACAGAAAGACTTCCTGACTTGACCCCAGAACTTGCCCTGTCATTATGGACTTGCCTGAAGGTCACTGGGCTGTGTATGACCTGGGTTACCATCACTGGTCCCAATCCTGACTCACAGACTTACACTGCCAGCTTGTCCTGGACTTCCTCATCATCACAGAGTTGTCTGACGGTCTGGACACTTTGCTGATGCTGGCTGCCATCCCCAGGCTGATCCTGCTCACCTGACTTGGACACTGTGGAATGGTCCCTGGCTGGCTGGATGCCTACCCTGCCAGTCACGTTATCCCCTGTGGCTCCTGGCTCCCTGTCCCTTATGGAGCAGCCAGCCCCAGCTGCTCCTTGACAGTTGAGAAGTACCTGCAGTATTTTTTATGTAGATAAGAGCCAAGAGCTGATACTTTCTTGGATGATGATAGCAGATCAGATGATAATATCAGAGTCTGAAATTAAGCACAGTAGGAAGGAAAATCCTGCACAGCTCTCAAAGGCTCATGCACAGTTTGACTAAATGGTGGTTCTTTCAAATACCTGGCCACAATATGCAGACTTTGCAAATATCTCCAGCCCTCTACTATGTCACACTCATTCTGTTGGAAGGGACCTTTGGAGAAACTGTTTGTGACAAAGCCATCTTTGTGCAAAGCAGACAGCATTCTGTGTGCCCAGAGGAACACATCTCCATGGGATGGCAGTGAATGTACAAGGATTCATATCACAGCCCCTTGCTCTTGCACCATTTCTGATGGCTCTCAGGCTATCCAGAGCTCTGAATGAGGCTCCCCGTGGTGCCAAGCCAACCCAACGTCTAAATAGTGGACATTCTGCAGTCCCAAAACTGTTGCAGAAGAGCCCAGAGACATTGTTCTGCACAAGAGTTTCCTGCTGCTGCCAGCAGAGACCAAAATCTGCTTCAGGGGAACTGGATTTTACTTCACAAAAAGAAAACACTCCTTGGAGAAGAAAGCGTTTATTTTCATTTCAGTTGCAAAAGATCAAACATATCATTATCTTCCAGGAAAAAAGACACAAAGCTCTGCTACCCTACACTTTGATTAAGCATGCTGATCGGGAAACTTCTCAAGTTTGAAAGCAGTAAACTTTTCATTTCAGGCAGTACTTTTGGTTTATACCTTTTTTATTAATGTGACACTTGCAGTCTTTTTAACTCAATTTAATGCTACTGTCTGGATAAATAGGACAAAATATAACTATTATCTCTCCTTTCCCCCACCTCCATCCTAATCTTGGAAAAGGTTAGCAGAAGTAAAGAAAAGACTGCAATTATATAATAAAAAAAATACTCAGTAGTGCAAATTGGAATTAGTGTGATCAAGTAACACCACTTGTAGCAGGTAACACAAAGAAAAAAGAAGGAAAAAAGGCTGAGCCCACTCATTTTCTTCTGGTTATATTGTCATTTCTCAAACTTGAATATATATACTAAAACCCATGCATCTGGTCCATGCACCTGATTCCTTGGTCTACAGCAGTTCTTCTGGATGTCCACAGTAGAGCTCAGAGACCTGTACTTCTTACCAGAATCAAAGTCCCGTGAAGCTGCTAAAATACATCTTGCCCAGTAAAACTGACAGAGGCCATTCCTGCTTCAGTGATTTTTGCCTAAAAAAACACAGATTACTTTGTCCCCTGGAAATTTTCTTCTTCTCCATCCAAAGGCTGTGACTAATACTGCAGAAGCTTCTGCCAGGCTGAGGTTCCCTGTGTACTAGATGTAGGACATGTAAGTGTATCAAAAGAGACTGCCCTTTCTCTTCTAAGCCTGTGAGTTCGAGACTAAGGGAAGAGAGAAGCATCTTCATTCCATAAGAGAAGTGAAGCCCAGCCAAGGAGAAGTGTAGGGTAGGTCTCAACTACTGTGGGCCACCTAAGACTCTGTCCAAGAAAGTTATCCAAACTTCCTCTTGTCAAAGAGAAAAACTTTTCCAAAGGGCAAGTCATCTCCCCATCTCTAACAGCACTTCTAGAAATCACAGAATCATAGAATTATTTAGGTTGGAAAAGACCTTTAAGATCATTTAGTCCAACCATAAACTAACACTGCCATGTCCACACATCTTTCAAATACCTCCAGGGATGGGAGCCAACCACTTCCCTGGGCAGCCTGTTCCAATGCTCGACGACCCTTTCAGTTAAAAAAAAATTCCTAATATCCAATCTAAACCTCCCCTGGCGCAACTTGAGACCATTTCCTCTTGTCCTAACATGTCCTACTTGGCAGAAGAGGCCAACCCCCCCCACTTCGCAACTTCCTTTCAGGTAGTAGGTCTCCCCTCAGCCTCCTCTTCTCCAAACTAAACAACCCCAGCTCCCTCAGCCGCTCCTCATAAGACTTGTGCTGTAGACCCTTCACCAGATGCCTTGCCCTTCTTTGGACACACTCCAGCACCCCAATGTCTTTCTTGTATGGAGGGGCCCAAAACTGAACACAGTATTCGAGGTGCGGCCTCACCAGTGCCAAATACAGGGGCATTATTACCTCCCTGGTCCTGCTGGCCAAACTATTCGTGATACAAGCCAGGATGCCATTGGCCCTCTTGGCTACCTGAGCACACTGCTGGCTCATGTTTAGGCAGCTGTCAACCAATACCCCCAGGTCCTTTTCAGCCAGGCAGCTCTCCAGCCACTCCTCCCCAAGCCTGTAGTGTTGCCTGGGGTTGTTGTGACCAAAGTGCAGGACCTGGCACTTGGCCTTGTTGAACCTTATACAGTTGGCCCTGGCCCAACAATCCAGCCTGACCAGGTCCCTCTGCAGGGCCTTCCTACCCTCCAGCAGATCGACACTCCCACCCAACTTGGTGTCATCTGCAAACTTACTGAGGGTGCACTCAATCCCTTCATCCAGATCGTCGATAAAGATATTAAACAGGACTGGTCCCAACACTGAGCCCTGGGGAACACCACTTGTGACCAGTCGCCAACTGGATTTGGCTCCATTCACCACTGCCCTCTGGGCTCGGCCATCCAGCCAGTTTTTAACCCAGCGCAGGGTGCACTTGTCCAAGCCGTGAGCAGCCAGTTTCTGCAGGAGAATGCTGTGGGAGACAGTGTCAAAGGCCTTACTGAAGTCCAAGTAGACAACATCCACAGCCTTCCCCTCATCCACTAAGCAGGTCACCTTGTCATAGAAGGAGACCAGGTTAGTGAAGCAGGACCTGCCTTCCATAAACCCATGCTGGCTGAGCCTGATCCCCCGGTTGTCCTGCACATGCCGCATAATGGCACTCAGGATGATCTGGTCCATGACCTTCCCCGGCACGGAGGTCAGGCTGACAGGCCTGTAGTTCCCCGGATCCTCTTTCTGGCCCTTCTTGTAGATGGGTGTCACATTTGCTAACTTCCAGTCATCTGGGACCTCCCCGCTTGACCAGGACTGCCGGTAAATGATGGAGAGTGGCTTGGCAAGTTCCTCTGCCAGTTCCCTCAGTATCCTCGGGTGGATCCCGTCTGGCCCCATAGACTTGTGGGCATCTAGGTGGAGGAGCAGGTCAGTGACTGCCACCTCTTCAACAACTGGGACTACATTCTGTGTCCTATCTCCATCTCCCAGCTCAGGGGCATGAAAACCTTGAGGATCACCAGTCCGACTATTAAAGACTGAGGCAAAGAAGGCATTAAGTACCTCAGCCTTCTCCTCATCCTTCGTGGCCAAGTTTCCCTCTGCATCCAACAAAGGAGGGAGATTCTCCTTAGCCCTCCTTTTGTCGCTGATATACTTGTAGAAACATTTTTTGTTGTCCTTGACAGCGGTGGCCAGTTTAAGTTCTAGCTGGGCCTTCGCTTTTCTAATCTTTTCCCTGCATAACCTCACAACATCCTTGTAGTCCTCCTGAATTGCCTGCCCCTTCTTCCAAAGTTGGTAGGTTCTCCTTTTCTTCCTGAGTTCCAGACAGAGCTCTCTGTTCAGCCAGGCTGGTCTTCTCCCCGACCTGCTCATCTTTTGGCACATGGGGAGAGCCTGCTCCTGTGCCTTTAAGACTTCCCTCTTGAATAACATCCAGCCTTCCTGGACTCCTTTGCCCTTCAGGACTGCCTCCCAAGGGACTCTGTTAACCAAACTGCTAAACAGGCCAAAGTCTGCCCTTCTGAAGTTTAGGGTTGCGGTTTTGCTGGCCCCCCTCCTTACTTCTCCACGAATCGAAAACTCTACCATTTCATGGTCACTGTGCCCAAGACAGCCTCCGACCACCACATCACCCACCAGGCCTTCTCTGTTCGTGAACAGCAGGTCCAGCGGGGCACCTCCCTTGGTTGGCTCGCTTACCAGCTGCATCAGGAAGTTATCCTCCACGCACTCCAGGAACCTCCTAGACTGCTTTCTCTCTGCTGTGTTGTATTTCCAGCAGATATCTGGTAAGTTGAAGTCTCCCACAAGAACAAGGGCTAGAGACTGTGAGACTTCAACCAACTGCTTGTAAAATACTTCATCTGTTTCCTCATCCTGGTTGGGTGGTCTATAACAGACTCCCACCAGGATATGTCCCTTATTAGCCTTCCCCCTGATCTTTACCCATAAGCACTCAACCTTGTCGTTACCTTTGTTGAGCTCAAGACAGTCAAAACACTCTCTGACGTACAGGGCTACCCCGCCACCTCGCCTTCCTTGCCTGTCCCGTCTAAAGAGCTTGTAGCCATCCATTGGAGCACTCCAGTTGTGCGAGTCATCCCACGATGTTTCCGTAATGGCAACCACATCATAGTTTCCCTGCCTTGCAATGGCTTCCAGCTCCTCCTGCTTATTGCCCAAGCTGCGTGCATTGGTGTAAATGCACTTCATTTAGGCTATCGATCTCTTCTCCAACACAGGCATGCCACCCCTGGGCTCATCCCTAGCAAGCCTGGTTTTATCCCCTTCCCCCTTCGAATCTTGTTTAAAGCCCTCTCAATGAGGCCTGCTAACTCCTGAGACATAATCCTTTTCCCCTTTGGCGACAGGTGAACCCCATCTGTCTCCAGCAGGCCTGGTGCCACGTAAACTTCCCCATGATTGAAAAACCCAAAATTCCACCTCTGGCACCAGCCTCTGAGCCATGTGTTGATGAGATGGGTCTTCCTGTTCCTGTCCGTATGCCTCCCGGCTACTGACGGGATGGAGGAGAACACCACCTGTGCTCCTGATCCCTCAAGTAACTGCCCCAGTTCTCTAAAATCCCTTTTGATTGTCTTTACACCTCTATCAGCGACCTCGTTGCTACCAACCTGTACAACCAATAACGGATAATAATCGGATGATTTTACCAGCTTAGGGAGCTTCCTAGTAATGTTTCTTATCCTTGCCCCAGGGAGGCAGCAGACTTCCCCATGGGATGGGTCCGGTCGGCATATTGGGCCCTCTGTTCCCCTCAGAAGGGAGTCGCCTATGACAATTACCCTTCTTTTTTTCTTACCAGTTGTTGTTGTGATGTGTGGGTCTGACTGGTTCCCCCTAGTCAACTCCCTGCATGGTTCACTGTCAGTTTCTTTGTCCTCCCAGCCCTCAAGGTCCAGAGCCTCATACCTATTGTGTACAGGCACCCTGGAGGGCGAAGTAGGCTGGGAGAGGACTCGCCTGCTGCACCGAGCAGGGATCTGTTTCCACCCCCCTCTGTCTCTTAGGTCCCCTCCTTCTGCCTGGTGGCAAGAGGGTAGGGGAGCCTCTCCTTCTCTTGATGGTTCCATGTGGTGTGCTGGTCTCAGGGATGGTAGGGAGTGGCTCCACCAGTCTATCTCCCTCTTGCACTCCCTGATACTCCTCAGCCTTGCAACTTCCTCTTTCAGCTCAGCCACCATGCTGAGCAGATCCTCCACCTGCTCGCACCTCACGCAGGTGGTGTCTCGGCTACCCTCTGTTACCAGAGCAAGGCTCTGGCACTCCCTGCAGCCAGAGACCTGGGTGGCTGCATGTTTTAGTGGGAGCTCTGTCTGGGTCACCACGTTCCTTCTGGCAACGGCTCTCGTCCAACTGGAAACCATGGCTTGAGTCTCTTCCGAGACGGCGTAGACCACAAGTAGAGCTCACGGGCTGCCTGCTCACTCTGTCTGCGCGAACTGTCACGCAAACTGCCCAACCACGCCCTTTCTGCCGTGCCACGCCCTGTTTGCCCGTCCTGTTCGCCGTGCTCCTGGTCCCCTCATCCAGATCATTTATAACGATATTAAACAGAATTGGCCCCAATACTGAAGCCTGGAGAACACCACCTGTGATCGGCCGCCAACTGGATTTAAGTCTGTTCACCACAACTCTTTGGGCCTGGCCATCTAGCCATTTTTTTTTTTACGCAGCAAACAGTATACTCGTCCAAGCCACGAGCAACCATTTTCTGCAGGAGAATGCTGCAGGAGACAGTGTCAAAGGCTTTACTGAAGTCCAGGTAAACAACATCCACAGCATTTCCCTCATCCACTAAGCAGGTCACCTTGTCATAGAAGGAGATCAGCTTAGACAAGCAGGACACTTCTTAACTTAGATTCAAATCTTAGATAGTGAAAGTCAGGTGAGATGATTCACAGGCCTGTGCTGTTTGAGACATAAGGGCAGAAACAATGAGAGAGGCCAGAGATCTTTCTGCCTCCAAAAACTCTTCAAAGACCTGCATAGTGTGGGGTACACCCAGGACCTCACTCCAGCTGTGTAAGGTGGAAAGCAAAACTCCTACCTTTCCAAGAGACAGGAGCTGACAGTACAGGCTCCAAAGGAGGTAATAGCTTAAACCATAACTAGGCTAAGAACTTTTCTAGTTCCAATCTATTCTCTGAAAACCCACAAAGAACAGAGTGACACAGTGACCATCAATGCATATGAGCTTGGAACACCGATCATGTGGTTAACATATGAATAGCAGGTGGCTTTTCCAAGACTCATTTATCAAGGAACAAAGTAAGTTTTCGATACAAGGAGTCTCATGCATACCTTTTCCATCGCATGTAATTTGACTACAAGCTAACCACTTTATTCCATAAATATGACAGTCTAAGTAAGTCTTTGAGCTCTCCCTGCTAAACAGGTGGTTGCATGGTTGTGGTCTCCCCATGAGCTGGGATGCCTATCAAGGTTGCTCCTCGAGGCAGAGAGACCTCTTACCAACTGCAGATCTTTCCTAAGTGACCAATAATGCGCATAACCTTGTGTTATTGTGCGCTAAGATTCTGTATTGATAACTTTGATTTTTGTCTTGGTAACCTCGATTTTGTCTTAGTAGTTTTGAATCATTGTTATATCCTTTGTGCAGTAAGTATTAGAGTGAACCTTGCTATCAAACTTTGTTAAGTCATGCTTTTACATCATATTTCAATAAAACCACTTTTGCTGATATGTTTGACAGTGGTTCTTTAAGCAGTCTAAATCAACCATTCGTGACACCTCTTCGACAGCAGAGAAATGATCTATGGAGGGCTGGCTCAGCTAGGGCCATCCCAATGAGCTCAGTGGTATGAGCTGTCATTGGTCTTTGTGGAGCAAAATACAGTGGCATACAGTGGAGAGGAAGACCAGCTGTTCGAAAAAATGCTGGCTGTTTCTTGCAAGTAATGTTATAAAAGAAAAAGGCTCCCCCTTCCTCCCCCCCCAGAAGTACTTTGTTTATTCATTTAATTTTTCTGTCAGTTTATTTCTTCCTTCCGTGAAACTTTCCCCTTCAGCATGAGGAAAGCAAACAAAGGAAAGAGGCGGCAGGGTTTCTCCCATCCCCCCAAAAAGTTATTTGGACATTTAAATTTCTTGGTGGAAGGGGAAGTGGGATCAAAAAAGAAAGACAATTTTTCTGCAAATATTTTAATTTTGCTAGAAAAAGGTCATTTTTTGATCCTTCTCCCTCTCACTCTCCCATTAATGGAAAAGAAAAACCTCAACCACACAGTTTCAGCAAACTCTTTCCCTCTAACCACTTTCCTTTGGGGTTAACATGGAGGTACATTGTTAGCAGATTGTATTGCCATGCTGTGCCTATGCTGTGGATAAATAGGTAAAGGATGCACAGATTTCACAAAGGTATCTGGCAGATTCCTAAGACACTGAATTCATTGCAAACAAAAAAGTTTCACTTTTGCTTCAGTTAAATTCTGGAAACGGACAGGTGAGAACTTTTATACAGGTTGGGCAAACGTTTTTCTATTCACTTCTCCATTTCTGAAATGTTGCTTTCCCTCTCCACTGAATAAAGTTGCTGCATTTCACAAGGTCCTATCAGAACAACTTTGTAAAATTGGCTTTAACCCTGAAAGTTTCCAGGACTCAAAAATGTGTTGTGGGCACATGGGAGAAATGCAAGCTTAAGAGTAGAAAGAAATGTCAATTCCACCCCTCCACAGCACATCCTAAGCAAGGAAAGTATATTAGTTTGACAAACTGTGCCATTGAGCCTACAGTAGAAATTTTCTAACCATACTATAAACAGGTTAAGCAAAGGGAAAATATACATTTTGCCATGGTAAATGGTCTCTTATAGAGGGGTTAGATAACTTGAGCCCTTTGGGACTTTGAATTTCTTTACTGTCACAGCCTTGTGGCAGAGGAGCACTCTGCATCATCTCTCTTTGGTGATAGGAGACACGTCTCAGAGAAGCTGGGTAAGTCATTCAGGATCTGGTAGGAATGCTGGAGAGGAGCATGACTTTAGAAGACACCTCAGGGTACCTCCTAACCTAATAGGTCCATCTTCTCAGCCCAACCTAGAGTCCGAGAAATGAGAAATGAGCTCAGCAAAGCGGGAAAAATTGAGACAAAGCCACTTGCCTCACGAGCTGCAGAACAGCCCTTGAGAGACACGCAGAGGTCTGCTGAAGAGATGGGGAAGCACAATATTTATGCAGCAAAGCTCCTCACAACTAAAGCTGACACCCCACTGTGGGCAAGTTACAGTAATCCTCATGTCTCAGTAGCTTGCCAAAACACAGTTTAAAGAGGACTGTGTGATATTTGCTATAACATATTTTGAAGGATAACTTTTATCATCACATGTGCTAGACTGGGAATCAAAAAAAAGACCTGTTGTAATATCCATTGTACCTTCCATCTCCGCATCTCAAACCATCATGTTGTACCTCCTTGATGGTCGCAGCTCTGAAAACTTTATTGTTCTACAAAGCACTGTTCAGCTTTTCTGCATGGTAGCAGCAGCAGCAATGATAAAACAACCCTTTCCAATCTCTCTCTTCTACATATGAACAATTTCTTAAAAACAAAAACCCTTCTACAGTGATTTCAGGGATGAGATTTTTTTCCTCTCTGAAGAGTTCTGTGCAATTATCTTTGGTATGGATGCACCTTTAAGAAATATAGGAGGCGCAACATTACCCAACTGCAAAGAAAGGGAGATTTTTCCGAGGCATGAGGGAAGCAGATGTATTTTCATCCATCACTTACTGGCTCCCTGGAATTGCAGGAGTGATATGCCATCTTG
Source organism: Theristicus caerulescens (assembly GCA_020745775.1). Classification (NCBI taxonomy): domain Eukaryota; kingdom Metazoa; phylum Chordata; class Aves; order Pelecaniformes; family Threskiornithidae; genus Theristicus; species Theristicus caerulescens. The sequence continues at coordinate 64,151,564 of CM036563.1, forward strand.
TGGACGGATTTGATGTGCCCAGGTTTCATTTCCAGAGAAGTTTTGCTGCTTTGTATAGGGAAAAAATTAAATACAAGAATCAAAAGCAGAGTTGACACTAAACACTGTTACAAAACACTCTTATGAAAATGCAAACCTGTGGAGTATGCTACAGTGCACAGAAATCACCAGCAGGCAAGGTCCTTTCTCTGGTGTGGCAGCTTTCCCCTGCTCCTTTTAGGAGGAAAAATAAGTTTTCTACAGAGAGGGAGGAGTCTTCAGAGAAAACCTTCGACCATAAGATATTCACAGCAAGAAATGAAAACTCCTATACTCTCCCCAACGTTCACCAGTAATACAGGAAGTGCAAGAACTCCACTGCATCCTGAAAAAGATACTGATACTCAGCTGTGTGTGCTTGTGTACATATAGCCTCTTTCTCTCAATCTATATAAAAATATGTAAAATTTCTTTTTCCTTTTTTTTTTAAAAAATAATTTTACACCAATCCAGCCACTACCAGGCTGAACAGAGAGGCTAGGGACAGACCTAGTAGTTAAAAAAAAAAAAAATACCGCTTGTATCATTTGGACTATGTCTCGAAAACAGTACCAACTTTGAGAGCAGACCTGGCATACAAAGAAGAAAGATCACTTAGGAATGGGAAAAAGTAGGGAAATTCAGAGTTAGGGGAAACTCCTCTCAGACCATAATAAGTTTGGGCAGATTTATTTTATATGAATGAGTTGATAACCTGTGCAATCAAAGTGTAATGCAGATCGCTTATTTGCAGATTTTTGTGACAATGAAGATTGAATAAATGTGACAGAGAAAGGAGAGAGATTTCATGCCACAGTGGATAGTGTCCTCTCTCCTAAAGACACTGACTTCTGTGTCCAGATACGCATGTCCAGATTATTTCTTTTTTTGCTTTTAGTTTATATTACTAAGAGTTAAACATGTTAATTTGTCTCTGTGCACTTGAAAATATAGTCCTCATGCACTGTGTGAAAGGTTATGACATGTTGAAATGTAATTTTTAATTATGGTTGATTCAGGAAGCAAAATAGTGAATTTTAGCTAGAAATTTTTTTTCTCTATCCTTTTTTTTTCTTCTTCAGAGACAAACTGCAGCTTACAATATAGTTTTGGAGATCTCCAAGTGTAAAATTAACATAGCACAGTTTTTCATATTTGACAAAAATCTCTTCTGTATGCAAGATGTAACCTTACCTTTTACTATATAAGAGATAAAATCTCTGAGTTAAATTTTCCAATTACTACCTGTCTAGTACAGCTGCAGCAGGACCATATCAAGTATTTGAGTTTTACTAGGGAAATGTAATTACAGTTTGAAAAATTGTGTTGAATGCATTCCTATCACATCCTGACTAGCAGTTTATATGCTAAAAAGAAAAATGCTTAAGGCTCAGTTCATAAGAGTTTTATGCTTCACATATTTTTCCATGCAATTTACTTGGAAAAGTGCATAAATAATGCGTGCCTTTGAAGTAATATATGAATTTTTGTGAACCATTCAACTTCTCACTCAATATACTGAAAGAGGCATACCTTGATCACCTGAGTCACCATGGTAAATGTGGAAGTGCTGGCTTCCAAATAAAATTCACCAAGTAGAAGCAAGACCCATGTAATATAAAAGTCCTATTTCAGATCTAACTTGTCCATAATTACCTTGACTTCAGCATCCTAGGACTGAATGTCCCTGCAGCCAAAGTTTCCAACAACTTTTTTTTTCCCGACAACTAAAAGAATTAGGGACCTGAATACTTATGGGATTTGGAAGGTTATCTCTGTTAGGTGCCTGTAAATATTTGTGAAGTTCTCCTTATGCTGTAAAACTCAGTAGCATTAAGATCACTAGAAAAAAAAAAATCAATTTTTATTTTGAACGTATGCCTACCACTCCATTGCTAGTGACAGTTCAAAAATCGTAACTTGCACCTCCAAAGCAACGGCTATCACTTTGCACATCAAACCTTCTGCAGTTGAGACCGTTGAAGATGTGTGCATATTTTTAAAAAATTCCAATATCTGCTGAGTTTTTCCTGAAATAAGTCCAGTAACCAGGGCTTTGGGAAAACCAACCACTATCACAAGATTTGCAATTAAATTACAAAGCTTATGAAAAACTTCAAGAGTAGGCAACTTGTCATTATTTTTTGTTGGTTGTTATTTTTGTTTAGTATTTTTATAGGGCTTTTTTCAGTCATCTTTACACTCTTTTCAAGATGAGGATGCTAAACAAATCCCGTAGCACCTGGAGTTCAAGGTATGTCTCAGCTTTAACAGAAGAAATTACTAGAAAAAAAAAATGTAATTTTTAAATTTTTTTTTCTTAAAAGTTGCCCTATTTAAGAAATTAGTGTGGCTAATAAAAGTTATAATGAATAAAAAAGATTTCAAGGTGTAGCTGTTTAGTTAGAGGATTGTGGAGGAAATTTGAGGCACAAACAGACTTGGGCTGCTGTGCTTAAAGTGGCAGAGTGAAAAATCCCGACATCACAATACACCAGTGTCGTGGTTTAACCCCAGCTAGCAACTAAGCGCCACACAGACAGTCGCTCACTCACCCCCGGTGGGATGGGGGAGAGAATCGGAAGAGTAAAAGTGAGAAAACTCATGGGTTGAGATAAAGACAGTTTAATACATAAAGCAAAAGCCACGCGCACAAGCAAAGCAAGGAATTCATTCACTACTTCCCATCGGCAGGCAGGTGTTCAGCCATCCCCAGGAAAGCAGGGCTCCATCACGTGTAACGGTTACTTGGGAAGAAAAATGCCATCACGCCGAAATGTTCCCCCCTTCCTTCTTCTTCCCCCAGCTTATATACTGAGCATGATGTCATATGGTATGGAATTGCCCTTTGGCCAGTCTGGGTCAGCTGTCCTGGCTCTGCTCCCTCCCGGCTTCTTGTGCACCTAGTAGAGCACGGGAAGCTGAAAAGTGCTTGACTAGTGCAAGCACTACTTAGCAACTACTTAGCAACAACTTAGCACTAATTAGCACTACTTAACAAGAACCAAAACATCAGTGTGTTATCAACATTATTCTCATCCTAAATACAAAACACAGCACTATACCAGCTACTAAGAAGAAAATTAACTGTATCCTAGCTGAAAACAGGACAAACACCCATAGAAAGAGGCAGAAAAAGAAATATTCAGAACTGCTGTACTCCCATCCGCTTGCATTTCCACTTCCTTTGATGCATGGATCTTGGCTTTTCCTGATCACAGATTTTCTTTCTCTGGCTCCAACCCATGTACACCAGTTTCTGCACAAGTAGAATAGTCTACAGAGAGTTAAAGGAAAGGAGAATCAGCCTGGCAGGCAAAGTTTTTGTTCAGAAAAATGTGCCCCACCTGCGTTGAGGAAAGACATTTGGTTTCCTCCTCCACCAAGACCACATGACGTTACTGTCCAAACGCAAGAAGAGTTGGTGTTCTTAAAGAAAGAAGAGAATATCATTCTCCAGTGCACCTCTAGTCTCCTCCTGTAAAGATTTTTATAACGCTACAATGATAAATGCTATATTTATTATAGGACAATTGACGTGCGGAAAACAGACTCCACAACCAAGAAGGTTGTAAAGAGGGTATGTTTATTCAGCGCTGGGCAGCATGGGGGGTAGTCCCACCAAAGTCGTGCGTGCTTTTCATGGAAACTCGCCAGGTATTTATGCATCAAAACATTAATATTATAATTTCCCCCCCCGAAGTCCCCGCCTTTAACTCCTCCTAGCTGCGCACGCGTGGTGCTTCCTGGTGGTCATGGGCTGGGGTCTTCAGGGATGAAGGCCGTGTGTCTTCCTCGCCATGCACTCTTCACCTGGACTGCAAATCCTGCTCAAAACCATCCTGCTGGCAGTAATTAAGTTGTGTCCTGGGTTTGTTTGGTCAATCTCTTCAGTCCTGATTTATCTCATGCTTATCAGGTAGTTAAGCAAAGCATTCCAGTGGTATCAGTTCCTGCTTAAGACTATAGATACATAGCCTGAGCGAAGTGATGGTTTTGTTATTAACCCTTGACGTGTTAGTTCCCCCCTATCACAATCTGCCTGAAAATTCCCATCATAAGCCTGTTTTAAATTGTTTACAGCTTCACCAAACTTAAAGCATCTGGTGAATATTTTTCAGGGCAAGTGTCTGAGACTGCTTATTTTGGGGGAGGAAGTTGAATCATTTGGGCTGAAGTTATTCATCCATTTCCAAATACAAAGCTAAGAAAAAAACCACAACAGTGTTTTCTCCACTTTAAGTGATGGAATCGTCCTTTCCTTTGAAAAGCCTTTGTATCTCTGATGTGAACTACAGAGAGCTTGGGACAACAGAGGAAGGGTGGCACATGAAGATCATCATCCTGGGGCAGTGGGGGATGAAGATAAACACAAAGTCATTTTATGCACAAAACAGCTGCTCTTTGCCAAAAAAAGGTAGAGACTTTTGAAAACAAATTTTCTCCTAAAAAACAGCCCTGAGAGAAAGAGTTCAAGATGCCCCACAAATACAGAGCAGTGATGAAGCCAGTTCTCCCTGAGCTATGCAGAACATATATCTCCCTTACGATTCACCAGCACACAGTATTGACTGAACTCCTGTGGTGGAGAGAGACTTGACCATTACATCTCTTCTTTTCTGTTACCAGTATCTGATTTCACCAAACCTCTGTAGTGCTGCTTTTATCAACAGCATTTGGAGAACATCTAAACCAGAAGCACTGAGTGTGTGCTAATTCCTGTGGTAATAATGGAAGAAATGGCAAGGCAGCCTGCTTAGCTTGCAGCTTAGCTACTCCTCTGAAATTGTTAAAATAGTTGGTTATGCACGACTAACTACATCTAAATAAAATAACAGAGGTGGTATCTAGCTGATTCTTCCAATGTCCAACACCCCATCCCTCTCTCATCTGAATATAAATATTCTTGCAGCTTCAGCACATCCCACTGTTAAATTATGGGATTATTAAAGCAACTTTTCCAGTTTTTCAGGATTCATTTTCCACTACCTGAAAACAGATGTGCAGAAAATACCCCTGTTAAAACAATGCACTGTTCTCTTTGCCATCTATGTCACTGAACTTCACTATAGCAGTAGGAGCCCTCCAAAGTGTGGGTTTATAACCAGTTCTGGTAGGATCCTACAACGTCATTGTGAATGGCAGAACTAAAATTAATAAGCTGGTTTATGTGTGTGTGAGCAGTGGTAAATTTGTGTGGAAAAGGGATGCAAAACCAGAAACCAACATGAGCAAAGTGTCTTGGAAAATCAAAAGGAAAATGCCAATCTCTTTTCAAAAGTGGAGTGGGAACCACACCAAAAAACTAATCCATTTTACTGTACTGAAAGTACATCCAAAATGTACTTTCCACATATATCACTGAAAATACATGACACTTCCCAGATGCCAAATTTCTGACTGAACTGGTGACTAGCAGAAAATACAGCACCTCCTCCTTTCTCTCCCTGTTTCTCTCAAGTGTTACTTCAGCCTACTGTCTCATGAAAGTCAAAGCAAGGCAGCATCAGAGAGTTGATTTGTTTGAAGAGAAATAACTAGCAAGAAGGAGGGAGAGGTTATTGAGAGAGCAAATTCATCTGGAGCAGTGAAGGTCAGAGAGATGTCAACAATAAGTACTACACAGGGTAATTTTCACCACTGCCAAATGGATTAAAGCCCTGTTTGATTCACAGGAGCATCTGAATAAAACCGACTTATTTTCAGGCAGTATTTTTAGATACTGTTGCCTGATTTGCCCACTGAAGCACAAAGGCTGGGGAAGAGTTCAGAGCACTGGTGTTCCTCATGATAGAGGTAGTGATTTGTTAAAGTTGCTCACCATCATAAGCAGTTAGTGATTCTTTGGAGGGACCCCTGAAAAATGCAAGGAAGGTGGATATCATCATTCAATGCAAAGGAACGTTGCAGAGCTACCATGGAGAACCATAAAAGATGAAGGAGCTTAGGGACACCTGCCTGCCAAACAACTTACATCAGACCGCTGGGAAGTTAGCCTGCTGCTTCTGCACAGAAGTGATTTGCTTCCAATGAGCATGCAGAAGAAGGGGAGAGAGGGGAGAGGAAGACATAGAGGAGCAGAAATACAGAACCCGATTAAGTTTCCTGTCTGTTTCCAACTTCAGGAGCTTCTAGAAATGGATGAACTACCAGTGGGGCTGGCAAAGTTGAGGATTGGGTGGAATCTGGACTAAGACATGCTGTATTCAAGAAAATAATTTTCATCCACTTTATTTACAGGACAGCAACATAGTGCGGATATGCTGTATGATGGGACGTGCAACCCCGCATAGCAGCCTGGCCCCCAAAGAAGTCTCAGGGCATGAGATACCTGCATGAAAACTGGTCTGACATCAAATAATTTTCTTCCTTAGCTGAGCATATCAGCTTGGGGGGGAAGAAGTAAAAAGTTTTGACAAGAAAAAAGAAATAACTTTTTTTTTTTTTTTTTTAATGGGAGCAGGCATTTTACTTGAACATGCCTTGTTTATGAATGACAAATTTGGGTTTTTGCCTTCTCAGGTCCACCGGTCCTGCTCTAGGTGGAGCCTTTTATGATCTAGCCTTTGTTTCCAGGATTTATCAAGGGTCTCCAGCTAGTCCATCAAGGAACATGAACTCCAGGTTTAGCAGCATCAGAAACAACCAAAAATACCGTGTGAGAGAACAACACTCCATCAAAAATATTCTGTCTGCTTGGTCAATAGTATGTCTTTTAATGAGAAAATACAATTGTTCCCTTAATGTCTGTAGATGACTCCATGACAGTGCTCTTCCCTTCTATTTACAGGCAGAACTGTCCACTTTTAATAATTTTCTCTCATTGCTCTGCAAGTATCAGGAGTTGAATGCAGGACTACTAATGTTGTAAGCACAAACTATTCAGAAAGGCCACTGCCCAGAAGATCGGAGCTTCTGCTTCTTCCTTTCTTAATTTTTTTGTACTCCTTTGAACCTCTGCCTTTATAGACATCAATGTTTTCTGCAGAGGTTTTCTCTAGAAAGCAAAGAGCTTGTGTCTGCTCACTTGTCAAAGTATATCCAGGAGACATGGTGAACACTAGCCAGACAATAACCCAAACCTAGGTGTAGCAACATTATGTCTTTAGCTAGCATAATTTGTTTTCTGGATAAATTAGTGATGAGCTTCACAAATTGCTACAGAATAACAGAGTGTACTGGTTTTGTCTGGCATACATTTAATGCTCTTCATAGTAGCTTGTGTGAGGCTATGTTTTGGATTTGTACTGGAAGCAGTGTTGATGACATGTGGATGTTTTAGTTATTGCTGAGCAGTGCTTACACAGAGTCGAGGCCTTTTCTGCTTCTCACACTGCCCTGCCAGCCAGTAGACTGGTGGTGCACAAGAAGTTGGGAGAGCTCAAAGCTGGGACAGCTGACCCCCAACTGACCAAAGGGATATCTCAGACCATATGTCATCATGCTCAGCAAAAAAAGCTGGAGGAAGAAGGAGGAAGGGGGGAGCAGAGTTATGGCATTTGTCTTCCCAAGAAACTGTTATGCATGATGGAGCGCTGCTTTCCTGGAAATGGCTAAACATCTGCCTGTTTATGGCAAGTAGTGAATCATTTTCGTTTGCTTGCGTGTGCACTTTTGCTTTACCTATTAAACTGTCTTTCTCTCAACCCACAATTTTCCTCACTTTTCTCCATCTGATTTTCAAAACCTCATTCTGTTGCAAGGCGTTCGGTTATACGACTGCAGGTCAACATATTCCATATAGGCAGTAAGAGGAGAGGGGGAAGGAAACAGGAGAAGAGATAGAGGGAAACCCATGCTGGTATTACTAAGCTGTGTCTCCCCTTATTTGCCTTTGATGTACCAGATGAAAGAGCTGTCCAGAGATGAACCAACTGGTGAAATGTAATGGTCTTTCAGGATGAAGGTTAAGAAGGATTAATTCAATAGGGCAGTATAAAGTGTAATCTATCCCCATGGCAATGGGAGAACAGCTATTATTTCCTACAGAATAACCACCTAGCAGCAGTTTTTGCACCACCTTGTAGGATTTTGTGATCTTCTATTGATTCTAGAAGATGAGTTCAAGCCATTGAGACAGATGATTATCACATGCCCTTTTCTCTAAGCCTTTTCTGTAGGCACAGGAACTAAAAGTGTGTAGAAATCAGCTATATTTGATCTAATTGATCAGTCATTCATTCTGTCAGCAGTAATTGAAAGACACTAAATATGAACTCTCCACTGAAAGCTACCATGTATCATGGAAACTACTACTACTTCAGTAGTAATGCTGACTTTGCAACACATTTGAAAAAACTCTTTTGGACATTGCATAAAACAGTTTCTTCCTCCCACAATTATATTTAAGTATCACTGAAAAACTATGAAAGCCACTCCAAGCTGAATTTACTGTTTCAATCGACAATTCTCTCTGTATATGTGGCTCATGTTTGTCACCGCATGCTGGCACTAAAGATTTGGGAAATCCCTAACAATCATACTGTTTTATTACTTGGCGTATTTTTTCCTATGGCACAGTGGAGGCAGAAGCTCAGTTCTGATCCAAAATGAAAATTAGCTGCTGATTAGATTCCAAAGAATGAGTCTGATGATACTACATCTGGGAGAAACCACAGCTCCTCATAGAGAGTTATTATGTATTTGAGCCGTGTTGAGTAAATGAGTCTTTTGAGAAATATTAACAGATGGCTACATTATTTTGACATTCCTGATGTTGGTAAAGATTAACCTTGCTCATTTTTACCCTAACAATACTATGGCATCACAAAACAGGATATATGTCTCAGAACAAAGAATCCTAAAGTGAATGATAGTTTGCTTCGCTAATGGTTCGCAAAGGACTGCTTCGTGTTCCCAAAGTTAAGTGAACTTATTTAAGGGAAAGGTAATTCCGGCAGGGGGAGATTGCCACCACCAACTCAAGGACCACCCACTCAAGAAACCCACCGACTCAAAAGATTAAGGAAGTAAAGGTCTCGAGAATCATAGTGAGCATGCGTAGTAATTGACACGGCAGGTGAAGAATTTTAACCAATCATTTAGCAAAGTGACAATGAATATGTATTAGATGATTGTATAAATAATTGTTAGTTTACATCAACGGTGTGCTGGTTTGTACCATGCACCCCTATTTGCGCATTTACATAATAAAGAAAAATACTTTGACTCTGTGTGTGAATTGGGTGACGCACACCAGGTAACGGACCCAAGTTTTTGGGACAATTATTTCCCTTTACCTCAATATCTCTTGGATTACATGCATGCTTTTGTGGGAACTTGCTCTTGAAATGCCTACAAGTGTCAGAATCACAAAGAAAGACAGTAGGTGAAGACACATTAAAATGCCAAGTGTCTTTGTTCCCAGCATGAATACCTGCATCTAATGTAGGGGCATTTACCTTCACAAGCATTCCTCAGTGTTATCACAGCGCGATGTTTCTACAAAGTCACTTGTTTACTGGTGCAACCCCACCAAGCAGAGAGTAAAAAATGTGACAATATGGAGAGCTGGCTATTGCAGGAGCCTATAGGAGTGACACATCCAGCATTATCTCAGAAGTAAGGAGTTGAAAACAATCACAGGATATTAGCTTTTAGTTGAAAGGAATGTTATCTTAGTTAAGATAAACTTCTTAGCCAGATCTCTCTCGGATATTAATAATTTTACCAGGAGTTTATCCATTGCCTTTGCTAAACACTGGGATTTTACCCCATCAGTCTAGACTAGAAGAAACTAGCACAGTTTTTCTAGCCTAGCTCTTTACCATCTGCCCTCTGGCCTGCCATCAAGGAAGGCATATTTGAAAAAGGATTTGACAAAGGAAGTTGCCTTCTTCACCCTGTTTCCACAACTGTACTCTCTGAAGACCCTTCCCAGAATCCAGTTTGTAAAACAGGAATTCACTTCATTGTAGCCATGTTGACTATGACCAAGTAGAATATGTGTTCCTGAGTGCTTGCTAGTTGTTCTACCCTTTAATACACCTTCTTAGCAGTTTGCCCAACATTGGGCTCATGCTTGTATTTAGTAGCCCCCCCCTGCTGAGAGCCTTTTCGAAATATTGGCTTTGCATTTGTTACCTTCTAGACATCTGATCTCAAGGCAGCATAAGTCAGATGTTCTTGGATGAACACTATCTGCTCCTACCTAGTAGCATGGTACTTGTTATTTTGTCAACTTGATGTTGAGTCTAGGTATGTTACAGTCACTATTACAGAGTACCTATTCAACTATAAAATTTTGAACTTGATTACACAACTGTCCTATGATGCAACTTGCATTTCTTTAAATAAATATTCATTGACAACTCAATGAATTCAACCTCATAATCATTATACTTACATCCAGTGTTAAATCAATAAACGGTATTCAGAGATCAGCAGACTTCCTTTCTGCCAAGGAAAACACAGCCTACTGTTTACCTTTTCGGGAATTATATGACATATTCAAAAATTTTACATAAAAGTTCAAATGTCATATCCATATAAAAGGACCATTTCCACAAACAAAGGAAAATTGTGATACAAATGGATTGAAGAGGAAAATTTAAAAAATGCAAAAGAGAATTGAAAGTTTCTTAGAAAAGGGGTTTAGACTAAAAATTATGATTATATAGTCAAGATAGAGGTCAATAACCATTCAGTTTGAAACAAAAGGAGACTAAACTTTTACATAGGTTCATTTCAAGATGGAGATAGTAAAAAATAGCATATAAATGGTTCAGAAAAAAGACTGGAAATTCAATTTACATTTCTGATCACTATTTTACAAGAACCATGATGGAGACTCAGCACATGACAACAATTAATGATCTTCCAGATCAGCAGCAACTAACTATAAAAACTATTCCCTAGAGAAAAACAATAATCAGTCCGCATGCTTTGCATCAAAGAGCTGCAAGAGAATTTGCTAGGGCACTTGCTAGTTTGCTGATATCTGATAAATTTGAATTAGCATGGAGTCACCAATGGATTAAATTGGAAAAACAGGCTGCACCAATTTCCATTAAAATAGAAAGAATCATATATGGCATCCATCTTGGACAAAATAATGAGAAAAAGTGACATCAGGCTTGCATGGCTAAAAACAAATAGATGGGAACAGGATTAATATCATTTTAACATAGTTTATAGAAAGTAGAGCTGGTCAGACAGATCTGATTCGAATTTCATAGATAAATGAAATTACGCAGGTGTGTATACTTTGATCCCCTGCTGAAGTACATTCTGATAATAAAAACAGTACTGTATAACACCAACAGAATACAATAGATGGGTTAGGGACTGCATAACTGATCTCAGAGGGAAGCTTTCATAGAGGAACAGTTAATAAATGCGAACATTTCCAGCAGGGCTTCACAGGGACCATCTCTAGGCATGATTGCCTTTAATATTTTTATCAATGAAGTTGAAGTGAAAATGAAAATCACTGCTGGCACATTTTGCTGAAAACAAAGACTGTACAGATGAGGGCAGAGTACTACTTCATAATACATACGTTTTAACACTTCAGGAGACAAGAACAGGCCTGTAAGAACAGAATCTGTGGAGGGTGTGAATTCAAAAAGGCTGCTATGAGCAGTGGACAACAGATTGCCCCACGATTTTACAACAGTAGAGAAATCATGATGATCCATGCATGAGTAAACAGATCAGTGTAAAAGAACACTTACAGTCCACAGTTCTTAAAGGATGTTGAAAAACTGGAAAGGGGAAAGGGAGCACAAATAATATGGTGAGTGTAGAGAAAATTTTTTACAGCAACAGACCAAAAGAGCTTATTTAGGCTTAGCATAAGAAGATTGAGAGATGACTGAGTGAAGCATCTAAATCTCTTCAGTAGGAAGAAGTCTACAATCTAGTGAAGAAAGGTATGACATAAAGCAATGACTACAAGATTGGGCCAGACACCTTCAAACTGGGAGCTAGATAACCATTTTCAACCATTCCCAAAACCAGATATACTTAATTAAGCAGTGGGGACACCTTCCCAGGAAGTCTGCTTTGGCCAAGTCCAACTTATTATGCTCTCAAGTTACTGGGCTCAGCACAGGATTTTCTATTATATGCTTTCCCTGTGTATCTAATATATCCACCTGTGTATCCACCTTCATTTACACAAGGTAACCAGGCTACACAGTCAGGTTCTGTGCAGCTGTATTTATTTCAAAACACATTAATTTATAGGTATGCCCTGTCAGTCAGCTTTGGCAGTCCTGCCCAAAGAAGCTGGTTGTGACAAGTGAGTAATTGTTCACACCTAATTGTTACAGATTGTGATCAGAGTCACCTCTTAACCTTCCCTAAATGCCCTCTGCTAAAAAGCGCTTTACAGTATTCAGTACATGGAGGCAGCAAGAGCGGCCCCTGCGCTTAACGCTTAGCCTAGAAAGTTCAAGGGAGGCAAAGGAGAGTGAGTCAATCAAGACACAGAGGCTGCAGAATCACGTTCTGATGAACTCTTGATAATCCAGGCTTGGATGAAATCTTACTGCCAAACTGAGATTTGAAGTCCTTCACACAGCTCTACCCTCTACCCTCCCCACAACTCCTTCCATCCTCAGCATAAGAAGCCCCTATAGCTGTACTCCCAGTTCAGTTCCGCCCTGAAGTTTGTCACTTGTGATACAGGCCAGGCAGGGCTTACAGCACTCCTGACCTTATGAAAATAGACGCTCTGCTGCTGGTGGTTTGAGTGGCCTCCCAACATGTAGGAGAGATAGAGCTTGATCTCTTGCCAGTAACGAAATTTAATACATCTGTGTGAGCTTTCTAACTGCCTCTCTTCAGCATGCTGGGGAAGAGGAGTGGGTCCAGAGCTATTTTTTAGGGGGAACTCAGAGGGTTTCAGGACAGCACAACCCATATGGAGAGAGCTTTTGTGGGAATACTGTATAACCTAGCTAAATTCAGTCATCTCCAGGTTTTAAGATGAACACTGTCTTGCCATGGTCTTCAGCAAGCTAGAGTTGGCTCTTACGAATCCTGTTCTGAGGCACCTAGCTCCTTCCAAGCCTTGTAAAAGAAATTTGGCTTCCACTAGGAACACTAGGTGATACTACATGGATCAGAAGGGGCCACAAGCATCTGGCGCAAAACCAGTCATCTCTCTTCTAACACAAGTAAAGAAAATTTTCACCAAGCTTTGAATAGATTTGAACCTGCAAGGAAAAAATATTTTAAAAATTCAGTGGAAATTTCCAACGAGATCAAAATCTGCAAGATTTTTCTGTCCAAAAATAGTGAAATCTAAAGGAAAGAAAACATTTCCCTCACTAAATATAAAGCCCATTTTTAAACAAGGGGAAATACCCAGAACAAAACCTTTCTAATAAGAAAGTTTTGGCCCAGCTCAATAAACACTCCTTTTCCTTGGAAAGAATTTCATGTTCACTCCTCACAAGTGCAAATGACAATGGAAATTGCAATGTTGCTTTTTTCCTGGTAATTTATCAATGCCATTTTCAGCCATTTAAAATAAAATCACTGCTTAAAAGTATCAGCCCTGCATTTACACACTGTTGTTGGTAGCCCAGCCTGGAGCTCACCACAATTACACCATCATCTATAACTTCAGGTGCACAACAAAATCCAGGAATAATTCCTTCTAATTCCATATCTGAGAAGTGGTGTCCGATATGGCATTTGCTAATGCTCATGCACTACTGTATCCTACTGCCTCTACATTTTTTAGGGTAATAAATACCAGCCCACATACAGCCAGAAAAATTACTTGTAATGTATTCTGCCACTCTCCAAAGGAAGCAGCTACAGGAAATGTTAAAAAGTTCTACCTCACTACTAATTAAAACAAGCATGTTGTGGAATTAGCCAATTTGCAAAACAGAAGTTCCAAAGCGTGATCCTTTTCAATTGTGACTGTGACATCTGCATTCTCTTTAAAAGAGTTGTGAAAAAGTACGTTACTACACAGATCACACAGTTAGAGTTGTGTCAGAACCTGATGGAGAAAAGTCACTATATTACTTCAGTCCAACCAAAAGCAGTGTCACCACTGAGTGAAACAGCCTGAAAGCATCCATACACCTGGTCAAAAAGATTGGGAGACATCCTTATCATATTTGCAGGGAACATAGGTACTGCTATGCTAGGGAATTAACCCATAGCTCCACAGAAAAGGGAATACGGGCATCCAACAGTCAATCCCCATCACATGCTACTGCCCCAGAGCAACTTGCAAGAACTGTAGAAGCTCAAACAGTGATTTACTCATGAGGAAAAATGACCTGTCAAGTGAGATCAGGGACAGGACTACAGATCATTTTTGGGGTGCAGTCATCCAGATAAATCAATCAGACATTTAAAATCCTTCATGTGAGGTTTTTTGACTACATGTGTAGCAGATATTGATTTTCATCTTTACATTTTTCTCTCTTTTACTCAGTATTCATAGAAAAACTTCACCTACTTCTTGACTCCCAGGTTTTAGTTGAAGCATAACATCCATATTGAAAGGTCATGAATATCTACTACAAGGCCTAAGGAAAGACTTTAAGTGCAACTTTCCTCTATTTCAGAGACTTTCCTTTTTCACCTGAATTACAGGGATGGTATTGCCTTAAAGCAGCAAGGTTGGGCACGCATTCACATACATCTGTCTCTAAAGGGCTTCCATCCAAACCTGTTTGTTGCTCCTGTTTGCATAAGATCAACTTCAATACCTGCACATGGAAATATGCCTGCCCTTGAAAGCAGGTATTATCATTCAAAGCTTGTGCAGCAAGGTCTATCAGTGTCACAAAGAGTGAATGGTCACCCTGCAGTCATCACCTCTCTGCAGGAGGGAATGAATGTTCCATGTATGCTTGCTTAGTGACCAGCTTAATGGGCATTCAAGCCATGACTGGAGCCTGTACAAATAACACCCAGGTGCTATTTTATGGGTGCTCAGGAAGCACTATGGTATCTTAGTGAGCAGCCTCCATGGCACTCTGATTGCTACAATACTTTCACTAGACACAAATATCAGCATGACATAGAAATATGGCTGCTGAGGGCACTTGAGTCATGAATCAAGGCTTTACCAAAACAAGACACTCCATCAAAAAGCAACTGACAGTGCTAATTGGAAGCACTAGAAACTTAATTTAGGAGAACACATTACTGACAGACTGTTTCTCAACTAATTCCACAGAGAGCTCTGGTTCTCTTCTCCTGCCCTCTCCTCGTCTCTCTTGTTCTTTATAGCTGCCAGCTATTTGCTGTCTTTCTGAGACACAGCTCAAGTCACAGCATATTCCTTAGATGGACTCTTTGCTTTCCATGTTTTCCCAATGCAAGGAAATTTTCAGTGGGTGTTCAGTAAGCAGCTGAAATTCCCTGTTAAATAAAAAGTGATTGCTGGAGGAAAATCTCTAGTAGGTTTTCTTCTTTTCCTTTTGAACTCTCCTGGTCAGGTTCTCAAAACCACATGAGACTAAATAGGAAAATGGACTTTGGGGAGTGTTTCCTGCATTTGGCACAACCCAAAAGACAAGGAAGCCAATATGGCTCTGCCATTGTCAAGCTTACAAAAACCATAAACAGACAAGATTTTGTGGCTTTGGGACAAAAGGACAGAAGTATCCTTTTGGATTTTGAGTCCTTTGTATTTTACTAGCCTTTCCCTCAATTAGAAATCTTTTTGTCTTATAGAAATGGAGTTTTCCATGGAACAGATCCTGTCCAGAAAGTTCTAATAAGGTCAGTTTTAAGATAAATCTTACAGAAGTAAATGAATGTACTTTTTCTTGTGGAGCCAACATGCAGCAGCACTTCAGAGAAGCCTTGTAACTTGATTGGAGACACAACCTTGTGCCCTGTGCACTAGCCAGTACCTCTCTGCTTTTCATGGTGCTCTGCAGATCCACCTTAATCCTGCTCTTTTCAAAAAAACCCTGCTTAATGGAGCTTTTCACTTCTGGCAAAGCCCAGGACATTTCTCTATCAGGTCTAATTGCTCTTGTTGCATCTTGTAGACTTGCCTCACACCCAGTTAATGCCACCACTCTATATGGAGGCACTAATATTTCCTTCTGTAAAAGATTTTCTAGTCTGCATAAAATCAAGAAGAATGGTCTTTGTCCTCTTTTTGTGTCTTGGGTCTGAGGAGAAGGGGAAAGAAGGCCTCCAAGCAGTGCTTGCCTTGCCCTACAGTCTCTATTCCTCTTCAGGAAGGAGAGTTACATGACTCACTTGCCATACGCAGTGTAAGAAAAGTGTAGGAAAAGTGTAGGAAAACAGACAGCTAATGCATTGTGCTCTGCAGAGAAATAGGTTACTTAACATTTCAAATAGAAAGGACGGCACCAGATTGAAATTGGCTGAGAAGATGGAGAACTTTATGATGTTTGTCATCTCCCTTTTCCCAGCCTAAACATAATATGCTGTATACACCATGATAGCTCATAAAATGCACAGCTTCTATCAAATCACCAGTTTTTATGGAGACAGTAATGACCATAAGACAGATTTGTAGAAGTCATAAAACCAGAGAAATTTCCAACACTAAAACACAAGCAAAAATATTTTGTAAACAGAAAATATTCAGATAACTTGGAGAAATGGGGATGTTTCAACAGAAGCTGTAAAGAGCAGCAGTTTTATGAAAATAGTATTTCATGTGAATTTATAACAAAGTTCACCTTTGCACCATTACAAGTTCTTTAAGAACAGTTTTGTAGATACAAATCCTCACCAATATAAGAGCAGCAAAAACATATTAAATCCACAGCTTGAGAAAAAGAAAGTCCCACAAAACTCAAGCCACATTTTTAATTTCATTTTTTTCCTTTGTGCAAATGGCCCTCAGTGTGCCTTTGGAGAGAATTAGTTTTATGCACATGCTGCAGGTTCAAAAATCAAACTGTAACATCTTTCTTATTATTTATATTTTACGGATTAAGACATTTTAGATCTCTCCAAGCTATAGCGGTGTGAAATTCTGTGACAGTTCAGGTATTAATATGGCTTTCATTGATGTGACTGTAATAATTTTTTATGTAATCTGTAATACTATGCTTATTTACTCTTCCTTGATGAGTATAATACTTGATTGAAAAAAGGCTCTAGCAAACTGCCAGCAAAACTTTGACCCTGGGTATGGGGAAAGCAGACTTCAGGCTGCTGAAGGAACTAGTTATTAAGGTCCCCTGGGAATCTGCTTTTGAAGTTTTTGAGGTCTGTGAATGCTGGTTACTTTTCAAGAAATACCTCTTAAGAGTGCAGGAGCAGGAAATTCCAAAGTGTTGGAAGTCAGGCAACCAGGGCAGAAGACCAGCTTGACTGAGTAGGGGTCGTCTTCTAGAATTTAGGTGGAAAAGAAAAGCGTACAGATATTGGAAGCAAGGACAGGTGACACAGGAGGACTACAGAGATGCTGTTTGCCACTGTAGGGAGAAAATTCATGTGGCCAAAGCACAATTAGAGTTCAAGCTGGCCAGTACTGTGAAGGACAACAAAAAGGGCTTTTTTAAACATGTTAACAGCAACCAGAGGATCAAAGATAACATTGGTCCGTTACTTGATGAGGTCAGTCATCTCACAAATAGGGATGTAGACAAAGCAGAGACATTTAATGCCTTCTTCACCTCTGACTTTAACACTGACAATGGGCCCTAGGATCCCCCCCTCCTTCCCCCCTGCCCCCCCGCAGAAGTCCTGTGTTGGAAGAATGTTACTGGGTGATGATAAACTCCCAGCCAACTGTGAACTTGGTCAAGACTTGCTGCTCCAGTTGGGTGCACATAAGTCTATGGGGCCCAATGGGATTCATCCCAGGGTACTGAAAGCACTGGCCAATGTCATCGCAAGACGTCTCTCCACATTATTTTTCAACAATCTTGGGAGTCTGTAGAGCTCCAAGTCGGCTAGAAGCTGGCAAATGTTGTCCCAGTTTTCAAGAAGGGTAAGATGGAAGACCCTGGTATTTACAGGCCTCTCAGTCTCACTTCTGTGCCTGGTAAAATTATGGAGAAGGTTATTCTGGGAGATATTGAAAAAACACTTGAGATACAGCACAGTCATAGGTCATAGCCAGACAGGTTCACGAGGGGAAGTCTTGCTTAACCAACTTAATTTCCTTTTATGACAAGGTCACCCATCTAATTGACCAAGGGAAGCCAGTACATGTGGGGTGTTTTGCGGTATTTTAACAAAGCTTTTGATATTGTCTGTCACAGTATCCTTCTGGACAAAGTGACCAGCATACAGCTAGACAAGTCCATAATATGATGGGTGAACAATTGGCTGATGGGTCAGGCTCAAAGGGTTATAGTAAATGGGGTTACATTAGGCTGGCAGCCAGTCACTAGTGGGGTTTTCCAGGGCTCAATTTTAGGGCCAGTACTCTTTCATGTTTTTATAAATGATCTGGATGCAGGACTCAAATTAGGTAAGTTTGCCAATGATACTAATCTAGAAGGAGCTGTGGACTCCCTCGAGGGTAGAGAGGCCTTACAGAGGCATCCGGATAAACTGGAGAGCTGGGCAATCACCTACCATATGAAATTTAACAAGAGCAAGTGCCGGATTCTGTACCTGGGACAAGGTAATGCTGGTTTTATGTACAAACTGGGGGACGAGAGGCTAGAGAGTAGCCTCACAGAAAGAGATCTGGGGGTTTGGGTTGATGACAAGTTGAATATGAATCAACAGTGTGCCCTGGCAGCCAAAAGGTGTCCTCAGGTGCGCCAAGCACAGCATAGCTAGCTAGTCGAGGGAGGTGATTGTCCCACTCTACACTGCACTGGTGTGACCCCCACCTCGAGTATTGTGTGCAGTTTTGGGCATTTCAATATAAGAAGGATATCAAACTATCTGACTGTGTCCAGAGGAGGGCGACCAAGATGGTGAAGGGTCTTGAGGGAAAGACTTACGAGGAGTGGCTGAGGTCACTTGGTTTGTTCTGTTTGGAGAAGAGAAGGCTGAGGGGTGACCTTATCACAGTCTACAGATTCCTCAAGAGGGGCAGCAGAGGGCAAGGTGCTGATCTCCTCTCTCTGGTGACCAGCAATAGGACATGTGGAAATGGAACGAAGCTGCATCAGAGGAAGTTCAGACTAGACATTAGGAAAAGGTTCTTCACTGAGTGAGTGGTTGGTTACTGGAACAAGCTCCCCAGGGAGATGGTCATGGCACCAACCCTGTCAGAGTTCAAGGAGCATCTGGACAATGCTCTTAGTCATATGACTTACTATTAGATAGTCCTGTGAGGAGCCGGGAGTTGGACTTGATGATCCTTATGGACCCCTTCCAACTTGAGATATTCTATGATTCTATGAAATATTCACTATTCTGAACAAAAGTGAAAATAAGAGGAAGTACGAAAGAATTAAGGACAAATGCAAAATGAATAAAAAAGTAGAAAATGCAAAATAACTCTAAAGTGAGATTTTTGAAAAGTTGGCATTTGTTGAGACAAAGCAAATTTGAATGGACAGTTCACCATACTGAAGACACTAAATTAGTATCCAGACAGACAGGATGAGCCAGCAAATGCCCTTTTTTCATTGAAGTATCAAATTAGTTGAGAAAATTGTAAAGGCAGCTATCAAAAATGCAAACAATGGTCCCACATAGCAAAAATTAGCTGGGAAGCTCTTAGATAACACCATGCATCAGTGGAAATAAAATATCAGTTTTTTTTTTTTTGTCTTTCCACAGTGAACTAGAAATATTAAATGTGTTCATTCATTGCTTTAAGTAAAGGGTTAGTTAAAACCTGAGCTAGGAACAATCCAGGCTCCATGCCTCAGATATATTCACCTGAGACTACTAGCCAGCTTTCAGGCAATGCAGTTCAATTTGCTGGCTTGAAAGTCCTCAAGATCATGCTTTTAGTAGCAGTTGGCACCATCTTTTATTAGATCCACATATGACATTGGCAGCAACTAATTGTCTCCTGTGCTAGAAGACACACTGTCCATTAAATGTGATTCTCACCAAGAGGACTCATTTTCACTGTCCACTGGGATAAAATAGTGTGACAGTCTCTTTCTCTAATAATGAAATTAAGTATTTTGTTGAGAGTTTTTAGTTGCCTCCAATACTATAAGAAAGGGTCACTTCCCCCTTGTCTCATTTCCACAGGGTCAGGTGGGAACAGTGCTATTCTGAATGCACCAATAGTCAACAGTAATCTGTAAATGGGGAAAAACAGTTGTACATTGTACAACTGCCAGAGAAGAGCCAAGGAGGAGAAATACAAACTTCAGCATGCTGCTAATGTAGCTGAAGTGATCACAGAGGAAAATAACCATATGCTCAGATGCCATTCATAAAACCACATTCTTATGCAAGATAATATAAGATATGCATTCATATTAGAGTTCAGTGATCAATGCACCTGTCAAAATCCCAAGGTAAGATCCAAAATTCACTGGAAAAAAGCTCTACTTCCCACACTGCAGAGGCACAGGTAAGTCTAACACCAAAGTGTTTGTTACCTACCACCTCCTAGACATCCATCTAGTTAAAGAGAAACTGCTGACAAGACCAAATCAATATATCTCAAGAATGATAAAAAAAAGTCACAACATATTGTCTTTATTTCAAGACCAAATTTGACAAACCTAGGAAATGTAAAGTTATTTTAATAGTAAATAAAGCTCAAATGAGCATAGTTGTGGTAATGAATTGTTAGTATATCCAAAGATGCTCTACTGTGTTTGTAGGCCTTATTTTCAAGTACATAGCCCTCGTGCTGGATAACATGGTCCTATAAAACTACCTGTTCTTGAAAATAACTCCTCTGATAACTGGCTACAATTTGATGAAGCCACAGGGTGCCCTTTGAACCCTCATTCTGCAGCCATTGATATTGGAGCATGACCAGGGAGCTACACAATCCTCTTCCAGGCTGGGTTTCTCTCCTGCAGACACCATGGCATGGAGGACAGGGCAGATGAAGAGAATACTGTTTGTTGTGACATGGAGTCCAAATGTGGCTATGATGAACACCTTCTGATCTGGGAGCTCAAAAATCAGAGGAGTCAGTGGCAGGCAGACTACCAAGGCAGTGGGCAGGCAATGAAGGATTGAAGGGGCAATGTGGAAGGATGGCTAAGTGAGAAGGGACATGATCTTTTCAGTATGAGCAATCCTGCTTTTAGTGTATCAAGAAGCACAGAGGATACTATAAACTGACCTTGAACAGCAACGGACTACTTGGCAAACAACATAAGAGACAACAACTAAGTCCGGAATGTGCTAAAGAACCTCTTCGCGTGAACAGCAACCCTGTACCAATCATATAACTGTCTTAAGCGCGTGAACACATGTAATGAACCAATCATATAGATATTGCTACCGCGTGCTTCGCTGATTGTCTATATAAACCTGGTAATTGTCTGAAATAAAGGAGAACGATCATACTCGCATCGAGGTTACATCATTACTCCGGGTCCGTCTCTTCCCACTCCGACAGGGCAATGGGCAGAAACTTAGCTCTGAACTACTCCTTTTGTATTTCCTGTATGTGGATATATGCTCCATGTTGCTGTTGCAAATGACAGTAGTACTTGGTAACTGTTTTACAGGTGAACCACAGATATGCGTATGGAAATGCAGAAATTAATATCATGACCTTTTTTCAGTCATTAAATCCATGGTCATTATTCTATTTTATTACTTTCCTTCACTATATTGGAAACTTAGAGTTTGGGGAAATAGCTGAAAGAAAAATATAAGAGCAACCTGTGTGACTTTAAATGTCACTTTGGTCTTTTGGAGATATGTTAATGCAGTAAATAATTCTGGTCTGTGTTTGATATCTCTCTAGGCATAGCACACAAGCCTACAAACATCGCCTCAGTTTTCCAGCAGAACATCAAAAATTCATAGTTTTATAACTTTGCCATGTTGTATTGCCAAATTCCCCTGCTTGGGTGCCTGCCTCCATGTGAGTTTTTGTGGAAAAGTTTTCTCAGTTTGACCATCCATGAGAACTAGTAATGTATCCTGTTGTGCTACGTACTATGAAAAAACTCAGTGCTGAAAGGACCCTGAAAGTTTCAGGGTGAGTGGAAAAGCACTTAAAAGACATGGAGTGGCTCTCTCTCTATGCATTCCCGTTGTCCAAGCTCAAACAAATTCACTGCAGCATGTTTGGTGTTGTGCAGTGGTGTTGCACCCTGCAGGGGCTGGAAGCATCTTTGCTTTGTTTCTGAATATCTCATTTGCCACAGAGTAACTACAATGTAGCAAGAACTAGTGAAAATGTAGCCAACAGCTAGCTATTTGATAGATTAATTGAAATGCTCAGCTGCATTTGCACACAGGTCCTTGATGGTGCCCACAGCAAAGTCCTTCTTTCTTTGACAATGCCACAAAACCCCCAGAGTGCCTGGTAATCTGGTTATCCTCACACAAGGCTGATTTGCGTGCACATGGTCAAACCCTTCCTGTAGATATTATTGTCTAAATGACAGCACTTACTTATTTGATATTGTTCTCTTGCTTAGCATCAGTACATGTACAGTTCCCATGCAGACAGCACTAACAGTATGACAGCAAACAGAGAGGAGGAACTGACAGAGCTCAGGGCTATGAGAGAGTACTTTTGCTCTCTGCAGGACAAAGAATGCTAGGAAAGCAGAGGGGTGAGCCTGTTTCTGGAGTGTCCCCACTACGGTGCCTAAATGACAAATATTGGACTGACATGAAATTCAGTCCTTGAAGTTCTGGAAGGAGATGGAGGACTTTGAGCACTCTGTGAACTCTATCTAGAGTACGTAACAAGTATATTTAAAGTATCTCAAATGTTTCCATTTGAAGCATCCTCTCTTGTTGGCACAAAGTGATTCCAAAGTCTACTAACTTAAAGTACTCATATCTCACAGGATTTGCAACAACTTTGCATTGGCTTTTCCCAGATTTACATGATTCCTCAACTTCTCAGGTACTGAAAAACAGGTCTTTGTTTTCTTTATCACCTGCTATGTTGCTTTTTAGTATACAGAATGTCCTAAAAATATTTAAATGAACTTACCCAACTATTCTCCATTTGCAAATAGGCTGTGCAACAGGATCTTGCATTAGATTAGTCTTACATTTCTTGTCACTGCAATAACAGAGAAGACTATCATAGTCTACTGAAATTACACCATAACTTGTTGTGAGTACATAATTACCCATACCAGAACATAGCCTGGCCACTGAGGTTAATGCCTGAACTTTACTATTCAAGTGATGATTCCCAGGCCATCTTTGCAGGGATCTTGCACTGAGTGATGAAGTATAATGGAAACAACATCTGCTATCTTTTAAGGTCACAGTACTCTGCTTTTGCCCACCCACAGCCTAGAGTGATAGAAAAGACAAGGTGATGCAAAAGTGTGAGTAAGGCATGCTGAGATATAGGCAGTCATCAGAAATGGGGACACCTTTTGCACCAGTTCTAAACTGGTAAATCTGTTGGAGTCTGCTAGTTTGCAGTGCCCAATTTATCTCAGTCCCTGAATCTGAATTATGGGACTCTGGGACATTAGTGTCATCTTCAGTTCAATTTCCGGTTCAAGTGCTTTGTACAATAACCCAGGTGTGACTGGGTTCCTCTACTGAATAGTAAGCAAGAAATCCCTTTAACAGGCTGGATGAGGCTATGATAAAATTAAGGATCAGATCCATGTAATTAATGTTCATACAATTTTTTTTTTCCCTAAAGGCAGTAAAAAATTTGCATCTATCGAGCCTTGGTTTCACATTCAGTATGGAAAAACAATGCCTACTAGAACGTGAACACCTAGAAATGAAATCTGCAGTCCAGTGAGTAGTCAGTTGCTCAAGAGCAGCTAAACAAAAGTTTACCTCCCTTTGATTGCAAATAGCCAGGTTGTCACATATAGTCCTGCAGCTGAAGTAGCAGCAACTCAGCTGCCAGCACCATCCACATCCACAACAGGAATGTTACACTCTTCCACTGAAGGCACAGCACAGAATCCAAGTACTCTGTGACAACTAGAAATGAAGCAACAAGTTGAGCTAGACAGCAAACTCAGGGCACTTTTGTTTGCATCAGCACAAAGGCACACACGACTGCCTGAGACATGATCTATGCATGTGTACACATGAACAGCTGTACCAGTTACTCTACTATGTGCAGGATTGTATCTCTCCACAGAACTGTATACATGTTCAACTATAGAGAAGTAACATCTTCGAAAAAAAAATAAAAGTTTTCAAAATAATTTACCAGGTCAGTAGCATCTGACAAAAAACCTAATAGGACTGAGGTTTTATCACCTGCCCCATCTTGAAAATAAGTCACACAATTCAGTTCTTCAAGGTTAAGTATTGCAAGGGTACATGGTTCCAGTACCCCTCAGCCAGAGTCATTGGGGCCTGGACCTTTCTCCTTTACAGCAAAGGTCAAAGAACTGAACTGCAGGCAGACATTCCACATGAAAACTAATCTGGCCATGCATTTTGTAAGACTATACTGCCTTCTGAGTCCTATGGATTTATTATCCTGATATTTTAAATCTTAGTTTCGTGAAAGAAACAAAATGACAGTGTGATGTAAGCTCTAAATTCAAATTAAGTTTAGGATTTCTGTTAACGTTGCATGTGTACATTACTACAGAGATTAATGAAGCCACTTTGCTTCACCTAAGGGAATGAGTTGCTACATCAGCTTGCTTCAGGTTAAATATTTCTGCAATTCAAAAAACCGTAGACCCAAATGGATAAATAACAGATCTTCTTGTTCTTTCTCTTACACTGGTGTAAATCAAAGTTCATCCACTACTGTGGTTTGGCCAGAGATACAAAGCTGGCGAATATCAAAGAATCATGACTTTCTATGAGAGATCCATTGAAGGATAATTTTCAAACCCTATTAGTCTGTAAACCGAACAAGCCTCAATCCTAGTAAACCAGAGCCATCACGTTGTATTATTGTACCAGTCTTTGGGCAAAAGGGTGTCAAAGGTTCACCCTGACTGTCCACATCCACCCAGGAAGAGGGAGGTATGCCTGGAATGGAGACACTTGGTGGCAAAGCGCAATTCTGTAACTTTCCTTTTAGAGCTTCTGTGTCTCATGTTCGTATCCCACAGCACATTGGCAAGCTTCTCTAAGCTGCTAGAGGAGATGCTCACTCTCAGGCAAGCGTGGTGTTAGTGTTTTAGCACTCCTATGGCAAAGAAAATCAGTCTATGGATGATGTGGCAAGCAAGATTGAAGACCACAGCTGTCTGAACATCTGTCCACTGCCTAATGTGACACTGTTTCAGCTGGATCAGGTCCCTGATCCCACTTGCCATAGGAGTGCTGATGCCAAAAAAAGCAAGGAGACTGCTTACTGCTCTTTAAGGCCTTTGCTGGAAAACAGAAATCTCCTCTTTTTTCCCCCCTTCCCTTCATTTTTTTGCACAAACATTTTGACATACCCCTTGTATCCACCACATCTAGAGCGTTCCAACATGTTCCCCTGTTGAAGCAGCAGAACTAATGGAAGAGATGGTGGTGTAAGATTCTCAGAAAGAGAGGAAGAGCTAGGGATGAAGATATCAAAGAAGAGGAAATGAACAGCGGAAAACACCTTTGTTCTTCTTTCCCCCTTTCTTGATTCACTGCAGTGGGAGGTGAGTTGAGGACCTGTTTTCATATGGAGGAAGAAAAGGGCCTAAAACTTCTTCATGATAGCATGAGGAGGAGAGTTGTTATTGCAATGCATCTGCCAGCTTACACCCCAGGTAGCAGTGGACAGACACAGCTCTGGGTCCTGGCAGGTCTCAGTCACTTACTCTCATGTCTTCAGACTGGTTTGGTGGCAAGTGCATTATCAAACTGATGTGTTGACCCCATTTCCTGAGGCAAAACGTTGCTCACCTCTTTCCCCAGGCACCCTTTTTCCTCTGAACACCCATCTCTGTGGAGGCCTGCTCTGCCTGATTTAGCCTGTCTGTGGTTTCTAGCAAGCTGGCACAGGCAGAACCAAGACAACTATTGACTGGGGAAAATAATTCATGCCAGACTTCCACCAAGATGCCACCTTCTCCTGTACTGAGCTCTAGTGCAAACAGGGCTTGGGAAAGCATCAGCATGTCAGCTATTCTGTCAACTCATGCTGCTGTCGTGACTAAGGTTACTAAGCCTGTGGGGTGTATAAAGATTGCACACTGGGTAAGCAGGTTTCCATAAAACACAAGGACATAGAAACTTTATTTTTTACTTTCTTTATTACAAACTACAGATTATTAGTAAAGCAAATATACTTAAGATTAATAAAACTAGTACATATCAAGTTATTCTAAAATTACTACCAGAAAAGCAAGTATATATATTTCAAAGTAGCAGCAATAAATACTAGCAGGAAGTATATATTTAATTATTACAAAATTATGTCTAGTAAAGCAGGAAATAGACTTATGATTGATTGCCTATATGCATGCCTATATATATATTTATTCAAAGCAGTACTGGTACAGTGCTCACCAAACAGTTCTCAGGAGTGGGGCCTCAAAATCGATGATGAGCAAAGTCTCACTTGGAAGATGATCCACGTCACATAGTCTGGAGTCAGCCAGGCATCCCTGGTGAAGGTCCAAAAACTTGTCTGGGAGATCATGCACAAAAGTTCATTCAGGGGGAGATTTCAGCAAGAGAGAGAGAGACACTTCATTTTTCTATGGAGAGCAAGTCATTTTTATTTCACAGAGACATAAGAGGGTATAGGACACCTCCAGCTGGAGCAGTCAATAGATGATGATGTTTTCTAGTGTGTCAGACCAATTTTTATTTTTCCAGATTGTTTCTCTGTTCTTTCAGTTAGAACAGCCAATGGCAGGTACTGATTCCTACTTTCTCAGGATGTTTTCCTTCTTTTCTAGATTATTTTTCATCTGTTCAGAAGATAATTAGCTGTTACAATTTCAGTTTTGCAATTCTCCAAGGTATCTCAGGATGTTTCCATTTTTTAGGTAGCCAGCTGCACTTCAAAGATGCCATCTGCACTTTTCAAGGATGCTTCTCATTCACAGGCCTAGTTCCCAGGCTGGCAGGTACTCTCTCAGTACTTCAACAGACATCTTTATCTGATGGTGCCCATAGCATAGAGAAGGGCATGGAATCACACACCCCCCCCTCAGGATGGCATGTTCTGCGTCTGCCACATGCATATACCCAGCCAGAGAGGGCACTGCCTTGGAGACAGCACAGCTGTGAATAAGGATTGGCAAGCCTGTGTGAGAAGCCTGGTCTAGGTCTTGGGCTGCCACAGGCACAACCTCTGACTTCAAATGGTTCTGAAAAAGTACTTCCAAATTCCACATAAAGAGGAATTACGCCATCACAAAGCAGATCCCACTACACAACAAGCGGAGGAGGGCTATTCTAAGTATGACACTGTTATGTTAAAACACAGGACGCAATAATGTCCTTAGGCCCAGCCAGCAGCTCAGGAGAACTGGCTGAGTGCTGGGAAGAAGGAGGGGTAGGGAGCACAGATGAGCCTGGGAAATACCAAACCTCCAAGGATCATAATGCAGCAAGTATGCAGCAAATATGTTATTCAGCACTGTCACCCCCCATCAAGCCCCATCAAAAACTTTGGGTGAGTTACTTTACACATTATTTTGTAATTTAATTGTGCCTGAGCACCTTCATAAAAACAAATTAAGCAAGACGACCAGCAAAAAACGAAATACACCCAGCGAGCTACATTTTAAACACAAACTCAGAACACTTTCTCTCCCAGTGGGAAGGAAAATACCGCCATCCTAATCCATAAGACATTTATAGGCTCCTTATTTAATAGGCTTTCTTTGCCTGCCATCACATGAAGCAATGTGAGGTGCTAATTGCCTTCACCACAATCAGCCCTTGGCCAAAATTTCATTTCAACAAGTATGGAATCCTAGAATCCTAGAATCCTTAAGGTTGGAAAAGACCTCTGAGATCATCGAGTCCAACCGTTAACCTAACTGCCAAGTCCACCTCTAAACCATGTCCCTAAGCACCATATCCACATGTTTTTTGAATACTTCCAAGGGACTGTGATTGCGCCACTTCCCTGGGCAGTTTGTTCCAATGCCTAACCACTGTCTCCATGAAGAAATTTTTGCTAATATCTAATCTAAATCTCCCCTGGCACAACTTGAGCCCATTTCCTCTTGTCCTGTTGCTTGCTACCCGGGAGAAGAGACTGACACCCACCTCTCTACAACCTCCTTTCAGGTAGCTGTAGAGACCAATAAGGTCTCCCCTCAGCCTCCTCTTCTCCAGACTAAACAACCCCAGTTCCCTCAGCCGCTCCTCATAAGACTTATTCTCTAGATCCTTCACCAGCTTCATTGCCCTTCTCTGGACACGCTCCAGCACCTCAATGTCTTTCTTGTATGGAGGGGCCCAAAACTGAACACAGTACTCAAGGCATGGCCTCACCAGTGCCAAATACAGGGGCATTATCATCTGCCTGGTCCTGCTGGCCACACTATTTCTGATACAAGCCAGGATGCCATTGGCCCTCTTGGCCACCTGAGCACACTGCTGGCTCATATTCAGCTGGCTGTCAACCAACACCCCCAGGTCCTTTTCCGCCAAGCAGCTCTCCAGCCACTCTTTCCCAAGCCTGTAGTGTTGCCTGGGGTTGTTGTGACCAAAGTGCAGGACCTGGCACTTAGCCTTGTTGAATCTCATACAGTTGGCCTCCACCCATTGATCCAGCCTGTCCAGGTCCCTCTGTAGAGCCTTCCTACCCTCCAGCAGATCAACACTCCCACCCAACTTGGTGTCATCTGCAAACTTACTGAGGGTGCACTCAATCACCCTCATCAAGATCATCGATAAAGATATTGAACAGAAACAGCCCCAACACTGAGCCCTGGGGAACACCACTCGTGACCAGTCGCCAACTGGATTTGGCTCCATTCACCACCGCTCTCTGGGCTCGGCCATCCAGCCAGTTTTTAACCCAGCGCAGAGTGCACTTGTCCAAGCCATGAGCAGCTAGTTTCTGCAGGAGAATGCTGTGGGAGACAGTGTCAAATGCCTTACTAAAGTCCAGGTAGACAACATCCACAGCCTTCCCCTCATCCACTAAGCAGGTCACCTTGTCATAGAAGGAGATCAGGTTGGTCAAGCAGGACCTTCCCTTCATAAACCCGTGCTGGTTGGGCATGATCCCCTGATTGTCCCACATGTTCTGCATGTTGGCACTCAGGATGATCTGCTCCATGACCTTCCCCCACACTGAGGTCAGGCTGTAGTTCCCCAGATCCTTCTTCCAGTCCTTCTTGTAGATGGGTGTCACGTTTGCTAACCTCCAGTCAGCTGTGACCTCCCCGGTTGACCAGGAGTGCTGGTAAACGATGGAAAGTGGCTTAGCGGGCTCCTCCACCAGCTCCCTCAGTATCCTCGGGTGGATCCCATCTGGTCCCATAGACTTGTGGGCATCCAGGTGGACGAGCAGGTCACTAACTGTTACCTCTTGGATTATTGAGGCTTTATTCTGCTTCCCATCTGCATCTCCCAGCTCAGGGGGCTGAATACCCTGAGGATAACTAGTCTGACTATTAAAGACTGAGGCAAAGAAGGCATTAAGTACCTCAGCCTTCTCCTCATCCTTTATGGCGATGTTTCCCTCCACATCCAATAAAGGATGGAGATTCTCCTTGGCCTCCTTTTGGTGCTGATATATTTGTAAAAACATTTTTTGTTATCTTTATTGCAGTGGCCAGTTTAAGTTCTAGCTGGGCTTTTGCCTTTCTAATTTTTTCCCTGCATAACCTCACAACATCCTTGTAGTCCTCCTGAATTGCCTGCCCCTTCTTCCAAAGATGGTAAACACTCTTTTTTTTCCTGAGTTCCAGACAGAGTTCTCTGTTCAGCCAGGCTGGTCTTCTCCCCCACCTGCTCATCTTTTGGCACATGGGGAGAGCCTGCTCCTGCGCCTTTAAGACTTCCTTCTTGAAAAACGTCCAGCCTTCCTGGACTCCTTTGCCCTTCAGTACTGCCTCCTCCCAAGGGACTCTCTCAAGCAGACTCCTAAACAGGCCAAAGTCTGCCTTTCTAAAGTCCAGGGTAGTGGTTTTGCTGATACACATGTATCTCTTCAGAACTGAACTGGCAGCAAATGTATCCCTATTCCACCCGGTCCTGACATACATGTATCACCACCGTTGCTGAAGACTGTAGGAGGTGATGGCTGCCTTGACAGCCCAACACCATGTCCTGTCACTGAGTTGGAACATAGCAGGAAATGAAGAATGGGAAGCCTACAGTGATGGGGAGAAACTCTGTTGTGCCTAAGAGATGTGGTCTTGGTCACTGTGCACCATGACAGAGGCCAGCTGGGCGTATCTCTGAGAAATGGAAGATCCTGGCAGCCTGTCTGTTTCGACGGGGGAAATCTAACTTGCAGAAAACCCATCAAGAGCAAATTTGTCTGCACATCCTGAGACCTGATGTTGTCCTACCTCGGACACCCACAGGGTTTGTTATTTCATCTCTCTTGCACCACAGGGGGCCTTTGCTCTGAAAGCTCGGATTATGTAGCTCAGGACCTGGCATACCTAACCCTGCCTGGCCAGAGAGATGCAGGAAACCTTTTCCCTGATGCTTGGTGTCACCAAAGCGTGGCTGAGCTGCTGAAATGCATCAGAAGAGCTGCAGCAGCTGTAGCTATGACTGACCTCAGGGAGAGACATGGGCGAAGACAAAGACTTGCCTGTGTGCTCTGAAGATCTCTGGTTTAAACAGAACTTTAGAGGTCAGGAAAGGGACCACAGTGTCAACAGGGCTGCTGTTCCTTTAGGCAGCTCAGTGAAGAACCCATGTTTCTCCAAGGAGCTCAGATAACCATAAATTCCTACTAAAAATGATGGTGACTAAAGCTATACACTCCTAAAAATGACGAGTGCTACCAAGCATCAGTAATCATTCATGCCAAAATATGATTTTTTTTTTAAATATTAATATCTCATCTGGCATCTTGCATTGCACAGAAGATAGGACACTTCATTTGTTAGTGTCCATAGCATCAGAGTATCACGACCCTTGAACAGATGGAGAAGCGGCTTACAGCATGCAGAACCACCTTGCAATGGCTAATGAAATAAATTATTTAAAAGATTCTAAGAAAGGAAAAAAAGAAACACTGCAAATTATTCATGGACTAAAAGGGGCTGATTATTCCTCTGTAATTAAAATATGCAGCTGGACTAGTAACTACTAGATGAGCAATCAAAGAACTCTATGACTATAAAAAATTAATTCTGTTTGTGTAGCTAATTAACAAAGAACAACCAAATAATCAACCAAGACTGCTGAGCTGTAATAAAACTTCTGAGAGCAACAGCCAACAATGTCCCTGAAATTATGCCAATGACTACTTGGCAGCCAACTGCCCATCCCAA
Organism: Theristicus caerulescens; assembly: GCA_020745775.1. Classification (NCBI taxonomy): domain Eukaryota; kingdom Metazoa; phylum Chordata; class Aves; order Pelecaniformes; family Threskiornithidae; genus Theristicus; species Theristicus caerulescens. The sequence continues at coordinate 64,182,940 of CM036563.1, forward strand.
ATCACCCTCACAGCAGTTCTGCAATCCAGCCATCAGCTTCTAAGATGATGATCCCCACCAATGAGAGACACTTAGTCTCAGGGAGCACCTCCATACAAATATTTTCTCTCTGTCAGGTTCTCCCTTCTTGAAAGGTGGTGGTATTAGTCACACAAACACAATTTCTCCAGTGAGACTACAAAGCTGCTGCTAGTCTAAAATACACTCGAATGACTAACTGCCAGAGGAGTCTGGTGCCCAGCAAATTCAGCTCATGTGTGTAATGTAGCCCATCCCTACAGTATAACAGACAGCCCTAACAAGGGCTGAACAGACAATGGATTCAGTGAAAAAATGCCTGCACTATCCAGCACTATCAACCACCAGTTCAATACCAAACCTTGTATGTTGTGACCTGAAAAGAGATGCAGCAGTAAAACAGGATGAGCCATCACAGCAGCAGGCCCAGTAGGTAACTTTGTTGAAATGGTCTTCTAAATGGAGTGGCATTGCATTTTATATCAAATCTCTCAGTAATGTGTTGGAAAAATCTCTTTCAGATTAGAAATGAAAGCAAGTCTAGTACCAATTTAACAATATGAGAACACAAAGACCAGATTGTCTATGGTAGAATATAAAAGCAGCATAAAATAAAAGACATGCATCATAGCTCCAGTCATGCAGGTTAGCCCTCTTCCCTTTTTTCATTGCCAGCACAAAGTAAATATCATCCAGATGTGGTCAGGAAATCTAAGGACCAGTATTATGAGTCCCTCTGTGATTGTTTTTTCCTAGGTGGTGGAACAGCTAGAGAGTCAGCAGTTCATTCTGTTACCTCAATGTCTTTTGCTGGCAGGAGCTCACTATCCTCCCCAGGATGTACTAAAAACTGCTGATATATGATCTTGTAAAAATTGGCAAAGTGAGTCCAAAAGCAAGCCGTCAAATCATCAAGCAAAGCAAGTTATCAAGTATATCAAGTTATCAAGCATATCAAGTTATCAAGCAAGGCAAGTTATATTGTATAGGCGAAAGCCATTACTAGCCCCAGACATTACCCAGGGCTGATCACTCATATCCTTGAAACATTGATTAAACTGAAATACTATGCCAGGTGCGTGGATTAAGTAATTTTAATTAATTAATTTTTGGTTTTAAGTAGCTGCAGTCCTGCATATGTCTTAAATATAAGCTATATTTATTCCAAGGATGAAAAGAAGTAGGATGAAGAACTTTGGAAAGAGGACCCAGACCACAAGTGGCTGTGAGTTGGCCCTCAGCCAAATGGCAACCTGGAACCAGGACAAGGGGGTGAGCAGTCACTACACACAATGGCTGCCCATCAGATCACCCCATGTCTCATTCTAATTTTAAATCATCCCAAATAAAACATTGCTTTGTCATTGCACATCTTTCTGCCTCCTAACTGATGAAGGACCACCCCAATAATTCAACCCCACTTCTGATTTCAGACTTGTCTCTGATGTTTCCTCCCTCTAATTTTGCAGAGTAGTTGCTACAGAGAAATTGTGATAAAATAAATGAATAACTAAGATGTTACAAGCCTCAGATGAGTACTTTACTATTCTAAATAATTTATAAACTGCATGCCTTGAACCGAAGGACAGAGGACATATTGCAGCAGATGATGTTTTTCATGAGCTGTTATAAAACATGCAGGAACCTGGCAGAGGACTTAATGGGAGAGGAAGAAGATAGACATAAAGGACAGCAACTTTAACACTCTTGCAAAACATTTCAAATGAAAAAAAGCCTGTATTTGTCAGCGCTGCATCTTCAGAGGTTGTGTGAAACATATTCAGATAATTCTTTCAAATCATCATTAGTAGCTACTGAAACCTCACAGTATGGTAGGCTCCTGCCCGGTTTCCCTTTGAATATCTTCATTTTCCCTCATCTTTTTTCTAGGAAAGGCAGCAACATGATTAAATCACGTGCCCAGGAAACAGATCCCAGCTATGGATTATTCAGTGGCCCTCCAATACCATATCTCAGCTCAGCATCTCATTTTTCCCTGCCCATATGGTATTTCTTAGATTACGTATCTATGCAGGGTAAACAGGAGATAGCTTGCCTGAAGATCTTCAAGAGTGCTGCCCAGCCCCCAGACTTGGTGCTGGGTCTGGTGCCTCAGACAGCAAGCCTCAAAGCATCTTGTGTTTGGAATCTGCTCATAGTGCTTCTATGGCATTTTTAATGTAACACCTGCATTTGCATGCCTGTTTTTTCTTCCAGGAATTGGGATGCTTTGCTGAAAAGCATTTCTACAGCTATCAAAATGCCAACCAAGGAGACAGCTGTGTGAAATAGTCTTCTGCTCCGCAATGGGACATAGCAATGAGTGGTCAGGTTTCTTGATTCTACTCTTGCCTTACACTTTAAACAGCACTGACATACATTTCCTTTTTACAGCTTCACCGGTGTGCACCTATCTCAGTCAATTCATCAAGCCTTCATGGGAAACAATATTAACACATAGCATCACTATCAACTTCTGTACACCGGACTCAAGGGACAGCTCTCCCTTCTCTTCCTCTTTTTTCTTTTCCAATGGGAATGATGATTTTTGACATCCCAAGCTAGGAAAAAAACCACGACAAATTCAAATAGTGTCTTTGCAAAAATTGATAAAAATAAACAAATTAATTCCATGTGCAAGCAGCTAAATAAAAAATCTATTGTAATAACCAAATGCATTAAGTAAATGTATTCATACACGCTAAACAAAAAAAAAAAAAAAAAAGATTTTGCTTTTAAAATAGCATCCATTTAAAGTTAAGAGAAAAAATCCCTACATGGCTTACTGTCTACACACTCACCTGCTGTGCAAATTAGACGTACTCAGTGAAAAGAAAATAAGTTGTATAGCAAGTGCAGAGTCCTAGCGTTGATACGGCTTTGAAGAGGCTGCCAAGGGAAGGTGAGGGCAAGGAATAGCATTCTGTTCTTACACCTTCTGTGTGGGAGCCCCCACTGGATGTGTTCAATCTTGGAGCTGGGCTCTGGCTAGACTGAAAGGCTGAGGAGATCACTAGGAGGTGAAGCAAGCGCTGAGCCCCAGTGCTGGTGGGGGTTTGAAGAGGCTACCAAGGGAAGGTGAAGGCCAGAAAAAGTTTTCAGTTCTTGCATCTTCTGCATGGGAGCACTTGCTAGACATTTTCCATTTTGCTCTGACTAAAGTGAGAGAGTGAGGGGATTATTAGGAGGTGAAGCAAGCTCACAGTCCCAGGGTTAATGGGACTTTGAAGAGGCTGTGAAGGGAAGATGAGAGCCAGGAACAGCATTCTGTTCTTACACCCTCTGTGTGGGAGCCATCGCTGGACATGTTCACTTTTGGATCTCGCCTCTGGCTAGAGTAAGAGACTGGGGGATAAATAGGAGGAAAGCAAGCACAGCACCCCAGTGCTGGTGGAGTTCTCATGAAGTTGCCAAGGCCAGAAAAAACTTTCAGTCCTGGTGCAATCATTGTGGGAGCCATTGCTGGATGTGTTCACTTTTGGAGCTGGGCTCTGGCTAGAGTGAGAGAGTGAAGGGATCATTATAAGGTGAAGCAAGCGTGAGGCACAGTGTTGATGGGGCTTTGAAGAGACTGCCAAAGGAAGGTGAGGGCAAGGAATAGCAGTCTGTTCTTACACCTTCTGTGTCAGAGCCCTCAGCAGACGCATACACTTTTGGAGCTGGGCTCTGCCTAGAGCGAGAGACTGAGGTGATCATCAGCAGTTGGAGTAAGTGCAGAGCCACAGTCCTGGTGTAGCTCTGAAGAGACTGCCAAGGGACGGTAAAGGCCAGAATAGGTTTTCAGTCCTAGCACCTTCAGTGTGGGAGCAATCGCTGAATGTGTTCACTTTTGGATCTGGGCTTAGATAGAGTGAGAGAGTGAGGGGATCATTCGGAGGTGAAGCAAACCCCGAGTGTTGATAGGGCTTTGAAGAGGCTTCCAAGGGAATGTGATGCCAAGGAAGAGCATTCTGCTCTTACACCTTCTCTTTTGGAGCCCATTGGTCCTCAGTCTTCAGTTCTTCGGTGGTAGATGGCCACCGTTAGGTTTCGTTGTGCCGTCTTTTATCCAGTATTGGAGAGGGAGTTTGCCCTCTCGTTTCGGTTTGGTTACCCAGGGCAACATCACGTATGCCACACGTGCACATCTAATCACACAATATGTATTGTTGGTGGGCCAGCGGCCTGGCCCAGATCCCAGTTGGTGTCCTGGTTTTGGTGGTGCCTGATAAGCCAAAGAATGGCCTGCTGCTTCAGCAAGTTTGCACAAATTTCCTTGCAAGCTAGTGGCACTTGATAAGCCAAACAATGGTCTGCCCTCAGGTCTTCTCAGACAAAAGAGTGGTCTGCTGTCTGGTCTTATCAGATAAACATACACAAGCAAGCTTTGAGACAATTGTTCTTAACACTTCAGTCTCTTAAACCCAGTATAACTGGAATTTGGCCATGTGAAGGCTGGCAGGCTTCCCTTGAAATCATCCAATAAATATCTCCCACACCTCTCCCCTCCTTGAATAAATAGAAAATCCTCCATATTAAATAGGGAAGGGAAAAGAGGATGGGATTTCATGGCTGTCTCTTGCCCCATCTATAGGACCCACTGAACTCAAAGCAATGACTGCAGGACACCTGTGTGAAACAGGCTGGTCCCTCGGGGCTCCCTGTACAGGAGAGACAGAGAGACCGGGGCGCCTGCTGAGCAACCCTTGCCCTCACGGCAGACCCCTGCCTGGGGCAGGTGACTCGTGCTGGGCCAGCATGGAGGGGGCTGAACGCGGATATGAGGTCCTGCACCTTGGCTCTACCTCCGGCTTCTCCCTTCCCAAGCCCCAGGACAGCCCTGAATGAGTGGTGGGGAGTGGCAGGAGGGTTAGAAAAGTAACCCCCCTGAGAGCTGCTCACCCCCACCCTGCCTTGGACACGGCCAAGGAGTCTGGGGCTGCCGCAAATGGCAGACCCTTCTCTGGGGTGATCAGATGCCTGGCAGGGAAGGGTCCCAGCTGGTTTCCCTCCACCTTTTATCTTCCTTCCACCTTGTTTTCACTTCTACATCAGTAAGGAGAAGGGGCATTTCCACGGGGCCAAAACTGACTTGTTTGCTCTCTGCCTGCTTGGGGAGATTTGTTTTTTCCTCTGGGCTTGGTTTCAGGGTTCAGGTTTGTCTGTTTGGTTGTATTTCTTGTTTTGTTGGTGTCGGTGTGATAGAGGCTTTGGCTTCTGTCGGGGTTTCTGCAGTGCTGGTCCCTAATGGAGCCCCCTTTGAGGACTGGTGGGGGCGAGGACCATCCCTGCACCCCCAGATGTGCCGCAGTGGAGCTGCCTCGCCCCGGGCTGCGGTGGGAACACTTTCCACGGGTAGTTCTCGGTCTCACGAGACGCTATGCCGGCCCTGCCCACGCGTGGGCCGAGCGCGGGGAGCCCCGGCAGCTCACCTGCAGCTCACCAGCAGCCCGCGGGGCGCCGCCGGCTGCCCGTCGATTCCTCCCCGGGCGGGTCGGTTTCCGGTCAGTCCTGCCGCCATTCAGGGGGTGTCGGAGTCGTCCCGCTCGGGGAGCTGCGCCGGCCTGGCCCAGCCTAGCCCGTCCCGTCCCGCCCCAGCCTAGCCCGTCCCGTCCCGCCCCTCCGGCGGTGGCTCTGCCTCTGCTCCGGAGCCCGGCGAGGCTCCGGCTTCCCCCTCGCTTTCCTCGCTCTCGCCGCTGGGGAGCACCATCTCGCCTCGGGCGGCGCCGCGCCCGCAGGTAGACCGTGCTGGGGCGGGGCAGCGCCGAGCTGCCCGTGGCGGCCGGGGGGTTTCGGAGCTGGGGGCAGCAGGGGCAGCCCCACCCCGCCCTCGCTTGCTCCCTGCTGGGGCCGGGCAGCCTGTGCCGCTCCCGGCGCGGGTAGGGCAGCGTGGCAGCCCTAGAGGCTCCGGCGGCGCCGACCGAGTCCCGGCGCCCGCACGGGCAGGGAAGGGTCCCGGCTGCTGCGGACCGCGGCCGAGGGTCCCTGGAGGAGTTTGGGGGGACGGGTGTCCCTGAAGGGGGGGCTTTTCCCCTGAGGGGGTCCCTGGAGAGGGGTCGGTGCCTTCCCTGCCCGGTCGGGCTGTTGCTTCTGGGGTGCCCGGGCACGGCTCCTTACGGCGGGCTGCAGTTGCTGCGCGCCGGGAGGGGTTTGGAGTGTGTGGGCCGTGGAGACGGCGGTGATGGGGAAGTAAAGCCTGAAATAGTCAAATAAAGCAACCCCCTACTTGTGCTGCCCCACAGCGACACAGGGCTGGGCCTTCCCTGCAGGGAAGGTGCCCCCTCCCCAGCTCCCAAGAACTCCCTGAAACTGCATGTGGGGCCCCGGAGGCACAGGGCTGTGGGTGGGTAACACTCCCTCAACATCACGTCACACCCCAAGTACCAAAACAGAAGGTCAGTGCTGGGTATTCAGCCTTCAAAAGGGAGACTAAATGCTGCATTTGGGGGGATCAAAACCAGAGTCGGAGTGCTGCATTTCTGAAGCTTAGAACCAGACAAAGTCCTGCATTTTCAAAGTGTGAAAATGGAGACTAAGTCCTGTGTTTTGGGGGCTCGGAAAAAACAAAACAAAACAAAAAAAAACCCAAAACCCTTACTTGTTGTGTTTTAGAGACTAAAAATGCAGACTAAGTCTTGTGTTTCCGTTGTTGGAAACAGAAAAATGCTGCATTTTTGGGCCTTGAAAATGAGCTCTGGGGGCTGGCTATCCACAGCAGAGGCAGAGCTCTATGTTTCTGAAACTCAGAAAGTCCTGTGTTTTCAGCACTTGAAAATGGAGACTAAGTGATTTCCTTCTGAAGTTCAGAAGCATGATACATGTTGTGTTTTTTTTTTCTGAGCCCCCAAAAAACCAACTGAAGTCCTTTATTTTTCAGTGCTCAAAACCAGAGGGCGAGCACCGCATTTCTGAAGCTCAGAGAAAGACTAAGTCCTGCGTTTTCAGTGTTTGAAAATGCAGGTTAAGTCATGTGTTTGTGGGACTCAGAGAAAAAAAAAGTGCTCTGTTTTTGGGACCTGGAAAGGCATGACGTGCGGAAAACAGACTCCACAACCGAGAAGGCTGTAAAGTAGGTATGTTTATTCAGCACTGGGCAGCACGGGGGGTAGTCCCACCAAAATCGTGCGCGCTTTTCATGGAAACTCGCCAGGTATTTATGCATCAAAGCATTAATATTCCAGAAACGCTTATACATATTTATAATTTCCCCCCAAAGTCCCCGCCTTTAACTCCTCCTAGCTGTGCACGCGTGGTGCTTCCTGGTGGTCGCAGGCCAGGGTCTTCAGGGATGAAGGCCGTGTGTCTTCCTCGCCATGCACTCTTCACCCAGACTGCAAATCCTGCTTAAAACCATCCTGCTGGCAGTAATTAAGTTGTGTCCTTGGTTTGTTTGGTGAATCTCTTCCTTGCATACATTCAGTCCTGATTTATCTCATGCTTATCAGGTAGTTAAGCAAAGCACTCCAGTGGTATCAGTTCCTGCTTAAGACCATAGATACATAGCCTGAGCTAAGTGATGGTTTTGTTATTAACCCTGACGTGTTGGTTCCCCCTATCAATCCCCCCTTTTCTAAAAGGTTAGTAAATTCTTTTACTACTACTAATATGATGATTCTTTGTCCCAAGTTTTCTCAAAATACTTATTTGACTCTAGTTCCTTTCTCAGTTGCTGTCTTTTCCAAGTACGCTTTGGTGCTTTTGCAACACAAAAGAAGGCACTTGATGATTATCAAAATCATGATTCCCATAATCAGAATCCCTACAATTGTCATAAATAATGTTTTTAACCATGTTAAATTAGGAAGCCAGGAGGCAAGTTTATCCCATAAGTTAGAAAATCCCCATGAGGTGTCATCCTTGATTACCTCATGCAGGATTTTAGTCTGCTCCCAAATCTCTCGTAGATCAGTGGTGATTCTCCCACCCTGGTCTATATACATACAACAACTGGTGTTTATTATTGTACACACTCCTCCTTGTGAGGCTAGCAGCAGATCCAATGCCGTTCAGTTTTGTAGCACTACTTTTGACAAACTCGATACTTTTTCTTGTATTAATATTCTGGTTACCTCCCGAGCCTTGGCTGTCCTGGTAGGGAATGCCTCTGGCGAACCTGAAAATGTATCAGTTAATACTAGTAAATACCGATACCCCCCCTTTTCTTGGGAGTTCCGAAAAATCGATTTGCCATTGTTGCCCAGGCCTATTGCCTTTCCCAATTCGGCCCATTTCTAGTTTAGGGGTGTTTTTGGGATTAGTCTGGAGGCAAAGATCGCACTGTTGAGTCACTCGTTTCACAGTGGTGTATAAATTTCTAGCTACGATTTCTCTAATTAGGTGTTTATATAGGGCTTCTGCCCCCCAATGCCTCTTCCTATGTTCTTCCCTTATCACAGACCATGTTAGATAAGAGGGAATGATTAGTTTTCCTTGTGGGGTGAGAGCCCACCCTTCTTTGTTATATGACCCGTCTAAATCTGTGATAAGCTTCTGATCTTCCTTAGTATATTCTGGCTTACCTTCTAGGGAGATTCGCCCATCAGGGGGACTAAAGCCCCTTCTGCTTTTACCTTTGTTTTGGCTGCCTGTTTTGCCTCTCTGTCCGCCAGCTCGTCTCCTTTTTCCAGCTCCGAGTTCACTTTCTGGTGTGCCTTAATGTGCATAACTGCCACTTTTTCAGGGAGCTGGACTGCCTCCAGCAGTTTTAGGATTTCTTCTGCATGCTTGATGGTTTTGCCCTGTGAGTTCAGTAGTCCTCTCTTCTTCCAGATTGCCCCATACGCATGTACAACTCCAAAGGCATATTTCGAGTCTGTGTAGATACTTCCTGGCTGGTGGTAATGGCATATCTGGCATGCCTTTTACTGTTTAGGATGTAACTGCTTCCATCCGTAAAACAATATCTTCCGTGTTTTCCGTAGGATTGTCTCTTAAGTCCGGATGGCTCGAATATGTTGCTTCGATAGTCTCCAAACAGTCATGATGCACTGGTTCTCCTGTGTTTCCACTAAGGAAAGAGGCTGGATTGACAATGTTAGTGACCATAATTTCCACATCATCTTGTTCCACTATTATAGCCTGCTATTTCAAGAATCTTTGTGTGGAAAACCAGTGTCCGCCTTTTGTTTCCAGCACTGCAGATACTGTATGGGACACCAGCAGAGTCATTTTCTGGCCTAGGGTGATGGGCTCAGATCTTGTGCTAATATCCCCAAGGCAATCCCCCGCTTCTCGTGGGAGAAAAGGAAAAACGGTTTACTCACTTCTGGGAGTCCTAAGGCTGGGGCTGACATCAGAGCCTTCTTTAACAGCTCAAAGGCCTGTATAGTCTCTTTGTTCCATTTAAGGTAGTCTGGCATATTGTTTCTTTCCAGGCCTGTCCCAAAGTTCTTTGTCCAGCACTGATTTCATAACCCAAATAAAGCACTTTGCACTGCATTATTTGGGCCACCTTCTGGGATACCCGGTAACCTTGCAGCCCCAAAAATTTAGCAGACTCACCGTCCAGATCATACAAGCGTCCTTTGTCTTAGTGGCAATTAGGATAACAGTTGCTCCTCCTCAGGTGGGGCTTCCCAGGCTTCTAGATCTTTTGCAAGTTGGTTACTGAATATAGTAGGGCTGTTTTTAAACCCTTGTGGCAACACTGTCCAAGTAAGCTGAGTCTTACGCCCGCTTTTAGGATTTTCCCATTCAAACGCAAATATTTTCTGGCTGGTCTCATGGAGAGGGAGGCAAAAGAAGGCATCCTTCAGGTCTAAAGCAGTAAACCAGGTTAGTTCAGGTGTCAATACAGTTAACAAGGTGTATGGATTTGCCACTAGCGGGTAGAGGTCTTCTTTTCCTGGCACATCAGTGGCCCATACCCCGGGCGTATACCTGGTCCATGATTTCTTCGCTGATTCCTCCCTCTGTGGGAATACTAGCTAGGGATAAACTCATTATTTGGATATACTGTTGATCATTTACCTCCAGAGTAATCTCTCCCTTTTCAAATTTAATTATTGCGCCTAATTGTTCCAATAAATCTCTCCCTAAAAGTGCCTTCGGGGAGTTGGGCATGTACAAGAATCTATGGATGCCCCATTGTTTCCCCAATTTATATCTCAGAGGTTCACAAAAATATGCCTTTTCACTTTGGCCAGTTGCTCCTTTTACCATAATATAGTCATTTCCCAGGGGTATCAAAGGTCGGTTAATATGTTGCCCCTGTGTCAACCAGGAATTCTACCTTCCTTTCTTCCTTCCCCAGCTTCATTATAACCAGCGGATCCACTAGGGTAGATTCCCCCGGTTCTTGTCAGTCTCCCTTCACATGAGCCACTATTTTTCCACGCTGGTTATTTCGTCCTTGCTCTTTGTTTCTCAGACATTCCTTTTTCCAATGACCAAATCTCTTACACAACGCTCATTGATCCCTACCCAGTCGGGGTGGTTCTCTTCCCGGTCCTCTTTCTTCTTCTTCCCTCATGACGCCACCACCTTTCTCTGTCTCTGTCTGTAACCTTCCTCTCTATTACTGAACACTCTCCACGCCTCATCCAACAGTACTTCCAAGTTTCTACTTTCTGTAGGGTGCAACTTTTGAAGTTTGCGCCTAATATCCCCTGTAGACTGGCCCAGGAACAAAGATACTAATTGTTGTATTCCTACCTCCGACCCAGGATCCAACAGTGTGTTGTGGCGCATTACGTCCCTTAGTCGATCCAAGAATTCGGATGGTGACTCAGAAGGACCTTGTCTGATCGCATATAATGCTGACCAGTTTATAGGTTTGGGAATGGCGCTCTCCATTCCTTTTGAGATCCACCCCTGATATGCCCTTAGTTTGTCCATATGCGCGGGCTTGTTTGGGTCCCATTTTGGGTCTTGAAAAGGGAGGTATTCTTTAACGTCTCCTCCCGTACTTTTATAATGATCCTCAGCCAAATCTCCTGCAGCCTTTAAAATCAGTTGTTTTTCTGTTTCAGTCATATAGTCTAACAATAGTTGTACGTCATTCCAATCAGGGTTGTGTTGTTTTATAATGAACTGAAAATGCCTGGTTACACTCACCGGATCACTCCTGTAATTTTTGGCGACTCTTTCCCATGCCTCTAAATCAGTAGTGGAAAAAGGTGCCTTAATTAGCATCGTCCCGCCATCAATCCCTACTGCTTCTCGAAGAGGGTCTTGTAAGACTGTTAAGGTAGACTTTTTTCTGGTGCGGGAAGATACAGGGCTCTCCGAGGGGGTGTGGGTTCTGTTCGAGTCTGCATCCGGTTCCTGTGATCGAGGGGGAGGCTTAAGAAAATCAGTTAAGTCTTGTTCTGGTGCTTGGTGAACTTTATTTATTCTAGTACACCTTTGTCCAATACTGCATGTCGAACAACACCGCCTCAGTTTACCTTTAGACTCTTTATTATTTTCCCGCTCGAGGGCAAGTACCATAGGGTCCTGTGGTGGCACCATTCCACAGTCCCTTTGCCACTCCGGATGATTTCGGAGAGTGAAAAACATATCTGCGTAGGACACTTCATCCCATTTCCCTTCCCTCCTTAAAAACAACATTAGTTGCAGGAGAGTGTTATAATCCAGTGTCCCATAAAGTGGCCATTTAGCTCCATTCTTGAGTTTATAGAGTGGCCACTATTGGTTGCAGTACTTAATGAGAGTCGTCTTACTCTCTGTGCCCCTGTCCCAGCAATGTCTTTCCAATGTGCCAGGATACACCCAAGGGGGCTTTTCTTCAGGATTTCTTTATTCTGTGCATTACTCATTCTGTAATTCCCTATTTCTATTTTCTAGATTGTTTCCTGTTAGTTTTTATGCATTGGTTTTAATTTCCACGTGCAAACTTTACTATTTTGGATTTTTGATGGACTCTCCTGTATTCCCTTAGTATCTTAACAGTTAGTTCCACAGTTTACACTTTACCATTTAGAGGGTTACAGAATTACTGGTTTACATCCATACAACCATTTTTCTTTTTCTTTTCTTTTTTTTTTTTTTTGTTCTTTCTTTCGCTTTGTCCGTCTCCAGACGTTTCCCTCGTGGGACAACGAAACCGCGGATCAGGACTCCGCACTCACTTCGTACTGAGAGTACGTCTCACTCACACACACACAGGACAGTCCGACAACAAAACACTCAAATACTCACAGAATACCCGGGCATTTACAAACAAGGCATACAATTACCGCTTCAGTTAATATCCCTCCAGCAGCTGCAAACATAATTATGAGAGGCTTGCTTACCCTTCTCCTGTTTCTTATACAGTCATTAACAGGTCCATCCTGGCTCCCGATATCGAGATGCAGCGATAACCTCGGATTCACTCAATCTGCCCCCAAGATTGCTAGCAGCCGCTCTATCGGTCAGCGAATCCCCAGTTCACCATAGGGTACCCTCCTCCCATACGGGGACTATGCTGCACGCCAGACGTCTCTGCACGGTTTACCAGCGGCCCCGGCCAAGCGTAGGGCGTCCCCTACGACTTACTGGCTCCCCTTGTAAAACATACCATTTATCTGCAGCTTCAGGAGGTTCTTGTCTGCTCCTGCGGTGAGCGGCTGGAATTGGAGGCCCTTCCGAGAAAAGTGCTCGGGGCGCGCCTAGGGGCATCCACTCCTCAGTCGATCCCACAGCCGAGCAGAGTCCCTCCTGCCTGGCTCGCCAAATGACGTGCGGAAAACAGAGTCCACAACCGAGAAGGTTGTAAAGTAGGTATGTTTTATTCAGCACTGGGCAGCACGGGGGGTAGTCCCACCAAAGTCGTGCGTGCTTTTCATGGAAACTCGCCAGGTATTTATGCATCAAAACATTAATATTATAATTTCCCCCCCCGAAGTCCCCGCCTTTAACTCCTCCTAGCTGCGCACGCGTGGTGCTTCCTGGTGGTCGTGGGCCGGGGTCTTCAGGGATGAAGGCCGTGTGTCTTCCTCGCCATGCACTCTTCACCTGGACTGCAAATCCTGCTCAAAACCATCCTGCTGGCAGTAATTAAGTTGTGTTCTTGGTTTGTTTGGTCAATCTCTTCAGTCCTGATTTATCTCATGCTTATCAGGTAGTTAAGCAAAGCATTCCAGTGGTATCAGTTCCTGCTTAAGACCATAGATACATAGCCTGAGCTAAGTGATGGTTTTGTTATTAACCCTGATGTGTTAGTTCCCCTATCAACAGTCCTTTTTGGCGCCCAACGTGGGGCACGAAGGGTTTGAGATAATAACAGATTAACTAGAGTGTGTTAAGGAATTTGTATCTGTTAACAGTTATCGGTTGTAATATTGATTCATCTGTTCGCAGTACTAGTCTACCTGATCTGCATCATGCTATTGTTTTTACTGTGCATGTTGAAGATTGGTGTGGGTTTTTTCAGTTTGTTGTGCTTTGCCGTAATGAGTGATGTTTTGCCTGGAAGATTGGTTATTAAAACACTGACCTTGATTGCTATCTGGTATTTGGGTTCTGTAGTGAAGCCATTACTGTACTTCGGGTACCACCTCATAGAGACAATTAGTAATTATACCTCTTCTTCTGAGAGTTTTTTTTATGGAGGAAATAGAGAATGGCACCTTTGTTTCTTTCTTCTATGATGTTTCCTCCTTCATTACAACAACTTTTCATTATCTTGAGCATCCTTGGGTAGTTAAGATATATCCATTGGTAGTTCTTGGGAATTTTGTTTCAGTTTTATCTAAGGTTAATAAGCAGCTTAAGAATATCATTCAGAGATCTCCTCCAAGGCTGGATAGTTATGAGTGGCAGGGTGTGTGGGAGAGTATGGGCAAGCACCTAGGACGGTGTTTTGGAACTTTACCCCCGAACAAGAGCAGAATCCTGAAAAACTCGTAAAGTATTTGGAAAATGTATGTTGTCACCCTGGCAACTCCAGAGAGACACAGATCATTGCAACGTGCTGGGGCCTGGCCCATGCCTACCGAGCCCTATTCAACACTATTCAGTACCCTCAGGGGAAAGAGAAGATCTCTGGATCGGATGACAAAGTGACGGCCCCCGCGGCGGCGCCGGCCCCTGCCACAGTCACTGCAGCTGCGCCAGCCCCCGCGCCGGTCCCCGCGGCTGCGCCAGCCCCCGCGACAGGCACTGCAGCTGAACCAGAGAACCAACCCGTGCCAGTATCAGTTGCCCCTATACAGAAGAAAAAATACACAAGGAAATCAGCTCGTTTAGTAAGGGCTGATGATGAGCCAGCGTCATCAAGAGAACAGGAAGAGGAAGAGGCAGAACCCATAAATGAGATGGTAACTACCCGATCCCTGTCCCTGAGTGAGCTGCGAGATACGCGAAAAGATTTCGGTCGTTGTCCAGGTGAGCACATCATTGCCTGGCTGCTCCGATGCTGGGATAGCGGGGCCAGTAGCCTGGAATTAGAAGGCAGGGAAGCCAAGCAGCTGGGATCCCTTTCTAGGGAAGGGGGCATTGACAAAGCAATTGGAAAAGGAGCAAAAGCCCTCAGCCTCTGGAGGCGACTCCTGTCAGGTGTGAAGGAAAGGTATCCCTTCAAGGAAGATGTTATATGTCACCCAGGCAAGTGGACCACCATGGAGAGAGGTATCCAGTACCTGAGGGAATTGGCTGTGCTGGAAGTGATTTATAATGACCTGGACAATGATCAGTTATCCAAAGATCCAGACGAAGTCCAATGCACATGACCCATGTGGCGGAAGTTTGTACGGAGTGCACCATCATCACACGCAAACTCGCTGGCAATAATGACCTGGAAAGGTGAAGAGGGACCAGTGGTGGATGAAATAGCTAGCTAACTCCGACAATATGAAGAAAGTCTGTCTTCCTCCCTACAGGCCTGTGTCTCAGCTGTGGAGAAACTGTCCCAGAAGGTCCAGCAACTCGAAGAGGATATATCCTACTCCTCACCTGTATGGACCAGTATCTCAGCGATTAGGAGTAAGCATCCCTCTCTTCAAGAGAGAAGATATAGTGGATACACACCACGGGGCACCCTGTGGTTTTATCTGCATGACCACAGAGAGGACATGAGGAGTGGGATGGAAAATCTACCTCGACCCTAGAGGCACGGGTACGTGAATTGCAAGGAAAAACAACTACAAAAAATGGTTCTCCCAGGAGAGTTGCAGCTCCAGTTTCCAGTGAGCAGTTCCCCAGACAGGGTAGAAGGGCTGATTTTGTTTCCGATCCTAACAAAGGGATTTTTGACTCGCATTTACAAGAAGTGAATAACGAATGCTATGACCAGGACTAGAGGGGCCCTGCCTCCAGCCAGGTGGAGGAAAGGGACAATCGGGTGTACTGGACTGTGTGGATTCGATGGCCTGGCACATCAGCCCCACAGGAGTATAAGACTTTAGTAGACACCGGTGCACAGTGTACCCTTATGCCATCAAGCTATAAAAGGGCAGAACCCATCTGTACTTCTGGAGTGACAGGGGGATCCCAAGAGCTGACTGTATTGGAGGCTGAAGTGAGCCTAACCGGGAATGAGTGGCAGAAGCACCCCATTGTGACTGGCCCAGAGGCTCCGTGCATCCTTGGCATAGACTACCTCAGGAGAGGGTATTTCAAGGACCCAAAAGGGTACCGATGGGCTTTTGGCATAGCTGCCTTGGAAACAGAGGAAATTAAACAGCTGTCTACCCTGTCCGGTCTTTCAGAGGACCCTTCTATTGTGGGGTTGCTGAGTGTCAATGAACAACAGGTACCAATTGCTACCACGACAGTGCACCGGCAGCAATATCGCACCAACAGAGATGCTCTAATTCCCATCCATAAGCTGATTCATCAACTGGAGAGCCAAGGAGTGATCAGCAAGACTCACTCACCCTTTAACAGTCCCACATGGCCAGTGCGGAAGTCTAATGGAGAGTGGAGACTAACAGTAGACTACCGGGGCCTGAATGAAGTCACGCCACCACTGAGCGCTGCTGTGCCGGACATGTTAGAACTTCAATATGAATTGGAGTCAAAGGCAGCCAAGTGGTATGCCACCATTGACATTGCTAATGCATTTTTCTCAATCCCTTTGGCAGCAGAGTGCAGGCCACAGTTTGCTTTCACTTGGAGGGGGGGTCCAGTACACCTGGAATCGACTGCCCCAGGGGTGGAAACACAGCCCTACCATTTGCCATGGACTGATCCAGACTACACTGGAACAGGGTGACGCTCTGGAACACCTGCAATACATTGATGACATCATTGTGTGGGGCAACACAGCAGAAGAAGTTTTTGAGAAAGGGAAGAAAATAGTCCAAATCCTTCTGGAGGCAGGCTTTGCCATAAAACAAAATAAGGTCAAGGGACCTGCACAGGAAATCCAGTTTTTAGGAATAAAATGGCAGGATGGATGTCGTCAGATCCCGATGGATGTAATCAACAAAATCACAGCCATGTCTCCACCAACCAGCAAAAAGGAAGCACAAGCTTTCTTGGGCGTTGTGGGTTTTTGGAGAATGCATATTCCAAATTACAGTCTCATCATAAGCCCTCTCTATCAAGTGACCCAGAAGAAGAACGATTTCAAATGGGGCCCTGAGCAACGACAAGCCTTTGAACAAATTAAATGGGAGATAGTTTATGCAGTCACCCTTGGGCCAGTCCGGGCAGGGCACGATGTAAAAAATGTGCTCTACACCGCAGCTGGGGAGAACGGCCCTACCTGGAGCCTGTGGCAGAAAGCACCGGGGGAGACTCGAGGTCGACCCCTGGGGTTTTGGAGTCGGGGATACAGAGGATCTGAGGCCCGCTATACTCCAACTGAAAAAGAGATATTGGCAGCATATGAAGGGGTTCGAGCCACTTCAGAAGTGGTTGGTACTGAAGCACAGCTCCTCCTGGCACCCCGACTGCCAGTGCTGGGCTGGATGTTCAAAGGGAGGGCCCCCTCTACACATCATGCAACTGATGCTATGTGGAGTAAATGGGTTGCACTCATCACACAACGGGCTCGAATAGGAAACCCCAGTCACCCAGGAATCTTGGAAGTGATCATGGATTGGCCAGAAGGCAAAGATTTTGGAATATCGCCGGAGGAGGTGACGTGTGCTGAGGAGGCCCCACCGTATAATAAACTACCAGAAAATGAGAGGCAATATGCCCTGTTCACTGATGGGTCCTGTCGTCTTGTGGGGAAGCATCGGAGGTGGAAAGCTGCTGTATGGAGTCCTGTACGACAAGTTGCAGAAACTGCTGAAGGAGAAGGTGAATCGAGTCAGTTTGCAGAGGTGAAAGCCATCCAGCTGGCTTTAGATATTGCTGAACGAGAAAAGTGGCCAATGCTCTATCTCTATACTGACTCATGGATGGTGGCAAATGCTCTGTGGGGGTGGTTACAGCAATGGAAGCAGAGCAATTGGCAGCGCAGAGGCAAACCTATCTGGGCTGCTGCATTGTGGCAAGATATTGCTGCCCGGATAGAGAACCTGGTTGTAAAAGTACGTCACGTAGATGCTCACATACCCAAGAGTCAGGCCACTGAAGATCATCAAAACAACCAGCAGGTGGATCAGGCTGCTAAGATTGAAGTCACTCAGGTGGATCTGGACTGGCAACATAAGGGTGAATTATTTCTAGCTCGGTGGGCCCATGACACCTCAGGCCATCAAGGAAGAGGTGCAACATATAGATGGGCTCGTGATCGAGGGGTGGACTTAACCACGGACACTATTGCACAGGTTATCCATGAATGTGAAACATGCGCTGCAATCAAGCGAGCCAAGCGATTCAAGCCTCTTTGGTATGGAGGACGATGGCTGAAATATAAATATGGGGAGGCCTGGCAGATTGATTATATCACACTCCCACAAACCCGTGAAGGCAAGCGCCATGTGCTTACAATGGTGGAAGCAACCACCGGATGGCTGGAAACATATCCTGTGCCCCATGCCACCGCCCAGAACACTATCCTGGGCCTTGAAAAGCAAGTCCTATGGTGACATGGTGCTCCAGAAAGAATTGAGTCAGACAATGGGACTCATTTCCGAAACAGCCTCATAGACACCTGGGCCAAAGAGCATGGCATTGAGTGGGTGTATCACATCCCCTATCATGCACCAGCCTCCGCGAAAATAGAACGATACAATGGACTGTTGAAGACTACACTAAAAGCAATGGGTGGTGGGACATTCCAACATTGGAATACACATTTAGCAAAGGCCACCTGGTTAGTCAACATGAGGGGATCAGCCAATCGAGCTGGCCCTGCCCAATCAAGAATTTTACGTACTGTAGAAGGGGATAAAGTCCCTGTAGTGCACGTAAAAAATATGCTGGGGAAGACAGTCTGGGTTACTCCCGCCTTAGGCAAAGGTAAACGCGTTCGTGGGATTGCTTTTGCTCAAGGACCTGGGTGCACTTGGTGGGTGATGCAGGAGGATGGGGAAGTCCGATGTGTACCTCAAGGAGACTTGATTCTGGGTGAAAATAGCCAATGAACTGAATTATATAATGTTTGTTGCTATATAATACTGTATGTCATCACTTCTGTGATTACTATGTGACATATCAACAGTATACAGTAAGAATCACCCAAATTAATGAAGAATGAACTCTGAGGAAACCAAAGTGCAGAGGTGATAGAACTAGAACTGCATTCAGCATGCTACAATCCAACACCACACACTACCTCTCCTGCCCAGAAAGACTGTTACGACGGATGAATCCCAAAGTCAAAACTAAACGAACTCAACAAACGTTCTAGAGGGATAGCATATAGACTAAGGGAATGATACCAATGTATTGTATCAAAGGAAAGGAAGGGGGTGGTGGTTAATGAGGATATGTTGGATAATGTGGGACCTGTGCATGACGTAAATGGTATGGAATAAGGGGTGGATACTGTCCTGGTTTCAGCTGGGATAGAGTTAATTTTCTTCCTGGTAGCCGGTATGGGGCTGTGTTTTGGGTTTAGGTTGAGAACAATGTCGATGATACACTGATGTTTTGGTTCTTGTTAAGTAGTGCTAAGTACTTGCTAAGTGGCGCTCACACTGGTCAAGGACTTTTCAGCTTCCCATGCTCTGCCAGGGGCACAAGAAGCTGGGAGGGGGCACAGCCGGGGCAGCTGACTCAGACTGGGCAGGGGGCTATTCCATACCATGTGACATCATGCTCAGTATATAAGCAGGGGAGTTGGTCGGGGAGGGGTTCGATCGCTGCTTGGGGGACGTGCTGGGCATCGGTCGGTGGGTGGTGAGCAATTGTACAGTGTACCGCTTGCTTTGTATTACTATCGTACTACTATTATTTGTTATTATTATTATTATTATTACTACTGTTCTATTTTTATTTTACTTTAGTTATTAAACTGTTTTTATCTCAACCCACGAGTTTTCCCCTTTTGCCCTTCCGATCCTCTCCCCCATCCCACCGGTGGGGGGGTGAGCGAGCGGCTGCATGGTGCTTAGTTGCTGGCTGGGGTTAAACCACAAGACGAGTAAATCTGTGTTGGGTCTCACAGTAACACCCTGTCCTCTCTCACCTGGTGGTGACCCAGGTTCCCAAGCCACAGGGACATAAAGGTTCGAGGAAGACAGGTCATGGCTGTGCACAATTATGGATGCAATCAATTTCACATCTTCACATCTGCTCTCCGCACAACCTCCTCCTTGCTTTCCACCTTTGGGAGGAATTATCTGGTTTTACTGATGCTGCATTCTACCTCTTTAGCACTGCCTCCCCTCTCTCCCTTAAACTGCACCATACGCAAAATACGTTAATCATAATGTGGTGCAAATCCATTTTCCTTGGCCTTTCACCTCAACAGATCTTACACACTTGAAGAGCACCACATCCATAGGAACCATTTATCTGAGTGTGGACATGCAGCCACTTCAGTGGTGAGACATGAAAGTGGGAAACAACGTTCTCTAACAGGCATATTCAGGTGTGCACGCCTGTCTGTATGTCTTGATACAGACTTGTTCAGCTCTAGATCAAGAAGTAAAGAAATCAATCAGAAATGCTCAGACCCATGCCTGGAAGAAAAATAACTGCTACCACATTCAAGCACAAGGAACTCAAGAAAGATAGAGCATCAGTCTTGTGCTGCCTTGCAAAAAATGGGAAGGGAGGATGAATTTAGGGCAGTGTGCTATGCTACAATTGAGAAGGCTGGCTTTAATTGTCTCTTCTTTCTCACACTTTCTGAATAATCTTGAGGAAGCCAAATTGTCAAACTGTCAAAGGTGTCTACACCAAAACCTACACACAGCTGTCTAGAGGGACTTCAGAAATCACCAAGGGGTTTAAATCTCTCGGGACTTCAGCTCCCACTTTGTCAAATAAAGATAAAAATTCTTCTCACCACTACACCGCAAGGTCCTTGGGGGACACAGCAGGGGAAAGCTATGTCTGTTCAGAGACAGCCTGTTGAGTAGTGGGAGGAGAAAGGGATCTCAGATGCTCTTCATTGCAAATGAGACCTGTTAAATCCTGCCTGAAATCACAGAGATTCTCTAAATGTCAGGACAGCTGTTTCCTCTTATTCAATGCAAAAATCTTACCAGCTTACACTCTCTAACATCCACCCCACACCCTTTTATGTATGTATTCAAACATTTGGGGCACTGAGGTTACTTCTTCCCCTTTCTATTAACAGATGATGCATTCAGGCATTGGGGTGGCCAACCTCACCCTTCTCAAAGCCTGAAGGGGCAGATGTGAGGACGTGAAAATTCATCACTTGCACTAAAAACTGGATGGAATTGTCATACGTCTGGGAATTTTGTCTTTCCCTCTGCTGCTGCTCCTGCCTACATGTCTTTCTCAAGTGCTCACCTGCATCTACGCTCTGATGTGGTAGTTGTAGAAAGGCGCTTCCATCTACCTAGCCCAGGATAACTGCTCCTCATCTCTGTCCTCTGTCAGGAAAAATCGTCATCCCTCCTGCCTCCTGAGGCATGCTCTCTTGTGGTAGAAGTTCAAGGAAAAAAGCATAGCTATAGCTGGGTTTCTCAGGGAGCCACACAATAAAAGCAAAGCTGACAAGACAGAAAGGCAAAACACATAAGAACACCAAGGACAGAACTCAGACAATTGCTAACATATCCACAGCATGCCCAAGTCCTGAATGTCAAAATCTGTTTTTCACTGACCTTACATTAGAAAATGCAACAATAAGCATAATCTGATCATCATCATAACTGTACATTCAATTCTCCCATGATCTCCTGCACTGTGAGTTTCAATCACTTATTCTCTTGTTTTACAACAGCATAAGTCTGAAGTATATCTGTCTGTTAAAGACAGTTCGGGTTAGTTCAAGTAATGTTTAGCCTGTACCATATCAGCTTCTGCTTCTGTTTCTGGAAAACTTCAGCTCAGTCAACTGCATACATGCCAGAAATTAATCAAACGTACATGGGAACTCTAAATACAAAACGATCTGTGACCTCATTTATTGCTGCTTATTATGCATTCATTTTCTCAACATCCACTAGCAAAAACATAGTCTGAGTGGGGGACATGCTGCAAGAAATTACATCAGTGACTCTCTCTCTCCAGGGTAGTCTTTTCTGCCTCAGTCTCTTCTGAATCATATGGACAAGAAACATAATTCAGGGCTAAGAATCCGGACTCCTGTATGGAATGTGATTGTAAAAAATGAACGTCTTGCTCATTGTACTGTAAACTTACTTTATTTGCACACACTGCAAGTTAAATAAGCTTTATAAAGAAAACATATCCTGCAGCTGCACAGACTTAATACTAACAGCACTAAATTTATCATACAGCTATTTCTTCACTTAAAAAACATATATGTATACATATACTTATTTATATATCTATATATAAGAAAATCACCTATAAATACAATGGAAAAATACATTCAAAAGCTTTTTATAAAACTTGGTGCAGTATTAGTTTGACTGTGATAAAAATATTTATAAGAGAAAGACAGACACACAGAGAAACACACATACCTAATGTATAGTGCTTGTCTAAATCCTGAAAAGAAAATTTGGTCTTTGGTATTGCTAAATAGAGTTAGCTGCAAGTGTCTAAAGCATCTACAGTCCCAGCTTACAGCCTCTCTGACTGTGTATGCTTACCACTGTTTTGCACAGGCTTTGCTGGCTGCAAGTTTCCACCATAGTTTATAACCAGGCCGGGAAACAAAACTAGCTAAACATGTAGTGACTTCCTCCAAGGGCTCAATCCAACCTTCATTAAATTCAATGGAAAATATTCTACTGCCTTTATTTGGACTGAATGTTATACAAAATATTTAAATCGATTTGCTGTCAAAGCGATGGCCACCCAGCAGTAAAAAATAATTGTAACCCTGGAGCAAACCATGACAGCCCCTCCCTCACCCAGCTGGGATAAGTCGTGACCAGCAGCTGGGAAGTCTAGCCAACAGTCATGAGTAACTAAACCCTGAGCCCACATTACAAGTTGCCTGCGAGGTTTTCCATCCAGCATGTGAAATGCAGTATGTTGTGGCAGCTTCAATATTGAAATTTAGATTGGAGTTTGTCTCAGTGGGAGCTGAAACAAATCCTAGCAGGGGTTGCAGATGCATCAATCCCGTAAGCCCAGCATGACACCCAGGAACATCCCTGTTTCTACAGCAGTTGTGGTTCATAACAGAGAGCAACAGAATTTTTCTGTATAAACCATGAATGCACGACATCCAACTGCATTTATTATCCCATCAACATTTCAAACTAATTCCCCTGTTCTAACAATTTAAAGGTTAAATGGCAAAGCCCAGGCATATATGAACTCATACGGGAACATGCATTGTCCTATACCCTGATTATACAAATGGCTGACAGATAAAACTAATTCCTAGAATCACAGAATCACTCAGGCTGGAAGGGACCTTGGGAGGTCTCTAGTCCAACATCCCGCTCAAAGCAGGGTCAACACTGAATTCAGATTTTGTTGCTCCAGGCTCTGTCTGGTCCTGTCTTGAAACCTGCAAGGAAGGAGATTGCAGAACCTGTCTGGGATCCTGCTTCACTGGGGAAACACTTTTTTCCTTTTGTCAGGTCGGCACCTCTCCTGTTCCAATTTATGACCCCTCCTTCCTGCGCAGCTCCATAAAGGGCCTGTCTGTGTCTTCTCAATAACCTCCCTATAAGCACTGGCAGGCTGCTGTAAGGTCCCTGCAAAGCCTTCCCTCCTGCAGGCTGAACAAACCCAGGTGACTCAGCCTTTCCTCACAGGACACGTGCTCCAGCCTCCTGACTATCTGTGTCAGCTGTTTGCTGGACTCCCTTGCTCA
Source organism: Theristicus caerulescens (assembly GCA_020745775.1). Lineage (NCBI taxonomy): Eukaryota > Metazoa > Chordata > Aves > Pelecaniformes > Threskiornithidae > Theristicus > Theristicus caerulescens. The sequence continues at coordinate 64,206,143 of CM036563.1, forward strand.
GGTTGTTTGACAGTTCTGGTTAGCAATTTGTTTACTTGTACCAAAGTAGCCTGAAAAATTATACAAATCACCATTATATTTTTGTATTGTTTTTGAGAGAGGCTTGGAATTTCTTGCCTTTCTAAACCTCATTAGTAGCCATTAGAGGGAAGAGAAGGCAGTCAAAAGGAAACAGAATATTTAAACTGATTCATTAATAGAATTCCTTGCAAGAGAAAAAAATCAAGTTTTTGCTCTCTTATTCTCCCCTCCTATACAAGTACAACTTAGAATAATTGTATGTTAATAAGATGTCTGATGAAATATGATTTCAATGTTCCACATTGAAATGGGTGGGAGTTTTAGCACTGACGTGAACAGATGTAGCAGTTCAGCAAAGTATCAAAGAAAACAATCTGAAAATATATTTGAAGGAAAAAATATGATTCTATACTTCTATATTTTTTTCCTGCAAGGTAAATGCTTTTTGTCCATCTATTTTATCTTCACACTACATAAAAGCAAAACATTTTAAGAAATGGAGATAGCTCTGAAGCAGTAGGGAAATACATACCACAGTCTGCTCCTCCAGGCAACTTCTATTATGTTTATACCTTGTTTCCTACTGGGTTTTCACTTGACCTGTTATACCCTGTCTCACATATTCAACCTGGTGCAAAACTAGACTGACAGAGAGGCAGCTTCCACAGTGATACCCTTTTAGCTGCAGCATCAGATCAAATCAACCTTTCAGTAAAAGTCTCTTTTCTACACGCTTCTGGATCAATGCAATACTGGCCATTATAGGAAAAAGGGGAAACACACAGCAGACTTAACATAAAATGAAATATAAATGCCTATAGCGTCAGCTGTTGACAAATGCCACAGAGTTATTGGCTTCCAATACTCATCCAAAATCATTCAGAATAAAGACATATGGTAACCTTGTTAATATCAAAATATTAGCTAGTAATATTTTCAACAGCAAAACCATACATCTAGTCAATAGTGTCTGAAAATGTTCATAGGGACATTGTGTATCAAAAAACCTTCAGGTTACATCTGCTGACTGAATGCATGCCCTTGTTATAAAGAGATGCACGCAGATTTTGGTGCATTAGCCAAACAAGTGCTGGTTGCTGTACTGTCTTCGATCCTTCAAGGAACATTGTGTTTGTCACAAACCTTGTGTAATTTGATTTTAAGCAAGAAACAAGAGAGCAGGTTCAGAACTGATGCCTATAATGTCCTGGAAGAAAAAAATATCAGAAATCCTTGTCCCAGCCTGAAAGTTCATCTGGAGGCGTTCCCTCTTCAGGTGGATAGCTGTCAAAGTAGCTGTAATCAGTCGGTCCAGACAACTAGGACATTAAGAACACAAACAAACGGTTGTTTCAGAAGGTAACTTTTGAAAATACTCTCCATTGATTATGCATCATTTTTATTGCTACCAGTGGAGGAATGAAAGGCTAGCATGATATGGATGACTTTCAATGGATGCAATTCCTCGTTCTTTAAAAGATAAACCTGCAGTAATTAAATTGTACAGCATTAGCCTCCTTACACAAAAACACTCCCCAAATACTATCAAATCCTAGATTTCACCCAAAGCCCTATAAAGTCAGTAAGAAAACAGCCACACTGCATACAATTTTGATTCAAATTTGTTTAAAACCAAACCTACACTCATGGGGTAGCTACTCAAAGCAGATCTCAGAATTATTTTTTGTTTCAAAGTGAGTTTCAAATTGTTTACCCTCAATCTTTTTTCACTTTAGGGCAAAGAGAAATGGGCCATTTAAAACAGGAAGCTTATTCAAGGATGTGCTGTAACTCAATGTAAGAGAATACAGGAATTTGTATTCCCATTATATGTGCCCATTACCAAGGAAAATATGTTTTTTCAGTATTTGTTTCTGACCAAACACCATTTATTCTAGTAATGGTGAAAATCTAATGCAAAGTACACAGGCAGAATAATATTTCCATTATTTAACTGAACTTATGTATCGCTTGCTGTCACTCTCTCTTTCATCTGATTTTCACTAAAAATGGCAAGCTATAATAATTCAAATGCATTTTTGGGAAATTTCACTCTCACCATCTTTGTAGCCAAGCACCTTTATATTAGTAAAGCATTATGATATTGAAAGCCAAAGCCTATACCTCTCTTTTTAAAGGTGATGTTAATTTCCTCACTTTCAGACCATCCCAGTTAAAACCACTCAACCACCTGATTAAAAAGAAATGAGAGACAGACAGGGAGAGACCAAGAGAGAAAGACAGATTGTTTTCTGTCATTATACTATTAACAGCTGAAAAACATGTGAACAAGGGCTATAAAACATTTTTTCATGACAACTTCTGTCCATGTGACAACACAGTTGTTAGAAGGAGGAAACTCGAGCACTATCATTGCCATACAAGGGAGTGGTAGCAGGAGGAGCTTCAGGACCACCAGATACATTGCATCTCCTCTGTACAGAAGTGCCAAAGTGACAGGCAGGTTAATATATGCATAAGCACAGCCATGCAAAGACGTATGCATCCCCTTGGAATTCCACCCTCTTTTAACAGCATGAGAAGAGGGAGACAAACAGAAAAGTCAAAGCACTTCTTTTCCCAAGCACAAACTGCAGGGCTTAGAAACAACTCAGATAAAAAGTAAAAGCAGGGCATGTTTAATTCACAGAGGACTTTCTTCATTAGAAGAAAGAGGACAAAAACCTAATATTGCTCCAGAGCTTTTAACTACCATTCTTACAAAGCAACTGTTTAAGGGTTGGGAGGTCTGAAAGGCAGATGCTGAACTGGCATCAATTTCTCTGAGAACTGAATTAAACTCCTACATCAGCAACCTGCGACAAAACCAGTAAACAACAAGATGTTTCTAGATAATCATGCTGAGGATTTATGTTTATATGGTTGCTTGCTGTAGTCGCAAATATACTCAATAGCAACAGAGACCTCTCTTACACAATCTGCCTGGAAGTGCCTGGAGCTTTATGCTTTAACTTTTACCAGACTGGGTTCTAAAATATTAAAAATATTTTCAAATTAAAAACCAAATTTTCTTCTTGGCAGTCTCTTTCATTTACCTGTGCTTCTTGATGTCATTAATTCCATTCCTCAGATTGCCTAATCTTTCTGTAGGGTTTTGCCTTAAAAAAAAGAGAAAAAGAATTATTAAAATATTCTTATTTTTTTAAAAGAACATTTGTAGGTCCTAACTGATTGCATTTAACAATTACACAGGGATGGAGGTTGCATACAACATGTTGTCTCATAAGGAGACATAATGAGGTGTTGCTCACTGCTCCTTTCTTTTGAGGATGGAGACACCTTCCAGGAAGCCAAAACAGCGTCACTCTGCTGTGAGAAGAAGCAGAGGGAAATCAACTGGTTGAATTTTGGTTGCACACCTTTTTTTTCTTGGCCAGCAGGTCTGGTCATGAGTTACAAAACGAGGCAGACCAAAATTTGCAGCTACAAAGATTGTTTCAATCCTGCTACACAAACACGACGTATACTGTTCCTAGTGCCATGAATGAAATCCCACTGGAGCTAGGAGTTCAAAGTCAGCAGTGATCCCAGCCACAGGTTGTGCATGCCACTATGCACTAATGCTTCTGAGTTATGCTGGCCCTTTTGAAATACCGCCTTTCTGCATATTTTCAAGGGGGCTTAAGTCAGTCTTCAAGTGCCCTGTGCTTTCTGTAGAAGCTATATGCATAAGTAATTCTGGAAGCACTTTTAAAAAACACTGAGCTTGATAATAAAACTAAATTCTTTAGCTCATTCCTCAGCCCACACTTAATAAGTTTTCCCTAAGATGTATTTTAGAAAAAAATCACAGCTACAGAGAAAGCCTAGAGCCTGCATTTGTAAATGACACCTCTGCAGACTAAGAGGTGTGACATACACTCAGAGGCACGCATGTGTACTGAATATAATCAGAATAGACCATGCTGGGCATAACAATTTTCAGTGAAGTTGCCAGGAATTGAACACTCTAGTCTGGATCTTAAATAGCTCAATCTATCTACACCCAGGCTCTGCCACAAACTGCCCCTCCTACCTGCAGAGTCTGCGGATTAAATCCTCAGGCCGCCTTGTTATTATTTTAGGAAAATCCAGCTTTTCAATGCCTTTGAGAATCAAATTATATGTCATCATTTGATCAGCCCCAGAGAATGGTGGACTAGAAAAAGAAAGCAACACTGATAAATGGAATGGCTGGCAAGAGCAGATGTGGCCATTTGTCATCAAAGCAAATATTTGAGAATATGGAAAAAACCCCACCTTCCTAGTTTTACAACCTTCAGCCTTTCAGTCTGTTTAAGATATTAGAAAGGTTTGAAGCTGAGAAGCTGCCTGTAGGTACCAGGGAAAATGCATGATAATACATGTTCCTCTAAGCTAGCAGTGCCTCCAACCTAACTCAGAGAAGGTTCCATGTTGTACTACCATTGAGCACTCACAAAGAGTTGCCATGGAAGCGTGCATGGAGGCAAAGAACGAGCCCTGCTTACAGTTCACCCACCCCACTATACCCTGTCACCCACCAAAGGGGGAAAGAACAGTCTGTTGTCAGCTGTTCCTCACAGGAAACATCATCATCAGTTAAAGGAGCTCTACACCAGCCACTTATAGCCGGTGTCTGGCCCTTTCCTTGAACAGATAAACCAGAATTGACAATATGTCCCACACTTTGTCCATGGCATTTCTGAAATGATGGAAGATAAGACATGCATAAAAGGCAAAAAGAAGTATCATTTTGCAAGTCATTCCTGTTTACTGATGGGAAAAAACCCAAACTCTTTATTTTAAAAATAACCTTGAAAATATTTCTAAAAACAAACAAGGTAAGAACTTGGAGTAGAAGCCACTTACCTGCCAGTAAGGAGTTCATACACAAGAATCCCAAGGGACCAAAAATCCACACTGAAGTCATGGCCTTTACTCAGAATGACTTCAGGGGCAACATACTCAGGGGTTCCACAAAACGTCCAGGTTTTCTGCCCTGATCCGATCTTCTTTGCGAATCCAAAATCAACCTGGTCAAAATCAACATATGCTGCACAATGCAGAGGTGTTTTGGACTTGGAAGCCTTAAGGTCTTAACTGCTTTCTCACCTCCTGCAAAGATCTCAGAGTTGCCAGTTTACAGCTAAAACAATTACACAGTGTTGTTGTGAAGGAGAAAGAAGTAATTCCACTGGATTACCAAATGTTATAGAAGAGATCTATTTATTTTCATGAGTGATTTCCTGAATTATTCTCCTTTTGGATAGAATAACCCATGCTTTCCTTGAGGACACAAGATTTACAGCCCATGGAAAATGGTGGCTTGTTCATTGTCCTCAAAGTGGATATTTCAAGCTCTTTGAAGGGTATCCTCTGCACTTTTCATGGTCACAGTAAAGTATGGCTGGAGCTCTTTACTGTATTCCCGCACTACAGAGATAATGTAGAACCTATGATTGCTTGAGGCTGGACAGGGAGGTAATTCTGCACCTGGGAAATGTGGTTCCTGCTTTTACATTAAGATTGGCTGCTAGGAGAAATTATTTTTGCTGTTTATGCTGTGGCAAGAGCTCTCAGAGGCTGCAAATCCCCAGTTTGTCTGTGGCTTGCAATGCCTTTGTTTCTCACTGTGCAATGAGCAGCCTGTCCTCTTTTCTACTGAAGCGTAAGGGTTATTAAACTCTGGGATCCTGGTACTATAATTACATGCTGTCTATTTATATCCCCCCTGCAAGGAAACAGGATACAGGCACAAAAGGATAACATTACAAAAGGATTACATCTTACCAGTTTTATATACCCTTCAGCATCCAAAATTAAATTTTCTGGCTTCAGGTCTCTGTAGATAATTCCTATGTGATGTAGATAGTCAAAAGCCTCTGTCACACACCCAACACAGAACTTGGTAGTGGCTTCATCAAAGCTGCCTCTGGAACAAAAATGATCACTATCCTTGCAGACAATTAACTTCTAAAAATGCCTTGCTCATTAACCAGATAACATATAACACGCAGAATATTAACAGCTTTTTTGCACTGACATTCAGTGCATCACTTATGTGGTTGAAAACTGAACTAAATGTCTTTTTATCAGATAGCCCTTGAATAGAGAACCTACTCAGCAGACACATGGAGGTAACTGGTGATTTTAAAGGACAAGGTTCCACTTCGTTTGCTGTTACCTGTCTCTCAGCAAGCTCCACAATTCCCCTCCAAGGCAAGCCTCCAGTAGCATGTATACATACTTACTATCTTTGAATGTGCGATATAGTCTGTGGAGACAAACAGCAGCAATTTAGGAAAAGCAAAATAAAATGCGAGACTTGCACTGTCTTTTCTCCAGAACTCATATATGCCAAACCTCATTCTTAATAATGCTGTCCAGTGGGTCAGCTGGGGGTCAACTTTCAAGGAAACCTTATGGTCAACTTACTTTACAATGAATGGAGAACATATCTGCTCGAGGATTTTCTTCTCAGAATAGATATGCTCTTGTTGTTTGGTGTCCACTACGTGTTTCTTCTTTATACACTTCATAGCAAAAGTCATGTTCTCATTTTTCACTTTAACCTATGAATAAAAATGATGAGTACATGTGAGGCAAAGAAAGGATATTTTACCTATCTGTTCTCAATACATACACTGATGCCCATCTTTTTGAACACAGCACAGGACTGAAATTGATGACTGTAACAAGGGACAAAATTCCAGATTTTCTGCAGAACTGTTCTGTATGATTTTAAGTAAAGCATCATATCTTTTTAGTGTCCCAGTCCCCACTTGTAAAATGAAAAGAAATGTTCCCTGTGTTCATTTTATGTATACAAAATATCAGCAGTTTGGATAGGTATTCTATTTTACAATGAGTTTATACCACAATGGGTCCTAATTTCAATTTAAGATTTCTAAACACTAGCATAACACAAAAGAACAAAAAGCAGAGGCAGTTTATGAAGAATGTTTACAAATGATTTTGCATTACACTGAAATATTATCCAATACGCAATAAAAAGATGGAAGTTAAAACAGGGCTTCCAGGAAACCAAGGAAGCAGCTATCAGTGTTCTACAGCTGGCTGAGAATTCAATTTTTGGCTTATTATTCAGGTGATGCTGTAGAATTTCCAAGCTGGCAGTCAACCAGTGTGGAAATTTGTTTTGTGAAGCATGAATCGGAATAAAACAATTGATGGTCTAACTACTGTAAAGGATTATTGACTTCACTAAAATCACAGTCTCCTTTAATTTACCATTACATTCAGCAACCTGCACAAGAAGTGTTCACATTTTTTCAGACGTTTGCTACTCAGCCAGAGTAGAGTGGAGTTTAAGACTTTAGTCTAATGAGGCTCTTCACATCCCAGAAACACAGCTGTTCATGCTACTAAATATGACTCAAAAGAGCCATTACAAATTGTTGGAAATTTCAAAGTCAACACAAGCTAGATCACACTGGTTATAGTTGCTGTGGGGCATACCAAAGCAATTCTAACAACACAGACTATGTGATGCTGGAGATTACTTCAGGTCCAGGCAGGATCTTGGGAAAAGGCCTGCAATTCAGGCAACACAATGCAGGTAGGCACATCTGTAACCTCCACGTGCATAAACTGATGAATATATGTCTAGTGACCAGGAAGATACTTTTAACAGCAGGAGATGAAGGCACACAAGAATGGTTTTGCTTCTTTGAACATCGAAGTCCTGAAAATATTTTTTAACTACGCATTGCTTTATATAGAATTACCTCTCCCTGAGAGGCACAAGCATGCAGAATATTAAAATCCTTCACATTTTACAGCAGTTAAATCAATCATCTAAGACAGAGAACTACTTGAATATGTTTAAAACAAACCCTTACAAGCTCAACCCTTCCGAACCCACCAACACCCAGAGTTGTGACAACTTCTAAATTCTGGAATGGGGAAGGAGGGAACTGGGCTACTTTCTCCTTCAGCTCTATCATCTCCAAAGACACCTCTTTGGTCAACTGTCCACAGAAGGATCTTCCTCTGCATTAAGAAAATTAACATAGGTTAGTGTTTTCCTTGCCAGCAACCTGTATCACAGTACTCTAATATTAATATAAAAAAATAAAATAAAAGCCTTCTTATTTCCTAACAGAATCTTAATTTCATTTTATGCAGAAGCACTTGCTTTCTGGACATCCTATGGAAATAAATTAGAAGCGAAATGCTACTGAAGTTCACTGAGTACAATCAACAATATTTTTGTCAAGAGCTGACCCATGGTGAGGTTCCTAATTATGCAGTCAGCTACAAAACTTTGGGCACTCCAAGTTGAAGAACCAATTTCTCAAGGATTGTGTACCAGTTCCAGTAGAATGATCAGAAATAAAAATGCAGGTATGTTTCTAAACAGAAGAAAACCATTGCTAATCTTCCAATAGTGCTCAGGTTGAAATCAGAGGCAGATACATACACTAAAAGTGTGGTCCACAGCTAAAAGTAAACTCTTCAATAGCGCCAGTGCTACACTAAAACATTAAAAATTAACTATTTCTTTTATGTCTGCCTATTTCTATTTGAAATGGCAATTAGTCTTTTGTAGAGTAATACAGTTTCATTAACTCAATCGGGAGTTAAAGTTGACCTTTAGGGGTTTTACCAGTCAAAGAATTTACCATCAGAATGCACTTTTCCATGCTCAGTCTTCTCGGTGTAGAGTGAATTCTTGGTTGGAAGTCAATATACTGAGATTCGATGTAATTTTTGCTTCAGAAAAGTTCTTGGACTCCATAAGCATATCCAGACAGTTTTATTATAGTGATTGCTGTCATTCCTAGGGGCCCATCTCCATCAACTACCATCCATGATTTTAATTACATATCTATCACTCTTTTTTATGATTACCTACTAAAGATGTGTCTAACAAATAATCTGACTTACTTCGCATGTCGCTTTTCATCAGCCCAGGCCAGATTAGCCACATAACCTTCAAGGTAAGTTTGGAGCTCCTCGTAAGTTCCAACAGTTTGATTAAATGTCCTAAAAACACGAATGAAACAGTATAAACTACTGAACATACAGTGGAAAGAGAAAGAAACCTGTATCTGTGCTGCTGCACCAAAGCTTTACATTGCCTCTAAGTCATGACCCAGACTGAGCTTTACACTGTCACTTTGACAGTACAAGTTTTAAGAGCTTTGAAGAGGCGGTAATCAGCTGAAGTACCAAACTTGGTATGCCAGAGGGTAGAGGGACAGAGTGCCTGATCTCCTCAGGTCATTTCATGTTATGTTTAAATAATTCGAAGCAGGCTAGGTATACTTTGCCTCCCACAAGCACTACGGTTATTAAGTGTGGTTCCACCATCCCTACCACAGGAACCAGCTTGGCATGAGTCCAGGCTATCAGTCCTTCCATCCCAATGGATAGAGCCCTTGGTATGCAGTGCCAAAGTGATTGAGATTACCTCTCCTGCTTCACAGGTGAGTAATAGCACTGTGGGAAGAACAGACTTAGAACAGACTATTTCAGTTGTAAGGGACCTACAACAATCATCCAGTCCAACTGCCTGACCAATTCAGGGCTGACCAAGTTGAAGTATGTTTGTTGCCCTCCTCTGGACACATTCAAGGACCTTAACATCCTTCTTAAATTGTGGGGCCCAGAACTGCACACAGTATTCAAGGTGACACTGCACCAACACTGAATACAGCAGGATAATCACCTCTTTTGACTGATTGGTTGTACTGTGTTTGATGCACTCCAGGATCCGGTTTGCCCTCTTGGCTGCCAGGGCACACTGCTGACTCATATTGAGCCTGCTGTCAACCAGCACCCCCAGATCCCTTTCTGCAGGGCTGCTCTCCAGCCACTCCTCTCCCAATTTATACTTGTGCCTGGCATTACTCTGTCCTAGGTGCAGAATGCGATATTTTGACTTGTGAAATTTCATCCCATTAATCATTGCTCAATGCTCCAGTATATCTAGATCCCTCTGCAAGGCATCTTGTCCCTCAAGAGACTCAACAGCACCTCCCAGTTTGGTATCATGAGCAAACTTACTAATGGCGCATTCAACTCCTGCATCCAGATTGTTGATAAATATATTGAACAGAACTGGCCCTAGAACTGAACCCTGAGGAACAGTGCTGGTGACTGGCTGCCAACCAGATGTAGCCCCATTCACTACAACCCTTCAGCCAGTTCTTCACCCAGCGTGCTGTGAACCCACTCATCCCACAGTTGGACAATTTGTCCAGAAGAATGCTGTAAGAGCATCAAAAGCCTTATTAAAATCCAGAAAAAACACATCCACCGCCTTCCCTTCATCCACTAGGTGAGTGACCTTATCATAGAAGGATATCAAATTAGTTAAACAGGACTTTCGCTTTGTGAACCCATGTTGACTGTGCCTGATGATTGCATTATTCTTTAAATGCCTTTCAGTAGTACCCAGTATAATCTCTCCATAATTTTGCCAGGAACTGAGGTTAGACTAACAGGTCTGTAGTTCCGTGGGTCTTCCCTTACGCCCTTTGTGTAAATTGGAATAACACTGGCTAGCTTCCAGTCAGCAGGGACCTCCCCAGACTCCCAAGGCCTTTGGTAGATGATTGAGCAAAGTCCTACCATAACATCCGCTTGCTCCTTCAGTACTCTGGGATGAATCCCATCAGGCCCCATGGACTTGTGAACATTCAGCTGATGCAGCTGGTCCCTTACAATTTCAGTGTCCACAAATGGAAAGTCACTGTTGCCACACTTGTGGTCCTCTGACTCAGGGGACCGGGTAGCCCAAGGTCTACAAGTATTACTAAAGACTGAGGCAAAAAAAGCATTGAATGCCTCTGTTTTTTCTTCATCCCTATTAGTCAGATGACCACCTTCAACAAGTATCAGTCCAATATTTTCTTTAGACCTTTTGCTACTGACATACTTATAAAAGCCTTTCTTGTTTTCTGAAACAACACTGGCCAGTTTCAACTCCAATTGAGCTTTGGCCTTTCATGTCTTCTCCCTGCATATACGAACCACAGCTCTGTAATCTTCCTGCAAAGCCTGACCTTGCTGCTAGAAATCATACAATTTCTTTTTCTTCTTGAGCTCCACGAAGAGTTCCCTCTTCAGCCACGCTGGTCTTCTGCCTGGCTTGCTTGACTTATGACACAGTGGGACTGCCTGTTCCTTTGTTTCTAAAAGGTGGCTCGTAAAGACTGACTAGCAATCGTGGACTCCTAAGCCCTCAAAAGCAGATTCCCATGGTACTCTACTAAATAGCTCCCTGAATAGCTTAAAGTGTGCTTTTTTGAAATCCAGGGTAGCAACTCTGCTGTCCTTTCTTCTCATCACACAAAAAATTTTAAACTCAACCACTTCATGATCGCTGTGGTCAAGACAGCCACCTACCATCACATCTCCCATGAGTCCTTCTCTATTTGCAAATAGCAAGTCTAGGAGGTCATCCTTCCTAGTTGGCTCACTGAGTACCTATGACAAGAAGTTATCTCCTACAAACTTCAAGAATTTCCAAGATCTGCTCATCTCAGCAGTATGATATTCCCAGTTATGGCTGGGAAGTTGAAATCTCCCATAAGGACAAGGGCTACTGATCCAGAAGTTTCTCCTAATTGCCTATAGAATAACTCATCAGTGCTTACATCCCTCCTGGGTGATCGGTAGTAGACACCCACTACAACATCTCCTTTGTCTTCCATCGCCCTAATCCTCACCCAGAGGCTCTCAACCACATCATCACTAACTGTAAGAGCTGTACAATCAACCCTCTGCCTTACGTATAGTGCAACACCTGCACCTCGCCTGCCCTGCCTCCCTCCTGAACAGCCTGTCCTCCATCCCAGCACTCCAACTGCAGGACTCATTTCACCAAGTCTCACTAATACGAATGATATTGTAGCTCTGGGAGCTGCCCAATGCTTCCAGTTCATCCTGTTTGTTTCTCATACTGTGTACACTGGTGTACAAGCATTTCAGATACACTCCTGAGCCCTCTGTGCTCCCAGGAGCAGTACATGTTCCCACTAGCATTGCCACCCTCCGGTGATGTCAGGCCAACCCTTGGTTTACCTACTGCAATCCTGTTGGTATCCCCTTCCCCTAGAATGCACCACCTTTGGCATGTTTCTCTGCAACCTATTTGAACAAGCTAAAGAAGACGAAACTACATTCACAGCCCAAGATGCCATTTCCTGGGATGGGGTAGAACCTTAGCCCTCAGAAGGAGCCCTTTTGGGGATTCAGCAAGGAAAAGGATGGTGGCTATCCACATTCCAAGTAAGCATCCTTACGGCTAGCCCTGAGAAATGTGTTTGCTGTTTCACTTTCCACTGGGAGCTTCCTTTTTATATCTTCCATCTGTTACATTCTTTTCCACTTTAGAAAGTGTAAAATTGGCCTCTACCTGACAAACCCAGGAATTTGGCTGCATGTTCCCCTCAACAAAAGGACATCCCTAAACCAGGGACACACAGGGGCTTTTATTTCCTGAGCCAATGAATAGCACTTAACAAATGTGAAACGTCACCACCATAAGGAGAGAAAGAAAATAATAACTCTGAACTACTCTTAAGCTTCTGTGCTCCTGCACCTTCTGTCAGCCTCCCTTCATTAGGTCTTTGTCTAAAGCATAGCCACAGCTCAGTATTCCAAAAGCACAACCACTTGTTCAGTATTCACTTAAGAAAACATTGTGATCGTGCCTACAGTGAAATCACATCTTATTGTTAACTTACTGGAAAGAGGATGCAAGTCTTTCATTAAACTGTAGCATGATACTTACTCTCTATCTATAACGAGGCACTCCACATTGTATTCATCTGCAATAACGTTTGCTGATCTGACATCATCACTAAGAATTGAAACAGATTAGAAGAATTCAGAAGCATATCAAGATCCTCGAAGTACCTCATACTGTACGCATGGAGGGTCACAGCTGCTATAGGTGAAACTCCTTGAAGGCCTCTGCAGCCTGTATCTGGATTAATATTGCTGAATCAAATACACAATTATAGCATTTTACTAGTCATTATTATTGTCTAGCACAGTATTTTTTCCAATTTCAATAAGGTTTGGATCATAACTTCCTTTAGCAACCTTCCAAGAAATTAGCATTACATCACGATTTACTGCTCATTTCTGAAATGATCCTCAGATATAAAACATTCCAGAGACCAAACGATCCCTACTCAATCACCCACATAAATATCTGCTATATGAGCTATTTGGCTCATAGGTCATATCTTCTCTGTACTCCTTTTCTCTGTTTCTTACTATCATGGGCACTGGCACAGAAACATCAGCTCAGTCCAATAATGATGGAACTTATCCATGCTAGGAGTCATACAGAGGCTGGCAGTTGTTTTCATCACAGCTTTTACTGAAATATAAAAAATAAGCAACAATGCAAAGGCCAGCATTTGACTTTTTCAGGGAAAATCAAAGGTAGATGACAGTGTACTTTCAAGTTCTCCCTGCAAAAAACAAAACATTAAAACAAACTCAGCCATTGCCTTCATCTGCTGACTTTACAATCAAAACAAAGTTTATATTCAAAACAGCCATGAGTTATATAATCTGACACATAGTGATAGGTTAATTGAAATACTATACATCATGAATCAGACAATGTGAACTAACCTAATAAGAGCCTTTTCTCCAAAGTAATCTCCTTTATGTAGATTTTTAATCAGCTGAGGCTGCGAGTGATCTGCAGTACTTTGGGTAACTATCACCTGGAAAGTACAGGAACAAAAATTTAGCAAGGTAAGTTTCAAAGTATTGCATGGTTTCTCCTTCTTTTCTGTGTATTTTAGAAATGTCTTAAACTCAGCAATGCTGCAAAAAGAGTTACAAATATATATAATTACTCCCTCCTCTCAAAAATTAAAACCATTGAACATTCCCTGACACCTCTCTGATTTTTGCTGTGAGATGGAAAAATGAATATATTAATTGTTGCCCACCCCCCAACATTTTCTCCTTATACCTTTTAAAACAGAGCAAAATAAATCACATTTTAATGAAAAATGGAAAAATACTTCAGTTCCCACAGTTGGCAGGCATCATATGAGCTCTTTGTCTTCTCAGCTAAACAGATGGTCTCCAGAAACATTAACTAACATTACCCACCTCATGAAACTCTGCTTCCACAGTAGCACACATTCTGCTGATGCCCACACCAATTAGCAAAAAACAAACCAAAATATCTCCAGACACAGACATGTTTTGGAAACTTGAAACCCCTATTGGAAGTTTATTGATGAAAATTCTCTTGCTTTGATTCTTTAGAGTCCTGTGTCAGCCTCCAATGTAACAACTGATGGATAAAGGCTGCTGCCTTACTCCCCTGGGACTAATAAATGAAAGGAATAGACCCTGAGTCACCTAGAAGGTCATTCTCCATTAAATCTAGGACTCCATTATTTCTTAGATATTTCACAAGTCTATGTTTTGCCCATCAGATATTGAAACATCCAGGAGAAGACATAGGATCAAATCTCATTTACAAAACATTGACTTTACATCTCGCTACAGTGTCAAGAGTTTCAGGACATACTTTAATCACATTATAATTATTAGAAGAGTATAACATGGGTTCATTGTGAATTAAAATTAGGCCCTGAATCTCTCAAATGTCGCTCCAGGCTTTTATCACAGTACTATGAACTTAACAGCATCCTCAAAAACTCTCTGCACAGATTTTACTGAAGACCCCACCCCTCAAGGTAGCTTTTGAAATACAGGTGTTTGTATATCTCACTTTATAGGTTAGGTTCTTTATATCTTACCTTTCCTTTTGCTATTATAAAGAAGGTATTTCCTTCTTCTCCTTCACGTATAACATAATCTCCCTTGTCATAGTATTCCTGTTGTGGGGGAAGAGAAAGACAATATTGTCCAATATATCATTAGTCTCTTTGAAAATTCTGATTACTATGCAGAGTTCTTAATACATCTGGATGTTCATTGATGTTTAACTTCCTATATCTCCTGCATATGTGGCATCCCATAATATATGGAAGCATTCCACTATATAAGGCATGGTGGCCAATCTGTAGCATATCTTAATGCAGCAGCACGTTATTTGTTTAAAAAAATATTAACACTGGTATCATCCTTGTGAAGCAGGGGAAAACGAGGAAAAAAAATATCAAAAGCTCTTAAAAGAGGTCTAAATAAAAATCCCATTTCCAAAAGTAATTTTGGGCTTGACACCTCAATGGAAATGTCTAAATCATCTATTACAAGCTACCAAAGCACCAACTTTTCTGTCTCTAGGAATCCTGCCTTCATTACCTAATTGTTTAACCTTCAATCAAGCATTTTTTCCACGTTAAGTTTCACCTTTGTGATCTGTGATTTTTTCTCCTCCTAGTATCTCCTAAAAGTTCTCCCTTGCCAGGAATCCCACAAAAAAAAAAAAAAAAAGTCACTGCTTAGGATACTGCTGTGCTAAGGCCATTTGCCGTTTCACATAATCAACACCATGATCTCCTCATCCCCTTGTGCTATGGCCATGCATCACTCTATCTGCCTCCTCTGACTCATTGGGACTGAGGCTCTTAGTTTTCTGAGGAACTTCTGCTCACCATCTGCAGAACTGTTCCAAGACTGAGGTTCCTACAGACTTTCCCTATACAAAGAGCATTAATAGTTACCACTGCTCTTGGAAAACACCGCAGCTATGACTATATATCAAGCCTTTACCTCCAAAGACTGCTGGCAGATGCAGCCCTAAGACACATAGATATCTGGCTGGTTTCATATGTTGAAGTCCTAAGGCCTTTTTCCCCTTATATTTTGCAGTGTATGTGGTCCAAGGCATATGAAAGTATTAGATATCCATGTTGCAAACACATAAGGTGTGATTACCAAAAAAGAGTCAGAGACCTGGACAGCAACTTTGTGCTTAATCTTAATAAAGGCTAGATTATAGATCCTCTTATCTACTTGCTTGACTCCTCCAATGCCAAAGATATACCTTACTTTTATGCCACTAAATGTTATTATTTGCTGCCACCCTGGAATTGCACTCTGGCCACTCCAGAAACACTACCATATTAAAAAAAGCTTGGGGTTTTTGTTTTTACTTATTTATTCTTCTTTGTTATTTTGAAAGCTTACTGAATACTATTTATAAAAACTTAACAGTGTCTTACCACCTCCAGGCAGTCCATGATCTTGGTTAATTTATCCTCAGGTAAGTTTTTCAGCAGGGACACGCTTCCAGAAAACAGTAATACAAAACAAAAAAAACCCAGAAGTAGTTATCATTAACACTTTTTTCATAATCTCTTCTCATCTATACAATTTGTACAACCACATTTTATAACTAGCTAAACTGGTGGTGCTATACAAAACACATAATATACAAGCATTCTCATCTTGTTTTTTAGATAAACAGAACTTGTACAACTTACAACTTAGAAATGGGGCAAATGTTGGTCAGTTTGTAAATCAACTTTGTATTTCAGTAGGGGAAAAAATTCTAGCAGGTACATGGACTAATTTCAAAATTCAGTCATACAGAATCCATTAATTGCAAAACCAAGACATTATGGTAATTCAATAATATATTTTCAAATGCACTGCAGAGACTGCAAAATCAGACAAAGGTAACAACTTCAGTACCACTTGGACAACTATTGAAAGAGAATCCAACTACAGTGATGACTTAGTGAACTTGCTGGTAAGAATGAAAAAACTTCCCACTGTGAGCACTTGGACTGGTAAAAGTTAGGAAATCATACAGCTCTCTAGCTACTGAGGCTCAGCAAAGAAGTATTTATAGAAATCAAAAATGGAGATGGATGCAAAAATACACAAGACATTCTATGCATGGCCAGGCTTGAGATCTCGATTTGAAGCCATAACAGAATGGTCATTCTTTGTTAAAGAAAGATAATATGAAATCAGCTACTTATGGTTTGGAACCTCTAATTTGGCCTTCTTCCTAAGGAAAAGCACTGTACAACTCTCAGTGTTCCCTGTAGGAGAGAGAATTATTCTACTCTCTGCAGATTTCCTGCATAGTAATTTATGTTGGAATTAGTTCATAAATTAAGAGAGACATGCAGTTCTCATATTCAAGTCTCCAAGGGATGAGGAATACTCCTTAATCTACTCCAGCAGCAAATTAACTTCTAGTTGGAGGATTTATTTAACTCTATTTATTTAATATATTGTTTTCACTTCTAGCCATGTAACCTTCCTATATATTTGCTCCGTTACTTAAAAGCATTCAAACACCTGTTGCTGTTTCCTAATGTAATACAGAAGAAAAACAACCAAAATGAGAAAAATGATTTCGTGAATCCTAAAAAAATGAAGAGAGGTAAATGTTCAGGTTTTTGAGGCCCTTTGCATTAAGAGCACCTCTTTCTCTCTCTAAGACAAGCGCAGTATTGTTGTGCAGCTTAGGAAGTAGCCCAAACCAGTATTAGAAATAGAAATGCATTATATTACCTTCTAAGGAAGTTTCTGTATTGCTCTTGTCTTGTTTGTGCTGTTACTCTCATGATATTTTGAAATACTTCTCTGTCCAATGCCCATGTTTTAACATTGGTGCTTGCTTTAAGAAAACAAAACACAACAACAAAATCAACAATGTTTCCAAATGATTTTATGGAAGATATTACAGTATCAGGTCATGGTACAAGACAGACTAACTCTTTCAAAATGCCCGAGGCCAAATTTTAAAATATCCAGCACCTACTGCAATCAGACTTTTAAAATAATTCAGCTCCCACTTAAACAATGCTCACGAAAGTAAGGCATAGATTTCCAAATGTTTCCTCCATGCAGCACTTTCCATCCAACACCACAGGCTGAGTAACCTTGCAAACTTAGCCGTTTACTATGAGCACAAACAGGGCTGAACACTTGTGAAGATCTACTCCTAATCATGGACAGTCATTGCACTCAAAAGCTGCAATGTAATCTGCAAAGGAGCTGACTTGAAAGAAACAAAAACTTCGCTGAAATTTTTCAAAACTTATGAGGTAAATGTTGAATACTATGGCGTGGATCCATCTCTAATTCAGATTACATGCAAATGTTTGTGACATACACAATAAGACAGAAATACCCGAGGTCAAGAAATACATTGCATTTCATTTAATCCTGTGATCCTCACACAGTTTTCCTCCAATATAGCCATTTTATAAGGGAATAAAGGGTAATCTAAACATTAATGATTATCTTTCAAAAGGTAATCAAAATATTAATATATTAAGCATGCATAAGGTCCAGCATCAAAGACGCAAACCACTAAGTGGCCTCTGTATGCAATCATTGACACAACAGAACACATTGCACTTCTTATTTTTTTAAGCAAAATAAGGTGATTCTATTTAATTTAATCTTTTCTTTTAAAAGATGCTACAGCATATTCAGCAGTTTTCCTTCTCTCATAAGAAGGAACAAATCTGTTTTCCCTGGGATAAAGGAAAGCTACAGAAAAAATTAGAATAATTGATTTTCTCAATTTATCATAAGCATAGAATCATTTTTACAGGAAAGAAAAATGCCAGGTTTAAAATGATGCACAGTCATCGGTCTTTGTACTTAATCCTGATATACACTCTTAAGTGGCTCTTAACTGACATTTATCAAAATAGCTCAAAAATATTTTTGGATGCTGGAAGGGAGAACAAAGGTATTGCTTTGGTTTTGTTTTTCTCCTAAATAACATCTTTCATTTTACTTTGCATGAAGAAAATCTGGCAAGTATCCAAGCTATCACAAATGCATTTCCTGTATCTTGCACCTTAACTAAATAAAGCAGTTACATAGCTAAAAGCCTGTAATCTCAAAGATGACACAGAGGAAGAGAAATTCAGAAACATAGGACTAAATCACGTTTCCAGATTCAAATACAGCTACTGCATGTAAAGATGCTGCTGAGTAGCAGCACCCATTGAAATGCTGTCTGGCTAAAGTCCTTCACTTGTCAGTTTTCAAAGACTGCAGGTAATGAGTGTCACTAGATCCAGCATCAAGAAAGGGTTTTCACATGTATATTTACTAGTTGTGCTCAGTTATGGCATTGTACTGCTCTTCCTCCATGACAAGAAACACAGGAAAGCTATTGGGGAGGGGTGGGTTTCTGCAGTGATTTTAAGTATTCAAATACCCTTTCTTGTTCTACCTAAAAAAAACCCAATTAATCTTAACAAAGGTCTAAAGCATGACATCTTACTATGCAGAAACACTACTTTATAATGCTAATACTATAAAGCAGGCAAAAAAGAAAAATAGGGAACATATTCAAGTAGAACAGTGTGCTAGTAAGAAAAATAATCACATTATTGATGCTGTTCTGTTTATCAGGCAGCAACAAAAACAGATTACATGTAATAACTTCCATCTGCACAGCCAGCAATGATTAAGTGCTTAAACTGGGTGCAGGGAGAAAGACCAGAAGCTTTTAAAGCTAACAAGTTCTTATTCTGTTCCATTTGCTCCTTTTTAAGTCAACATGAACTCTTCATACTTACTGGTGGTTCAAAGTTCCTGCAGATTTAGACAAGAACAGAAATTAGCCTTCAAACACAAGTAATATTTAGGGAATGGTGGAGAGTGGAAAAATGATGAATTTAATCATACTTGGTCACTTACTGGTCTGTCACAGAATAATTATGGCAGGTTAGTAAAGGGATCAAGGGGTACTTAATGGGTGAATACCCAGTCTTATGCAGGAAGAGGGATATTTGTATCAGAGCAACACTTAACTCCATCTGGGTCAGCCAGTAAACACAAAGCAAGAATCAGTATTTGCCTCAGAGAACCAGCATGTCTCACCTACAAGTTTAATCTCTCCCACTACCGCATTTGAGATCCAATTCAAATCTTCAGCCCACTGCCAGTCGCAAATGCCAGGTGCAAATGGACGTTGGCAAGACTCAGTAACTTAATGATACAGAACTAAAAGAAGTACAAAAGGAACTAATTCCTATATATTTTATTTCCTCTTGAATTAGGCTTTATCTGCTCTACTAAAAATGCCATGATTCTAATCTTTTCAAACTCACTGTAATTTCAGCCTCAGGGTTGCATTTGACACAAGAACATAAGAGCCAAAGACCATCACTGCTACTAAATCATTCAACATGAAAACATAATCCTTCCTTAGCAGTTAGTTTGGTACAGATCTGGCTAACCAGCATACTTTGGAGATGTTTAATTGTTCATTAAAGGTCATGCTAGAGATGGAATTATATTCATGGTATAGTATTATTATAGTTCCCAAGCAGAAAAAACCCAAGGAAGGAAACGCGAGCTTACTGTAGATAATCAGGACAGGCAGATATCTATTAAATGAAAACTTCAAAGAAAATCTGGATATAACAGGGACCTTACAAAAGTACATAGTTTTCATTTTGAGCAACGTTGATATAATAAACCTTAGGTACCTTTCACAGAGGCTGTCCGTGTGCAGTTGTACAAAATGGCTAGTTCACCAAATGCCGTCCACACAGGTATTGAGGAGAGTAGTTTATTCTGCTGAAAGACTTCCAGACTGCCCTCTGTTAAAAATCATCAGGATAATAGGTATTAAAACTGAGCTCAACTGCACAGAGTGAAGGGAAAACAAATCAATATATTTCTGGCTTCACCACTCCGTGGAACACAGCAATGGGAGTAACGATGCAAACAGTGCTTTGAAACACATGTACAAACCAGCAGAGATTTTTTTTTTTTTTTAATGTGTTGCTAATCTACAAATCTGCTCTGGAAGGGAGGGAAAGCTGAGAAACTTTTCAAGACTAAAAAGGCCATGGAAAAGGGCCATTCTAAATCATAGAATCATAGAATGCTTTGGGATGGAAGGGACCTTTAAAGGTCACCTAGTCCATCCCCCCTGCAATTGACAGGGACATCTACAACTAGATCAGGTTGCTCGGAGCCCCATCCAGCCTGGCCTTGAATGTTTCCAAGGATGGGACATCTACCACCTCTCTGGGCAACCTGTTCCAGTGTTTCACTACTCTCATTGTAAAAAAATTCTTCCTTATATCCAGTCTGAATCTACCCTCTTTTAGTTTAAAACCATTACCCCTTGTCTTATCGCTACTGGCCCTGCTAAAAAGTCTGTCCTCATCTTTCTTGTAAGCCCCCTTTAAGTACTGAAAGGCTGCAATAAGGTCACCCCGCAGCCTTCTCTTCTCCAGGCTGAACAACCCCAGCTCTTTCAGCCTTTCCGCATAAGAGAGGTGTTCCATCCCTCTGATCATTTTTGTTGCCCTTCTCTGGACCCTCTCCAACAGGTCCATGTCCTTCTTGTATTGAGGACCCCAGAGCTGGACACAGTACTCCAGGTGGGGTCTCACCAGAGCAGAGGGGCAGAATCACCTCCCTCATCCTGCTGGCCACGCTTCTTTTGATGCAGCCCAGGATACAGTTGGCCTTCTGGGCTGCACGAGCGCATTGCTGGCTCACGTCCAGCTTTTCATCTATCAGTATCCCCTGATGGGGTAAATCCTGATGGGGTAAACCTTTGCTATAACAAGACAGTCAGTACTGGTTCAGATAGCCTAGTGTGGTGTAAACAAACAAGTCTTAAAATAGTGATCACAGGAGAAATTACTCATGAGGTTTGTCTGTTCATACATGTGTATTTGTATATATATGCAGAATGCAAAGGAGAGGGAAGAAAAACAGAAAGCACATTAAATCTTCCTCTAAGAAATTGTCCTTGAGCCTTACTACAAACCTAGCAAAAGTCAAAGAAAGTCTGACTTTCTTCACAGGTTATAGCCCAAAAAAACCTTCCCTTAAACATGCTCAAAGTTTGGCTATCTTCTCTCCAAGACACCCACTGACTCCTCAAAAAAGGTCTAATGTGCCAGAAAAATTCCCAGGTGCACAACTTCTTCCTCATATTTCATCTGTTTTTCAAAATATTATCATTTTGTCTAGCAAGAATATGACTACCCCATTACAAATCCTGCCTCCTTTTTCTCCCTGCACCATCTATGTTATCCAACACAGCTACCATCAATTTTTCAAACTAAACTAGAAGCCAGAAGATGTGCTTTCCAACATATACCAGTATGATCCTGGCTTAAATATTCCTGCCTCAACAGAACATACTCCTTACAGCATGAACTCTAATTCATAGGAGCCTTTGGGCCTTCTAGTGGCCCAGAATTGATGAAGTATGCAAATTAATCACAAATACGGATTTTTTTTTTTATGGTGAGATGATGAAAGAGAGTATGCCACTAGGAGCAACTTTCCGGTTTTAAACTTGGGCTCTACTATGGCTGATCTGTAATTTAAGATTTGAGTGTAAGCACGGTAGCAGTCAGCACAGACAACTGCAGTGAGATTACTTCAGAGCTGTTGGCATTATTTTAGGAAAGTCTTCTTATCCTAAAGCTTGGGTTTTGTTTTGTTGTTCCCCCCCCCCGAAAAAACAAGCAGCTGTTTTGAAAAAGAATTCTAAGCTTTGAGAACAGTAAACTCAGACTCTCTCAATTTCCCAGACACAGAAAACTGGTATAAGCTCTCATAATGTTGAAAAGTAAGTTTATTTCAGAAGTGGCTTCACCATTGAGTAGTTTTCTGTATTTTAAATTATACCTGCTCTTCCTTTGGAGAAGAAAAGGTTGGCTGTACCTACAATAGAAAGAATTTTCTGGCCTCTAGGCTTTCAGGAATGAAAGACGTCATGAAATAGCACTAAATCAAGGTTCAAGTTTCTAAGCAGCTTTTTGTTGCTCTCACTCTGTTTCATAAAAGTCACAGGTAAAACTTGCATTGCCCTCAGAGGGGCCAGCATAAATGATTTAAAAGCACAAACACCATCATTGTGGTTTCCTACAAAGACTTTTAAATTACTTTCCTGTTTCTTGCACTTGTGCATTGTATGAGTAAGCAGTATTCACCTTTGAGCACAAAAATGTGATTGCCTGGCTCTCCCTGTCTGATGACGTAGCTCCCTTGCTGGAAAGTCCTTTCATACATACATTCCACCATATCTCGGATCTGGTGAGGCTCCAGTCTCTTCAAGAACTGATTTTTAGTCAGGGCATCCGTGATAAGCTTCTTCTCACTGGTTTCAAACAAAAAAACAAAGTTTAAAAGATCCAGCATGGTTGGGGTGTATTATTCACCAGGCATTCATTCCTCTCAAAATGTTTCCTCTCATTTCTGACACTCACATGACCAGTACCACTGACAAATGTTACAATCCTTGCAATTAATATGCATCCCATTAGCTGTGCCACACTATGGCCTCTCTCCTCCTGCGTGACCTTGCCTGCAGAAAGCATCAGATTAGATGTAAAAAGGCTCCCAGTAGAAGACACACTCCCTAAAAAGTTTTGCACTGTTTTTCACCATATTCTTTCCCCATTGCACAGCTAAGGTACATAGCCTTGCTTATCTGAAGGAAAGAAACGTGAAAGCTATGTCTTCACATACTACTGCCTGTACAGGAATGGCAACTTGTTACAAAATCAGGTCCACTTTTCTAACATTCTAATACATTTTTTCTAATATCCAGCAAAAACATAACACTGATGATAGTAATAAGGTTAAAGTCAACACTGGTGGTACTAAGACCTCATCAAGAGTTTCTCCTTGTGGTGAGGAAAAATGCAAGGACAGAAAAGTATGCAGAAACATGATTAACAGGTGCTGCTGTTTCTTAGGGGAATGTTAGAAGACATTGGTGGTGGGAAAAACGAAGGAAGTTCTAAATGAATGTGATTAAAAAAATTACTACAGAGAACTTCCCTTGCACCTGCAAAATAACATTGATCCTGTGGCATTCCCTGTTCATAGCTACTAAGCAAATTTATAATCAGGACATAACCGCAAGGTCAGCTTGCAAAGTATCTGTTGAACATTGTCTCAAAATTCACAAAATAAGTCCAGGATCCAGGAGAGGTGTGTGTGGAGGTGGAGGGTTAGTGTTGATCCCTCCTGCACTGCTCTTTGCCCTCCATCCCCCTCCCTGCAAAACTCTTCCTACCTCTGCTATGTCCACTTCCTTTGCACAGATGACAACAAACAGCATAAATGCTCCTACCTGAATAAAAATCCTGTAGTAGTTTTCTCATGTGGGATGCCAAATATACTGTCTCATTAAGAATGACCAGACATGAGAGAATCTTCCCAAAGCAGGCCCTTTCCTTTACTGCTTTTAGGGAATTTTTAGGGTATAATCAGAAGTAAAAATATGATACAAGGGCCTGTGGATATAGGTGTGCAGCTATTAATGCTGACCTCTTTGCTTTCTGAAATTCAGCATTCAGGGAAATAACCTTATATTATATTGCACTTTGGTGATGCTATAGCAAACCACAGCCATCTCGAGTTGTTTTATTAAAAAGTCTTTGAGAAAGCTTCAGGGTGTCCATAAAAGTCAGACAAAAGGCAGGTAAAGCAGGCACATCAGTGATCAAGGACTAGCCTGTCAGGGCCCCAAGTGCAGTAATAGGCCTTAACTACCATGATCAGCCTCACTTGGGACCACCACCCATGTATCCTCTCTGCCCATTGGCCTGCATACTCTATTTAAGCTCAGGTCTGGGCATTCAATTCTTGCCTGAGCTATGTTATAGAAATAATTGATTTTGGTTTTGTCTTCTGGATGGGTGTTGGCCCAATATTGTAAGTACTTTGTCTCTGTTTCTTGGTTAGAGCTTGCATCTGATTGATCTCTTCTGTGGGACTCCTGGTGGACCCTGTTATCACCACTCTGCTCTGCGTACCCTGTCCAGACCCTGTGGGATGGTGCCCTGGTTAATGAGGGCATTGTCGGTGCTGTAGTCACTCCCGGTTCACCTACTCTTGCAGAGCAACCCTGTTCTTGCTGCTCTCTGAGACAGAGCTTCTGTATCATTTCCTGCAGTAGTAAATACATATAAATGGGTGAGTTGTAAAGACAAGAACAGTCTATTTGAACTGCTGGTGGAAGAGCCCAGTGGTTGGATTTTAAGAAGAAAATGTAGAAAAATCAATAGTGGATTAATCCACTAATAATGACTAACCAACCAAGACAAAGCTGGCTATACATACATACTGGACAATCTATGAGTTCTGATTGACTTGTGTATGTTCTGGGTCAAGGGCTTCCTATAAAGCAACACCTTGAATCCATGCCAGAAATGAATGCAATTAAACCGCTGCACTGATGGAGTTTTTATGGGCCTACTGCGTAGTTTTCCTTTACTGCTGAAGTGAAAGATAAATTCTGCCTTTAAGTCCCCATGTTCCTAATGTGCATGTGTAAGGAATCTGCATAACAAAATAAACACCCTAACGGCTTTCTGAGGCATTTAAGGCCCACTCTTGCTAGTTACCAAGGTTATCATCAAAACGAGGATATGTGGGAAAATCTCCTGAGGAAAATCCAGAAATGAACGAACAGTTAAGGCAAGTAAGTAGACTTACAATGTTACTAGCCATATAATGTCTGAAAATAAGCAAAGGTAATAAGATGAGGCAAGAAAAATAAAATCAAGTAGCTATGGTGAGGATTGTGTTTAGAAATAGAGATCATAACTTAGCTTCTGCTGAAAGCAACAGGGTTACTAGAATATAAGCTTTAACTTCATTTTCTGCTAAAAACAACCTTGCTTATTTAATTTACTCTGGCCTGCATCATGCATACAATACTGCAATAAAATACAGTAATGGCTCATAAACTGATAGTTAAAATGAGCACTAAAGCTTTCAGAACTACAGAATAGGAGACTATGCTGTTTTCAGAAAGTGCAGTTGGCCTCAGAACGAAGGACACATGAGTATCATAACCACAGCTCAGGCTCTTGAATCAGTGGCTTGCTCATTTCATGGGCATCCAGCACAGTATCTATCTAACAGTTTTCTCTCAGTTGTTTTCCTCAGCTTCTCCTATACCTGCCCCACTTTTGAGAACTGCTGCTGGAAATAACTAGATGTCCTGAAAGGACAGAAGACATTTAATCCCGTACTCATGCCAGTCACTGTCCTGATGAAAGGCGAAAAAGGGGGTGCACAGCTCCACACAACTGTTCTGGTGTTGAGGTATTTCTTTGTCCCACAGCTAACAGGACTCTTCTTCACTGCCCAGGGCCAGCTTTGCCATAGTATTCTTCTCCAGGCTTTGTTCCCCTTCCTTCTGTCAGCTCTTGTGGAAATGTTCCCCCTGCCCCTTTCAATACATTCCCAGGCAACCCCTTGACACTCTAAGGAAGGGCTTTTTGTGAACAGGATTGGGAATTTATTCCCATCATAAGATAGATGTCATCTCATAGGTACAAGGGTACAACATATACTTTGCAGAGCAATGCTTTCTCTTCATATATCTTTCTGCTACTTATAAGAGATTTTTGGTTATCTGCTGACATTGACTGATAAAAGACATCAATGTCAAGTGTCAAGATAGTTCTTCCCCAACCGGTAATGGCTGATAACAGAACTGAGTCATGTTCCTGAGCCCATAATGGGAAGGGACTTGATACAGGCAGCTTAAATGCTGCTGATGGTGAGGGTGTGCTCTGGAAGGATGCAGAAAAATGGAGAACCAAGTTCTACAGATACTGAGACACCTAGATTCTTAACACTGCAAAGGATAAGAGATTAAAAAACTTTCCCTTTGAAAGACTTGTTTGAGAGATCTGGTTTCACATACCATGTTCAAACTAAAATCTTCACGCTTTAGTTACGTTTTCAATGCTCAAACTCCCATTAAGGAAAAACACATATTTTTTGAAACTGAGATGTATTTATCCAACTAGCTCAAGAGATGAAATATATACATGAGGAAACATCCACTCATATGGGATAGATCAAGAACCATTGAAAGCTTCTAAAACTTTCATTAAAATCATTCATGCTGAGATATTCCAAACAAAAGTATAGCATAAAATTGTGCCATTTGTTTTACAAATGTTTCTAAAAGGGACTGGTAACACTCTGGACTCAATGCAACTTCAAGAACATAGCATGGAGTTTCCCTTCCTTCTGAAATAGCTCCTTTCACAACTGCATAGCAACACTGTGCAATTGTCTTAAGTGGGGCTGCATTAAGTCCTCTCTCTGTAAAGGGGAGGCAGCTACTTATATCGTCAACTCTAAACACTTCTATAGACATGTTAGGCTAAAGGATCAGTATTCAATTACAGTGGATAGAATTCTGTAGATAGTGAAGGTTAGACTTTGTATATGTATGCCAACTGTTTGAATTTGACCTACTACAGTTTTCACAGCCCAGGTAAGGAAACCAAATGTTTGCACCTTCCAGCATTTGGTTGTCTCAATAACATGGTGATGGTGGCTTAAACAAGTGCATGTGTATCACAGGCTTACCTAACTGAGAAGCATAGTCGTGCTATGCCCAAAATAGTTTTGTGGTGGTTTTTTCACATCTGTTTGCTTCCAAAGTATGTGGAAGATCAAATGATACTTTGGCCACTACCACACCAAAAGAGGTATCCGCACCCACCCCAGAAGTCTAAGCAAGATCTTTCACTATTACTTGATTTGTTGGAGAAAGCATAAATTCTTCCCTCTGTGACTGTAATGTATGTTGGTTTATAAAATACATTTTCTATAAGGGTAATTTAAAAAAGCATTCTGTCCAGGTCTAAGAGTTGTCACAGAGCAACATCTAATGTTAAGCTGGCTGTGGCAGGAAAAAAAATGTAAACTTGCAAATGACAAATACTTTGGGTATGATCTTCAAGAATTTTTTAAATTGATTATGCCACAGGAATTGAAGTTTCATTAGTATCTTGCACATGTATTAACTCAAGTCACCCATACTTGCTGTACTGTAGTCCAAGATGTCTAGTCTTTCAAAGCCTAAGATATTTGAAAAAAGTCACTTTGATCACTGCAAAGCAGATGACAAGTACCCATTAATAAGACAGATTTAAGTTTCAGAACCTTAGCCAAAGGTTCAAAGACATGAACTCCTGGAGATGGTCTAGACTGTATATAAAACCAAAACTAGTCTGGCCTGGCTTTTACATGACTACTTAGACTGAAAAGAACATTAATGCAAAACATCACTAAAAAACCACAACAACAACAACAAAAAACCCCACCTGCTGTAATGCCAATAATACAAGACCATATTCCGCTATTTAATTGTCTTCCTGACTACTGGACCATGCTCTTGGACCTACATGTAAAACACAGGAAGACTGTCACTTTATTTCCTACCAAGAGCTAAAGCTGGAAAATGGTTAACTGCAGAAAATTAAGTTTAAAAACACTGGTGTCAATGGTTTAACCCCAGCCAGCAACTAAGCACCACATTGCCACTCGCTCACCCTTCCCCCCCCCCCGCCCCTGGTGGGATGGGGGAGAGAATTAGAGGGGTGAAAGTGAGAAAACTCGTGGGCTGAGATAAGAACAGTTTAATAATTGAAGTAAAATGAAATAGAATAGTAGTAGTAATAATAATAATAATATAATATACAAAGCAAGTGATACACTATACAATTGCTCATCACCCACTGACCGATGCCCAGCACATCCCTGAGCAGCAATTGCTGCCCCCCAGCCAAGTCCCCCCAGTTTATATACTGAGCATGACGTCATATGGTATGGAATAGCCCTTTGGCCAGTCTGGGTCAGCTGTGCCCCCTTCCAACTTCTTGTGCAGCAGGCAGAGCATGGGAAGCTGAAAAGTCCTTGACTAGTGTAAACACTACTTAGCAACAACTAAAACATCAGTGTGTTATCAACATTATTCTCTTCCTAAATCCAAACCACAGCACTATACCAGCTACTAGGAAGAAAATTAACTCTATCCCAGCTGAAACCAGGACAACTGGGTAAAATATGAAGTTGAAGGTAAGTTTAATATTCTAAGAAAATAAATGTTTAATGTCTGGAATGATCCACTGAATACTTAGGATACTCTAGAAATCACTTTTTCTTAATTCTTGCCCCTCTGATGATTCACTATTCAAGAGATCAACTGTAAGATGATGGAAGAAAGGATGAGGGAATGGAATAATTTGGGTTGGAAGGGACCTTAAAAGATCATCTAATACAGTGCCCCAGCCATGGGCAGGGACATCTTTCACTACTACTTCAGGTTGCTCAAAGCCCCATCCAACCTGACCTTGAACACTTCCAGGGATGGGGCATCCACTTCTCTGGGCAACCTGTTCCAGTGTCTCACCACCCTCATTGTAAAATAAGCTTCTTCCTTATATCTAATCTAACCTACCCACTTTCAGTTTAAAACTCTTGCTGCTGTCCTGTCACTACAGGCCTTGGTAAAAAGTCTTTCTCTCTTTTTCTTATAAGCCCTCTTTATATATTGAAAGACTAAAATAAGGTCTCCCCAGAGGCTCTATGCTGAACAACCCCAACTCTCTCAGCTTTTCTTCATAGGAGAGGTGTTCCAGCCCTCTGATGATCTTCATGGCCCTCCTCTGGACCCACTCTAACAGGTCCATGTCTTTCTTGTGCTGCAGGCACCAGAGCTGGACACAGTACTCCAGGTGGGGTCTTGAGAGTGGAGTAGAATGGGAGGATCACCTCCCTCAGCCTGCTGGCTATTCTTCTTTTCACGCAGCCCAGGATACGGTTGGCTTTCTGGGCTGCAAGCGCACATTGCCACCTCATGTTCAATTTAACATCCACCAGTTCCCCCAAGTCCTTTCCTGCAGGGCTGCTGCAAGATATGTTTTTCTTCAGTCATAATCCTGACTCCCATGAAAGATGTTTACATGAGCTCTTTAGTCTGTTAAAACTCATACATTTATGTTAAATCAATATTTTAGTATTAAAAGTTGAAGATTTGGTTGCATGTCCAAAATTGTTTTTACTTAGTTTCGCACTGAAGCTTGAAGAGCAACTTCTTTTTTTGTGTAGAACACATGGCAAACTCTCTAATGCTAATTGCTCTGGCCACGTTGGTACACTTCCTAGCACTAGATAATCAAACAAATGATGAGTTCCACTTCACTCTCAAATTACTTACTCTACAGACAATAATTAGCAGATAAATACAAGTTTAATGGCCATCGTGGAAGAGAAGAATTTAAATGAAAATTCAAAAATGTGCAAGTACTGAAGAGAAGAAAACAAAGGTACAAACAGAATCATAGAAAAGCTGGTAATGGTGGGGAGGAGAGGGGAGGATGGTGTGCTTTTACTGCCAATGCAGTGCATACTTAAGCAGTCAGTTGTTTCCAGAGGAGTAAATATCAGAATAAATTTAGGAATCGTGTGTTCTAAACTGTTATGAATCTATGGGAGCCTTAGCAGTAACAGTGACAATCTCTGAACCAGATTGTAAGAGATGAAAGGAGGGAAAAGGAAGAGAACTGTTCCTTTATCCTGTTATGTTACACTAAATCTTTTAGAAAGACAAGAAAACAGAGATGTTATACAACAAAAAAGGAAATGTTTTTAGAAGTGCTGAGCCACTGAATCAAGAAGGAAAATTTCTAGCTCTTTCTATCGCATGATCAGCATTACATTTAGATTACTTAAGCTGCAATATTTGGTTTTGTTCTGAACAGCGAAGTGCTGCACTTAACTAATCAACTGGCTCTTCTCTTTGCTTCACTCCTCAGTGCTGTTACAATTCTGTCTCTGAAAGCACCCTAGAAAACCATCTGGTGGACTGCAGTACAAGGATCATGCCAAGGAGAAGACAAATAATTACAAATAGAACACTCCTAAAACAAACAATTATTTAAACTGCCCAGGTACTTGTGATAAAATGTTAATACAGTTCCCTTACTCTGGAAAAACACTGCTAGCCGAAGATTTCAGCTCCTTAGGGTGACTCAGGCAGCCTTTCTGGTTCACAAGACAGTCCATGATGAATGAGAAATCAAGTCTGATAACTCTCAGGTCTACTACAGTACAAACTCAAATGCACCATGAATTCTTAACAGAATAATAAAGCTCCCCACAAGTCTGAGGCACTTAACCTGCTGGCTGAAGTCCAGAGAGATTCTGCCTACAAACATGTTAAAACAGACACTCAGGTTATGTCTACACTGCAAGGTAAAAGAGGGTCTAAGGTATGTTTAAGGATACCAGTCTAATACCTCTGTCCACAAGGTCAGCTGCAACCACAGATATTTCTGGCTCTTTGCAGAGGCTAGAAGTATAATTGGATTCAAAGGGGAACAAGTAAAATTAGGTTCCTACACCATGACAGTCCTAAGCTGGAGGGCAGGAGGAAGCTGCTAAGAGGATAATCACACCATACAAAACATTTCATTATATTTCGCACCAGACTGAGTTGAAGCTGGGCTGACAAACTTTGTACACAGCTCAGAATCAGTGTCCATATTGCATTTGGGAGAGCTGAGCTGGGGCCACCTGCTCCTTCCCAAGCCATCCATGCTATAGGAATAAGCATCTGAACCCATGTGAAGGCATGCAGCCTTCTGCTCATCAGTGATCCAGAGTATAGCTTAAGCTGCAAGCACTAGGCAAATCTAGACCTGAGAAGAGGCTTAGGTTCTGCTTAGCTGGCAGTAAAGATAAATCCCAAAGAGATTATAAGAGTCTCCTCAACTGAAATACAGAGGCTACCCACCACTCTTCATCTTAAGTCTGTGGGACACAGATGATTCTTGGTTGAAGTTACACACACACTCAACCAGCATCTAACTACCACAGTGACAAATGCGATATAAAAAAGATGAATACTTTAATCTTGATTTATCATGAGGAGAGGATATCATTGTAATAAAAGGAATAGCCTTGTAACACAAGCATATAATCCCCCTGAA
Organism: Theristicus caerulescens; assembly: GCA_020745775.1. NCBI lineage: Eukaryota > Metazoa > Chordata > Aves > Pelecaniformes > Threskiornithidae > Theristicus > Theristicus caerulescens. The sequence goes on from CM036563.1 coordinate 64,237,846, forward strand.
ATGAGCTTACCTGGAATCCTTTCGGACTCTTGCTTTTTCAAAGGAAAACATAGCTTGTCTGTTCAAATCATACAGCCGTGTTGTTGGCTCTGCAGATACACCTTCCTTGGCTCCTCTCCTCCTGTCCGCAGAGACTTGAATCCTTGAAGGCACTTTAAATGGAGAAGGCTGAAGAGAGTGCTCTCCTTGAGTGCTAACAACATCCTGCAGCTTGTTCAACTGTATACACTTGCTCTGAAGTTCCTTGGTGAGTTCTGCTATGACTTTAGCCTGCATAGCCAGCTGCTCCTGAAGCTCAGCAACATGACTTTGACCCTCCTGCAACTCTTGATCTTTTCTTTTCAGCTCCTTTTCCAGTTCAAGCACCCTGCTGCAAAGAACATCAGCTTGCCCATTGATCACATTGATGCCTAGACCTGCATCCTTCAAAAACTTATGGTTGCCAGTACAGCCAATAGAGAGGTTTGCTACGTGTCTATCCGGCCATCTCAGATGCTTGGGTTTCACTGATCCATTCCCCATTTTGTCCAGAGACCTAGGTGGTAAAATAAATTTGCAGGTTTATTTCATTCCCCAACAAGAAGAAAAAAAAAATCATGGAATGGTAAGTAATGAATTTAGTATTTAACTGGCAGCTGAATTTGAGATATACAACCATAGTAAACATAGTAGATTGCTTTCATCCTTTCCAGTCCTGAAAGTCAGAGGAGTAAAGGGCAAAGAGAAGAGGTAAGTAGATTGGTGGATACAAAGCAAAAGATCTGATGGCTTCCACTTTTTTTTTGTCAGTTGAAGAAGAGATGTGTAAGCTCCTATCAGCCTAATGAAGACAAAACAAACAGCAGAAAGGAGAAAAGCTTGTGCTCTACTGCTGAAGCAAGAAAATTGTTAGGAACAAAAAAAAAAGTTGGGTCACTTCCCCATTGAGGAATAATTATTGAGTACACAGACCAATTTAACCAGTGGATACATAACTGCCTGGCATAAAGGATATGTGATTATAAGCATATGTGTTAATAACAATTTAAAAAAAAAAACTTTAAGGGTTATGACCATACAAGAACAGTCATACTGATCAGAACAGGGGTCTGGCTAGCTTGTAAACTGTCTCCAACCATGGCCATATGAAAGGGTATCAACAGGATGAGCATATAGGATGCTTGACTGAAATACTGTCTGAAATTTCAGATTTCCTGAGCCTGGTATGTTTTATTTAATCCTCAATGGATCTCTGATCCTAGTACTTGTCCCATTTCCCTTCTAACCCCTGTAAACTTCATATCTGCAGACCCTGGCAGGACCCTAGCAAGGAGTTGCACAGGTCTGCTTCTTGCATGAAGAACTACCTCCTTTTATTTGTTTCTTCCAGTACAAAACCAGGGATATCAAAGTTAGGACAAGCCAGCTTCAGAAAGACTTCTCTCTATTAACCTTTTCTATACTGTTTTGTAAATTTCAGTCCTACGTATGCCTGAATTCTTTCCCAGAATGACAAGTCCTAGCTTACTCAATCCTTCCTCATACAGACATCACTCCAAAGGTTTGACCAACTTTGCTGTCTTTTGCTGATGACAAAGTCAGGGCAGCACAGAGTTAGACTTAATTTACTCCTACCAAGAGCAGGCAGCTGGTATTGTTTCTGCAGCATTCTTAATCATTTAAAACTGGATCACATTTTTTAGTGTAACAGCAGCTACTGCTGTCAAGGAACAATTGCCTTTTATGGGGAATTATCCCTTTCCATTGTCTACTCATGAAAAGTGACCAGGAAAAAAAAGAGCTTGGACTCCTGTCAGAACACCTATGCTCCAGGCACTTGCTGCAACTAGCAGCCTTCAGTAGATTTGCACTGACCCACCTCCTTCCCTGGACACTATCTTTGGCATATTTTATTGTATCATTTTAAGAGGAGCAAAGAAGAAATGCCTGCTGTTTAGGTCAGACTGTATTAAAGCTGAAGGGGGAAAAAAACTAACGCTTTGCTTTTGGGAGTCTAGTGTTCAACAATCACTAACCCACTGTACCCCAGAACTAGTCTTGGGGAGCAATGCCTGCCTATAAATCCCATCTGTGGGCCACAACAGTGCCAGGTTACAGTTTGGTTTAGTTCAAGTCTGAGGTCACCTCCACCAGGAGAGAAGGAATGTGCTGTATTGTCCAGACCTTAGCACCACATAGAGCTTTTCCCAAAACCTCTGCTCAGGCTCTTGATGAATCCTGTTCAGTTGTATCCTGCTATTGCAGAAGACCACAGCACAGGAAATAGCTGCCTTAGATGAAACAGAAAATTGTTTCCTTGGACTCTAATTTTTACCTCATCAATAAGCTATTTGAATAAGTTTTATAAAAGTACTGGTGCACTAACCAGGCAACCATGCTGCTATTGTGATCAGTCATCAGTAGGCCCAAAGTAGCTGTTGGTCTGCCTCATGAATGAAGTACAACTTTTTCAGGTTGAACCCCAAGTGATGTGGCTTAAGCTAATCTCTTTTACCATTTCATTGGAACTGGATAAGAACATGCCCCTGACAAGGTACACTGATCAGACAACAAGAAATAAATTGAGAAGCTTCAGCAATTTGCTTTTACTGGCTAGTATAACCATACTTTTAACATGCACAATTCTGTTCTGGTTTGCAGCCTTCAATGGGTTAGAATTTAAATACTTGACAAGGTAGCTCACATTGCAAATCTAGTTTTCCTTAAAACAGTCTTTCTTCTAACTCTGTCTTGTTTATTGTGACTTTGCATAATATTTTTCTTTTGCCCCAATTTCCTGGATGCATTTTGACAGCTGGTGCTTCAGCTCAATAACAGGGTAGTATGTCAGAAATAAAGGTAAATCTGTAGTGCACAGGAGAATTTAAAGAAATTGCACATCAAGGTACCAAATCAAATAACTCTGAAGAGGGACCTGTGTGTCACTGCATATGGCTTAACCAAAGAGCTTAGCTCAGCATGCAAACATATTTGAAAAAAACAAAACAACAGAACAACAACCAACCTATACTGTTACAATATATAGAGTAAAAATGGAGATTACAGAAAATATGTCATCACACACAACACGGTGGCAGCCTCTGCTACTAAGTGCAGTGGCAGTCACTGCATTTAAAAAAAAAGGATATCACAGACGTTTTAAAATGACCTTTACAAATGGATAAGATGACTGCCCCAGGGCATAGAGAAACCTACTATTTAGATTGTATCCAGAAACAGAACAGGTTTACTGTATAAAGAGATGATTAGATTAAAGTTCATAATATAACAACTGCACTAGACACGTTAGGAACTTCTGTCTTCCCATTGTATATGCACAATTAATCATCAGTGTACAATGGAACAAGCAGTCGGATCTGACAGATCCCTGTTTCTGCATGGTGCCCTTTATTGTCTACTAGTATAGGAAACTCATGGCCAAGTACATAGCAGGAATCAAGAAAAGACTGACAGGTAATTGAGCATTACAGTAGTTAATTCTAACAGAAAACTTAAAACCTTATGCCTCCAAGGTTTGACCAATCTTTACCTACAAGTAATGAGACAACAAGCAAAATGAGAGCATGCTCTAGGTTTACTAACTGCTCTTTCGAGTGGTCTGCCACTGGCAGAGATGCGGCCAGGAACCGGGCAGATTCAAACCCACCCAGAAGAGAAGAGGATGCCCCCGCCAGCTCGCCCATCCGGCCCGGGCGGCTCAAGGGATTCAGCGCAAGTCGCCGCCGAGCGCCCGGGCTGCGCTCCTCAGAAACCGGGTCCATCCCAGGGCCGCGGGGTGCCAGTGCTGCCGGGCCAGCACCACCGCCGAGACCCCCGCCCCGCCGGAGCCCGGCGTCACCCCAGGGAGGCCGCAGCTCCTCCGGGCTCCCCGTCCGCCGTGGCGCGGTCCCGGCCTCCCCAGCTCTCCACACGCACCCGCCGGAGCCGCCCGGTGCCTCCTCCTCGGTTCCGGTCCCGCGGAGCTGCCCTCACCTGCGCGCTCGGCTGAGCCCGGGGCCCCGAGACAGGACGGGGCCGGGCGACAACGAGGGCAGACAGATGCTCCCGCGCTCGCTGCGGAGCCGGGGCGGGCGGAAAGGCCGCTGCCCGCCTCGCTCGCTGCCCGTCACGGGCGAGCGGGAGGTGCGGCGGGGGCGGGAAGGGGAGGGGAACGGCCGCGGCGGTGCCCGCTCGTCCCTCCCGCGGCGGTGCGGGGGCTGCGGGGCCGTGCGGGGGCTGAGGGGGAGCTGGGCTGTGGGGAGCCTCCGGTGCGGTGTCCGGCCTCGGTAGGAACGCAGATGCCCCGTCCCAGGCGGGCAGGGTCAGGAGCCTCAGGGACAAGCGGGGTTCCTCAGCCCATTCCACTTCGCAGAGAGGTAAATGCAGGGCCCAGCTCGGGCCATGTTGACAAGTGTTTATCCTGCTGGCTTTCCCCTGCCCTTTGGAGAGGTCCTAGCATGACTATCGGGCACACAGCAGCTAAGCTGCAGCAGAGATCCTACAGCCTTTGTTCTCTGAAACTGACCCCCCAGGCACCACTGCACAGCCCTCCTGCAAGGCACCTTCTCATGTCCCAGGGTCTGTCCTCACTCACACTGGAGCACCATGGCCTGCCCCGGACGGAGCATTACCTCTGTGTTCAACATTGACTCTTGGCAGAGTACAGGTTTCACAAGGGCTGTTCTCTCCTGGCACATATCTTTATGGTAATTCAAAACAGCTGTCTTGAAACCAAGGACTGTTAGACCCAAACAGCCTACCAAACCATGAGTGAAAGGATTTTACAACAGCTGAAGAGCTGCATGCACAACTCTCCTACTGATGCTGTCAAGCAGACTTGGTCTAACCCCAGTCTGTAGCCTCTAGGATACTGGCTCTCCAATTTTCTCCTCTACACTTAGCCTCTCCTTTTGAGACTGTCTTTACATTCACCCCAAAATCTTTCTTGTCCCACTCACAAACTTAAAACTGCTGATCAAAAGTGCCAGCACTGGAGGAGAAATACCAAAGGCAGTCTCTAAAGTCTTTGCTGGTATCCCTCCTATGTGCAATTCCTGGCAGCCCCACTAGTGAAAAATCTCTACCAATGCATATTTATGAAATACTCCAGGCAACTCCATCACATGCACCCATGTCAGTTTGCCTACCTATAAATCCTCCTTTGGCTTCAACAGACCTCAGTGTTCAGCGTGGCTTCCACAATTGCTGCCTATGGCTGGGGTGAAGCTCACATAAACTCTAATGGGACCAGCCTGGGAAGGGCTCCACATTCTTTTACTTACAATGGAGTTCTCAATTACAAAAGACAAAATTCTATATAAATGTTGGCCACATACGTTTCACGGACTACTCAGTACCTCAAGACACAAATGTTACAGTGATCAGAAAAGCATGAGATGAGAAAACATGTCCCAGCAACTGCTTACACTTACGATCTGAAAGTGAGCTGGTCTGGGAAGCAGCAATTCAGTCAGATTCCCTGCATGAGGCAATTTGTCAGCACCCTCTTTTCCTGTTGCAAAGGTCCACAAGAAATGCAGTCAGAAGTCCTGAGACTGCTCCCTAATTATGGTACACCAGGGCTATATGGGGTCTTGCTCTTTGTTGGTAAAGTGAAAAAGGTAATGGGTACCCCCAGTTCACCTACCAGGAGTCTTCAGAAATTATTTTCTCACCAGCAGCCTGATAATCCAAAAGTACACATCTACAGTGGATATATCCTCTCATTTAAACTCCTGGATAATAAGCATTACAACTGAGCTATTGTTGATGTAGGTTTAAGAACAAGTCTGATTTCCACTGGAGTCAAAGGGTAAATTTTCATTTAACTTGTAACAGATTTTTTGGTCCTGTTCATGGCATGTAAGTTACATTGTTAGAAAACTGTTCCATTTAAAAAAAAAAACATTAGAGATACTACTACAGATTCCAACAGCAGTCTGGAACTTAAAACATGTGAACAGTTCACATGTTAAGGATGTTACTGACTAAGATTTTTGGTAAGGAAAACCTGGATAACAAAGCATGACTAAAAGAGTTAAACTGAGATATTGTGGAAAAACAAACAAACAAACAACGATGTAATACTCAGCACTCTATCCTTTGCTTTCATCTCAAATGCACAAAAAAACCAGCCCTGCACTAAGATTTTTAAAAGTGAATTTCAAAAATTGAGCTCGCTCTTAGTAAATTGAGACCTATGTCATGTGTCTGTCAGCTGCAGTGACAGCCTCAGAGCAATCCTGAACACACTTCTGCACATGCTGCAGCTGGGGTGCTGGGCACAGACACATTGATTTCACAGTGTCACACGGTTTCAACACTGTGGCAAAATCTACCCAAGGCAAAAACGTACTGAGGGCAGGACTGTGAAAGAAATGGTTGGGCTGTGTCAGGCCAGGAGGTAGGAATGCCTACTGTTTGCACAGCACATAAGCTTTTGTAGGAATCTGACCAGGAACACGCTTGTGTACAGCTACTACATGCTTCATTATCAGCAGATTCAGTCAAGATGAAGGCCCTTCTATGCTTTTTGCTGCACAGCCATAAAATAAAAAACAGTTCCTATTTTAAGAGTTAGCAATTACAATAGACAAGGTGACCAAGGAGGGTGGAAGGACAGTCCCACACAGAGAAAGAAGTTGCCCAAAATCACACAGAAGTGACTTGCAGATCTCTGAAAGGGACATGCTGCCAGGGATCCTGAGGGCACTAATAAGCCTTAATGGCCCTCAGAAGCCCCACCTGGGGCCTCCACCTACACCCATGGGCCCAGGAGCTCTATCTAAGCTCAGCCTGGAGGTCATAGTTCTCATCTCAGGTACAGTGGTGGAGTAGTCTCTAGCTTAGCTACAGCTATAATCAACTATTAAGGTCCTTGATCCAGAGTTCAGCCTGGCTTGATCTTGGTCCTTACTATCTGAGTAGAAACATACCTGGCAACACTGGACTTGGTCTTAACCCTAACCTGCGGACTAGTTCCTGGGTTGACCTTAGACCTGCCTTATCACCATGATGTTGCCTTATGATCTTGAATCTTGGTTGGACTGGTCATGATCTCTGGCTCTGCTATCTCACTCAGGTACTGTGGGAGTGGGCCCTGGTCAGCAAGGCCCTTGCCTTGCTAGTTGTGTGATTTCTGTGCCCCTTTCACCCTCCTGGTTCACCTTTCCTTAACAGCCTTTGTTTTGCTGTTCCCTAGCACTACATTACACTATAGTCTTCTGTTTTATGCATAACTTCAGTCACCTGTAGAAGCCAGGAATCAGATCTAAGAGCAACTTTGTCAGAGGTGTCTACTAATATTTCCATGTAATATTGGAAGGAGCTTACTACCAGCTTGAGAACCTATAAGGTAGAAAGATATTAGGAAGACAAAGATGGGGGATGGATGGTTCAGACAACTAATCTGGCAAAGAAATACTTCAGAGATCACAGAGCCAGTAATGCTCCCAGAAATCTCAAGCTCCCCTATTCTAAAAATTCCTTAGATCTATTACAGAGACTTTTTTTCTCAGAACTTGTTTCAGGGTACCAATATGTCTGGGTTACAGTTAGGGATGCTTTGGGCAATCTAGACTAGAACTTCACTTGATACCAGTTAGTTTAAAAACTTGGAACACTTGCTACTTGTTTTGGTTTTATTGTGGGTTGTTTTGTATTTTTTTTTTTTCTCCCTTTGAGCAGGTTAGTATGAGTGCACTACAGCCCAGAATTTGTGGTTAGATGCTGTACTGTGGCATGACCTGCTTGGAGGTGACTCGCCTCCACTGAAAATCACCAAGTAACACACAGCTTTCTGTGCCAGAACAGATGGAAACTGATGAAGAACCTGGAGCTAGAAATCAGTACCCCAGGCTGTTGGGTTCAGCAGTCATAATAAGGTTCTGGGCCAGCATGAAGCTGCAGAAACTGAACAGAGCCTTTTGCAGATAATGTTAGTGGAAGCTGGTTTACCAGGAGGTGGGTCCTTTCAGAAAAACTGTAACTGCGTTCATGGCTCAAAGATGTTTTCATGGAGAATGAAGAAAGAAGATTTTGCCTAAGATTTCTTTCCCTTCTGTACAGGAATGTCAAGCAACTTCACTAATTTAGATGTACTACAGCATTACATATGGTCTTCAACTTTGATGTGCTCACTGAGTGACCAGCTGTGCAACCTGCAGTGAGTAAGAGAGCTCATCCTGGGTCCAAATAAATGTCTTATGTCTGACTTAAGAGGCTGTGATTTCTTAAAAGGCAAAACAGAAGTTAGGCAGAGAGCTGCACCCCACCCAAAGGGGCTCCTGGCTAACTGCAACAGCAGTGATGCACAGGAATCATCTGGGAGACCTGGTGAAGGAAGCTGAGAAGGCCAAGGGAATGGCCACCATGGGAAGTGTGTGTGTGTGTAATAGAAAAAAGAAAGAAAAAGAGATTTCAACCAGACCCGCAGGTCTCAGTGGGTCTTTGTAATGAAGCAGGTAGTGATTTAGCAGCCTCACAGAGGACCTAAAGAGAGGACTCTGAGACCATGTACATAGCAAAGCCCTCCACTGTTCCTGGCCACCCTGGGCATTCACAGAGCTCCCCTAAGGTGCCCAAACACCCTCAAAACTTCTGCAGAGGCATGTGCCAGCAAACAGCCTGGAGAAGCAGAAGGTGCTGTAGGGATGCACCAGCAGACAGAGGCAAGAATTCCCATGCCTCTTCACAATAAAAGGGCGAAGGAGCTGAAACCACTCTGAAGCAACTCAGCTCTTGCTTTCTGTTCTTTCCTGGATAGTATGTACTGAAATAAAAAGCTGTACAATCATATTACAGAAGCCCTTTAGTCTGTATATCCCACTGTCCTATCTGCAAACTGCAGGGGCAGCAATAAACCTACAAAGCACAATGGCAGTGTCCTGTTGTTAATCCTTTCCATTTGTATTGCTGTCCCTTAACAAGAAAGGGATGAGACATTTATTGCCATGAAGTATCAAGGAGCAGGAACTTGAAAAGATGAGGCTTTAGATTGTGCCTTACTGCTGCAGTTCATGTTTTGAAGCAGAACAAAATTGATGGTATTAAATCATTTTTTTTTTTTTTTGTAGATAGGAATCAAGCAGGTAGGGATTACAAAATAACAATGCTTCTGCTTCTTTCATGCTTTGGGAAATATTTCTGTATTCTAAGAATTTTGCTTTTAATTTTGTGGCTAGCCTATTGAATCAGTAATCTAGAAGATGCACTTCTACCTGAAACATGACACACTCTCACTTGCCCACTGTAATCCCAGAAAGAGTGTTTTGTTTGGGGTTGGTCCCTTCTCCCCCCCATATAAAAGTTGTTTTGTTTTTTGGGGGGGGGGGTGTTGTGGTTTTGTCTCATCTAGCACCTCAGGGCACTAACCATCTTTGGAGCAGACCCATAATTAAAAAACTAACAAAAAAACCATTGTTGGAAACCTAAAGCACATAAATCATCTAAGCTGTACTGCTATCAAGGAAAAAAAAGAAAATATGATTGTAAGGGTTAGACTTATATATACTGTATCATCACTGATTTCAGGGGCTGTCTGGCTTTAATGGTCTGCCTCATTTCCTTAAGCAGAAAAACTTTGTCAAGTGAAACACTCAAATGAAGCTTAAGCTTTCCTGAGCTCATACCACACTCAAAAGTCCATTTTCCTCTGGTTTGCTATTTACCAAAGTTTGCTTTCAAAACAGAAATACTTGTCAGAGACCTGAGATCAGAATCACAGACAGCACAGCTGTTCTCTCTCTTGGCTAGAAATAAAGGCAAACAAAAATCATGTCCCCCACATCTGAAATAATAAAAGGTCTGGTACCTGACACAGGAATAGGGAGTGCAGCCACACTGATTATCAGCAGCTTCAGGATATACTTTAATCTCTCTTGTTCATCTCTATGCTTTTGAAAACAGTAAATAGCCCAAATGGGCAATGGCAAGGTTTGTAGTAAATAAAAGTTCTAAGTTTTTATTTAAAAGCCCCAGTGCTGACTTTCAGCAATGTTTCTACAAGCAGACACCACTTAGCACCAGTGATTTATCACCACAGATATACTCCAAGACACCATCCCCCACATACTCAGGAGCCGTCAGGCTGCCAGGCTCCCCAGGGTGTGTGCTGTGCCTGGAGGGGCTGGTCGTACTGCAGCTGCTTCACCAAAATCCATGGACTGAAACGGGGACATGCACAAAGAGCAGCAAGAAAGCAAGCGGAAAGGAGACAACCTAACACATGGGTGCTTTCTCCACTTCAACCATGTCAACCAAACATCCTTCAACCAAATTCAGGCAAGCGGGGAAAAAAAAAACATTAATTCTATTACAGGGATCACTCTAAGCTGGAAGACATAGGCAGGGCTGGAGTCCTGAAAAGGCAATTGACACTAATTATTAATTTGTCTTATAATAGCCTTCCCACAAGCTCTAGACTACTTACAGCCTCACTTCTGCTCAGAGCCTTGTAAATATGCCCAAAGTTTTATCTGTGTACAAAAATTCAGGAGAGATGACTCTTCCCCAAGGACCCTGCAGTCTATGCAACCAGGACACACCAGTGCTGATGGGGACAAAGGGAAGGGCAGAAAAATAGAGTCCTTGGCCATGGTCATCCAGCAGATTAGCAACAGTCCAGGTGTAGCACCCATGGCCTCACTGCCAGACCCCCCTCACGGTCCCACCACCGCACACGCCATGTCTCACCCCTCTCCTTGGTGAGAGATGGTGCTGCAGTCCTGGCTTGAGGCTGGGCTCATGGCAGCAGCTCTTCAGAGCACAACAAGTACCAAGAGAGAGCCTGCTTTTCTTTCTGTCACTGTTTGCCAGAAAAATCCTCCTCTCTTGCCTTGTAGAAAAGGCAGCTTCTCATCCCCCTAAAAAGGTCACCAGGCAAAGTTCTCCACATTTTACCACCTCTCTTTATAATTAATCAACAGACTGAATGATGCTAGCACATCTTAAGCAGTCTCCTTCTACAGGTATGATCATAAAGTTTATGGTATACAAAAGAGGGACTGTACAAGGGAAATGGCATTGCTTCTTAACTCCCAAACAGAAAACAGTTATTCAATTACATGAAATAACAGATATTTATTTGCCATCTTTTCCCCAAATAATAAATAAGCATTGAACACTGCCTTATTCAGTGTCAGTTCACTCATCAGGCTATCTTCTAGTTGGCCATAACTTCCTCTAGCCAAGAATACTCTAGCCCTTGGAAACAAAAGCACAGCAAAGGCATGTCTGGCAGCACTTCGATAGGGTTTCTGCATGGGAAAATTCTTTCCCCAAACCCTCAGGGTCCACCACTCTCACTCAATTTGACTAATGTAGGATGAATACTGCAAGCTGTGGCAGTGAAAGATCCAGGAAAGTGAACTGCAACAGAGCTCCACCTGACACAGATCATTTTGCCACCTTTGCTGGCTCTTCTGCTTTTTTCATTGCATTGAGAGCCAGCACCAAACTCCTGAACTGCTCCTTGCCCATCTTCATGGGACATTGAGCATCAGCCTAAAGTCAGCTGCTACCCCCTCAGGTATGGACTGTGAATGTGGGCAGCCTGCATAAAGCAATAGAGGGCACCTAAAAGGCCTGTGCTGGTATGTTAAAGAGCTGCTGTCTGGGCCATATGCAATCATTCAGGCTGAAAATAGTGCTATTAGTTGTCAGGAACAACACCACCCACTTCAAACTGAACCTGTATGTATATGTATGTATGTATAATATGTGTAGAGCCCTTTTAGCCGACTTTCTACATACTGAGTCTAGATCAGTTCCTACTTGCTGTCCTCCCCCACCACAGATGAAGATTTCAAAAGCAAAAAGGAATACAAGTTGTGTATATTCATGGCAGCAAGAGTCAGGCAATCTCAAAAGGCTTTCAATCGAAAGACATACAGTAGCTATTTTACTCTGGTATTAGATTGCAATCAAGATTTAGCACACATGAAAAGGCACATTTTTTTTTCTAGTTCAACTATCACATTCCAAAGCATCCTGCTTTTATTGTTACTTTTTGCATGCATACCTTTTCTAGTTTTGACCTGGGTCTCATTTTTAGCTCAAATCAAGTTCTCATGTGGGACTCTCTGTCAAGTCATGCATTTGAGACAAATGGCTAAGTTAAAAAGTAACAAAAACAACAGAAAAGCCATGGACCTCAACTGCCTGTGCAGTGTTAAGGCAAGCTGAAGAAAGGCTCCAAGTTCTCATAGCTGCATAGGCAAGCTGATCATCCAGCTGGGATCAGGAGCGTTGGCATAGCTCGTGGTGCTACAGCCCTTCACTGTTTAGCTCACTGCATACGTTTTAGATTCCTGTTAAACAGCTATCATCAACAGGGACACTGAAATAAAAAATCTCCTGTGGTGCTATGGAGAGTTGGCATTTTCTATGTTTTTAAGGTCCTTCAAGAGGCAAAAATTACTAATTTCTATCCCTGGCCAGCCTTTCAAAATTGAAATTTCAATATTGAAAGTATTTTAAAACAAGGTTTACGATACTTCAAAACTGTATTATATTTGGCACTGGAAGTAAAACCAAAATTATACTTTAAACAGATTAATATTATGGAAGAAATGGTGTCTTGATGACTTCAACAAGGTCAAGATTTGACCCAGCACTTACAGTCTGAGTCAAAGCTTCCCAGGGTGGGTGTATCTTGCTACTGTTTTTCAGTTACAGACATATTACAAATTTTAATCAAACTACTACACCAGAAACTTTTTAACATGGACCCAGTTACAACTGCCTGTGCCATTTCTCCTATAGCAACCTGGAAGATACATTTTTATAACAATACAACTGTAGCCTGTCTAAATGCACTGTGTGACCTTAATAGCAATCTAATTAAAATGCTACAAGAACATGTTCAAGGCAAGTATTTAGCTATTCATTTTGTAACATGAAACATCACTACTCATGACTATTTGCTGTGGCAGAGAACATATCTTGATTCTACTGAACCCTCTAAGCAAAATCAGATTGACATCATACAGCAAAGTCACACTGAGGTGGATATAGAGACAACTGGCTACTCGATTTCTGAATGCTGTGACCATGGTTATGAGGTTTCCTAGGGTCTGAATCAGTGAGATACTTCAGGCTGTACGTAATTTTAAGCAAAAGAACTGGCTCACTAAGGCTCTAAATAGGAACAGAGCCAAGAACCACACCATGCACTACCATAGAAGATGTTTACTCCACACTACTTTCATGTTAATATCTTATAAAGACTTCGGGAACAACTACTTCTTTTTTCTCTTCAGTAAATACACAATGACTATCACTTCTCTATCTCAGAAAATACTCTATGGTACACTCTTTCCTGTTCAAATTCTTCATTCAGCTTTTCCACACTCCCTTGAGTAGAATGCAGTCTCTTTTGTGTTAATGTTTCTAAGAAAATAGAAGGAGACAAACTATATGTAATCAGGTGGCTCAGTACAGAGCAGAGACAATACACCATACGTTGCCTGCCCTGAATCATTTATAAGCAACAGTAAACAACACACAGTGCCTCAAGAATGCTAGCTTTATTTCCATGTTATGAGAGGAGCATTCCTGAGATGCGTAAAGGAAGCTGAAGAATATGCTAAAATGAAAAAAAGTAGGAGGCAGCTGAGCTCTGTGAGTGCATCTGCCCTCACTTGATCGAGAAAGGTAATTGAGCACATGGTGCTCTGAACTCAGCATACAATCTCACACATGAAGCTTGGTGCCCTTATGTGGCTAATGTGACCAGGGCACTGCAGGATGGCACCTTAAAGAAAAGAAAAAAATCTGAAGCCTAATAAGGTAGTATGGAAAGACAAAATTTAATTATAGGGACCAAAAGAAAGGGGAGGAAGAATTGGAGGTAGGTCTTGCACATGACAAAGCACCATCTGAGATGCCTGTGATTGAGACAGAGGTATAGAGAAGCCAGAAGTTCTGGCTCATAAGGAATATAACTGTACTAATTTGAAGAAAAGGCCAGCAGAATTTAGGGAGATTGCAGTTTCCTCAGACTATAAGATCACAAATCTAAGCATGTTGTGTAGGCACACATTTTTCTGTTTTAATTACATTTATAGTTCCTTCTATGGCTTTTTTATATGATTGTGCACTCACCATGTCAGCTTTGCTGCTGTCCAGCTCATTTCCTTTGATCTAGCAAAACTGTCTCTTGCTTATAATCATGCATGGTTTTTCTTCCCCTGTGGTGTGACAGCCCCCTGTCAGCCTAAAAAAAACCCAAAAAAACAAACAGTAAAAAGTGAGAGGAATACAAGCTAAAAGTATCTTGTTTGACCCATGGGGATACACAGCCTGCTATGTGTGTCCTACAGGAGGTCACATAAGCAGAGACAACACAAACAGAAAAAAAACATTTTAACTGGAAATTTCCAAGTTACAAAGTGTGAGGGAGTTGTCTGCTTCTTTAATTGATCAGACTTGACACATTTCTTACAACACTATAGATGGAAGAGTATTTAAGATTGTAATTAAATTACTTTTTATCTGTCTCTTCAGGCAGTTTACTTAGAAGGTTTGTTAAATGCATATGTGTGTGTGTGCACACACACACAAAAGCTCTGAGGTGGAAGTTAACTCCAGAACTAGAAGACCAGGGGAGCACAGTGCCAAGACACCTGCATCAGCTACACCCCCAACCAGGGCACCACACTGCTGAAACTGCACAGGCTACATTTGCTGTGTGGACCAGGCAAGGCTGTGTCAGTCCAGGTCCTTAGTGGCTTCCTATCCCACCACAGAACTTGAGCGTCTCCAGGACAGATCTCCCCTCTGTGCTCTGCCAATCTAATCAGACAAGACAGGCAGCCACCTTTGAGCAGCCAGGTTAAATAACCATAGCAGTGCTCTCTAACACTGATGCCAAACATGTACCACCACCACATCCTACACCAACTGGAACTGGAGGAATCTCCCTTTTTCCTCCCACTCTCCAGAGAGATCAGTCTCAGTTCAGCATCCCCGGTGGTGGGAATATAGTCCTGGACTGTGAAACGAGAGCTCGACAAGAGAGGCATGAGGATCATCCCTGCGTCAAGAGTGTCCAGGCCTGGCAATCAGCCTTTCCAGGTCCCTTTGCACTTCTCCTCCCTGCCACTTTGGTCTCCTTTCCTTTTCCCAACTGCTCCTCTCCGCGCTACCTTGCAGTTTTCTGTTCAGTGAGGACATCTGGTGGTCGAGTTGGTGATGGCAGCTGAACAAGGGAAGCTGAACAAAGGGATGCAGGGTCTTTTTTCTTACACCTTGTCCCAGGGATAGAAAAACCAAACTCTGCCATGCAGAAAGGACCTATTTTCGGTTTTGTTCCTCCTCTACCTTGCCGTTCATCTTCTTCCCTCCTCAAGCCTCAGGGACCTGCTGCTCCTGGGTGTTTAGAGGAAAGGGCGGGCAGTGCACCCAACAGTCTGTAGGTTGCTTCTGCAAATGCAAGTGTGCCCAGAGACGGAGAGGAGGCTGTTTTTAGCTTGGGACTCGATCTGCAGAGCAAGCAACACACCCCCAAGCAATGTCAGCTACATAGACGCTCCATATTGCAAAGAATGGCTTCAGTCAGTCCTGCCTGGTGCAGATAACTGCATTTTACTCCTCCTTCTGACAGCCAGGATGAGTTGGCAGCAGGCAGTGTTTCTAGACAGTGTGTGTGACCATCCTGAACCACCTCCAGCTGCCTGCAGTCCCTTACCTCCTGTTTTCAAGTACAGGCTTCATTTCTTCCTAAATAAGAAAGGAGGGAGGGGATATTTGCCCTTCCTGCAGTGTTACCATGTCTATCGCATCCTTGGAGGCCGCTGGCACCTTTAGGCTCTACAACAATCTCTTGCTCAAGAAATGCCATTGCTCCAGGCAAACTGAGGCATATCCAGTGAATGACCCGACAAGGAGGAAGAATGGACTGTTCTACAGGCAAAACGCAGACATATACTTTGCCTGTTAAAAAGGAGGCGGGTGGGCAGAACGGAGATAACACAGTCAGAAAGAAAATCCAAAGACGGATTATTATAATATTCTGAATCCCAGGAGAACACTCAGGAAGACTGCATCAACAGAGAGCAGTTCTTGAGTGCTCCAAGCAAACCCCATTAAATCACCAATCAAGATGTCAATTACTCACTGCTTCTGCAGGAGGGCTACTCCCAAGCAGGCTTTTTCTGTGACACTTACATGACTGACCTCCTTAAGAAATATTTTTAGAGCTGCTTTATCAGAGGAGAACTGCCTTAGCACTGTGACAACAAATCAGGACGCATCTCATCTGCAGGGGTTATCATTCTCCAATATCTTACTTAAAGAAGGAGTCTGAAGAACCCATGGAAAGCACCACAGAAAATGCCCTGCATGACTTCATATGAAATCATCTCAGCAAAAGCACCCTATTCCCTGCTAAAGAAATCATTAGTTTCAGTTCCAACCTTTGTAATCAAACCAGACTCTTGTGGGAATTCTCAAGAGAGGCAAGCTGGAATGCATCTTCTCCCTGCTGAAAGCTATTAACTTATTTCGCTTCCTATAACATTGACAGAAGGGTGTGTCTGGAAAACTCTAGAAGATAAAACGCTCCTTATCTTTAGAAACAGCACAACAGTGCCAGCACCATGCAGATCTACCTGAGGTGAGGTGAGATGATCCCCACACCTGAGGGACAAATCAGCTTTCCTGACTCGCTTACTCCATCATCCCCATGTCACACAGCACTCATAGTGCAGTTGTGCAGCAAAACCCACAAACAATGGGCAAAGAGTAAATTTGCAATGGCAGAAGCGGCTTAGATCCAATGGCAAATTGTGTCACTCATATGGATGTGTAAGAAAACAAATTGTAGTCTGAAAAAAATGCAGTAGATTTTTACCAGAGCTGGCATGAACTTTCTGCTTTTCTTGGGTTTGCTTTGTTTTACAACCACACCCTGTTTACCAAATGCAGGATAATTCAATGATGCTCTCAGCTTCACCCTGTTGGAAAAGCAGCACAGGGCACTAAACATCTCCTAGATGCATTTTGCAAACGTCTCTGCATCCTGCACTTGGCCCAGATCTGTGCTCTGAAATGGGTCTGACTGGTTGTAAAACTACTTTTTTTTATTTTGCCCCTCTTCCCATGTTCCTGATATACAGCATCAATGCTAAAATGTCTGAATATTAAAAAAAATGGGGCTGCATTAACACCTAATATATTGTGCACAATTTTTTGTGTTTCAGCTCCAACCTTTTTTTAGATGTAACTTCTCTTTTTCATTAAACTTACTGTGTCAACATCACAACAGGTCATCCTGTGAGACTGAATACTAAACCCAAACTGATTTCAGTTAGTGCTACCTAGATTACCTGCCACAGTGAACAAAAATCCACCCGGGGAAATAGTAGCAGAATTACTAGACAGGGATAAAGCTGTCGTATCAGCTGTGCATAGCCCTTTGCTGAAACAAACAATCCTCTCCCAATATCCTTCCACATCAGCCTCTGGTCCCCCACTGTTAAAGTCCTTTGGAGAGTTTTGCCCTTAACTTTGGTAAGCAGGGAAACAACTCAGGCTCTGCCCATACTTCTGTGTAGGCTCTGCTGTACAGAGGCAAAAGCAAAGACCACTTTCCATATACTTCGGGGAGGAGAAGATTGGTTGCAGATGTCTCACAGCTGTGCACACCTTTGTTGCTCCAGAAGCTCACTGTAAATCTGTTGTTTAAATATACCTGTTGCAATTATTTTTAATTTAGAGGACTTTGGGGACATCTCTATACCTGATGCTTATTTATAAACATCTGTAATGTGGTTTGGCTTGGGTTTAAGACCCCATGCAAACCAAGGGATGAATTCTGAATCGGCAGCCACAACATAGGTCCTTCCACATAAGCCTCCTTGGAATCCCTTTTCCTGGAACATAATTGTATTTTGTTAATTAATGCTACAAACAGAAATAAGCAGACCCTTCTGCATAATGACAGTTTTGATCATCCAGGTGAGGTATGAGGATGATTGATAGATAATTTGAGTTCTTTTTTAGAATCAAGCTAGAAAACCAGAGGAAAGTACATTTTTCACAAAACACTCCCAAGTATTGTTGCTGTGTCTCCCCTTTTCACCGTGCACATTTACAGGACAGAATATTTCTACAGAAACTGAAATTTCTTACAGCTACAGTCTAACTTCACTGGACTTTCACATAGTAATGACACCTCTGTCTCCCATTAATTACAGCAGTATGCTACTCTGGGCTCAAGAAAATTTGGCTTTGCCTATTGAATCCTGTTTTACCATATTCAGCTTCAGATGAGCTACTTCTTCTCCAATGTTCTTCATAACTCCAATCTAGTCTGCAGCCAGAAGTAATAGAGTAGATAATATAAGGCAAAATGTGACACTGTCTATTTTATAAGGAAAACAAAAGCTACATCAACTCTGGAAAGCACAATGGCTTCCACTTGGTGCACTCATTTGCCCCAGAAGATATCTGTGCTGCTCTTTAATTCAGTAAATGTTTCTGGTCTTTCTCATTCTGCTCATGTTTCATGTTTTCCATTGGTGTCACATACTCCACATTCAGTTATGTTCAAACTGAAAATTAATTTTCCTGATACCTCCAGTTCTTCTAAGAAATAAGAGTCTCATGGATGAGTAAATACAATAATATTGGGAATAAATTACCAGAACTAGAACGAAGTCCTACATGGGTTACTTGTAGGAAGCCTAATCTGAGAATGTTAACTGAGGTTATTAACCTTAGGAAATCTTTATGACAGGTGAGCTATTTCCCAAAGAGGAACACAACTTTTAGACCTATCTCCAAAGGGATGAATTGACAGCTTTTTAAAAAATTATGCTCAGAGCTGTACATCTATATAAGCAATATAGTATCTGAGCATGCAAGGGACATGCTTTGTCTCAAATTCACCTTGTGCTCAGTTCCTAGAAATTCAGAAGGATCTCAAAGAACTCCCATATTTTCCTTTGTTTTCTTCAAAACATAATCAAGTTGAACAAATCCCTCTGGATTTGGATCTATTTGGACATTTGATATGGCAAAGTTTAGTGCTTTTCCCCTTAGCAGTGTTACTGTACATTTATTTTGCCAATCTACTGTGTTAAAAGAAACCATGACCTGGTCAAGCCAGGACACAAGAAATAGCAAAAGTGAGTATACAGCATATATAGAATACTCCCCAAAATAATGAATCCCATAGGAAATAGTGACAAAATAGAAAAAGCTATTTTTAATTTAAATATGAACTTTGTGACAATGCAGTTTCTAATTCAGCAGAGAGCAGTTAACCCACTTCTGAGGCAACAGCAGTTTTACACATTTCATAACCTAGCTGTCAACATTTGGTCACATTTCAAGCTGTGTATTACATACACACTGAATAAACTAAACATGCAGCACCACCACCCCCAATATAAAAATGTACCTACTCATACCAAGTACATGCTCCTGCTGAAAACAAGAACATGTTTACATGCTAAGGAAATCTCCCCCTTTGGAATTAGAGGCTAAAATCTCATCTTTTCCTAAGGGATTTCAACAGCTGCAGGGTGAAAGACACAAACTCACTTCCCAATCCAAGTGTTTGCACACCTGCCTGGTACTTTGATTTCACCTAGGGATGTAAGGTTTTCTGCAGGGCAGAAAATGGTGACACTTGTGATGACAGTTTCCTGGCTTTGTGCTGATTATTCACATAGCTTCCTGAAGGGGAGGTTTCCACCCCTGGAGATTCTCTTTCTCCAGAGCACTTAGGCATGGCTTTAAGTAAGCCATTGTACCATTATATATTTCCAGCTGGCCAGGGGTGATAGGGAATATGATGTACCCAGTCTACTCCATGATCTGCAGCCCATTCTTGGATGGTTTTGTTTTTGAAAGGACTTTCATTATGTGATTCTAGCTCAAGTGGCACTCCATGGTGACAGATAAGCTTGTTTATTCCTCCTAGGATGCTACTCTTATTTGCTTTCCCAGCAGAAAGCTTCTAGTCACCACGGTGATAGCTGTATAACTGTGAGACTGCAGCGCCTGCCGGTCTTACTGGAACCAAGCCGGGGCGACATAACCTGCTGGCCAGGCTTCTCCAAACATGCATTTCTCCCATCATGTGCACTGTTTTATCACTCACACTTTGGGAGCATGTCGTATCATTCCACAGATCTCACACTGCCTAACTGCTAGCATTATGGCTTCCCAAGACAAGCCTAATCTCTGTTCTCTGTGCCAGTAAGAAATTCAGTCCCTCGCAGCATGCCCAGCAGTTTTGTGGGCCCACCTGGCTGCAAATGTTCTCCTTTATGCTCCCATTCCAAATCTATGTGTTCAGGTCAGGCCAGCTGGTCAGCCTGCTCATTGTGTTTCTCCTGAATTGCCTTTGAGACAGGTAAAATACTGTCAGGAAATGAGACAATATAAAGATGACCACGGAAGAACAGAAAAAACCTGTTTCTTTCTTTGTTGGCACTGTCTGGTTTTGCAATGCATATAGTATAAACGAGAATGGGGGAAAATAATGTGTTCACAATATCCACTAATTATTTGTAGCACTTGCAGCTCTGCAAGCCTTGCTTCAGCTGCGGAGTGCAATCTGGAAACTGGAATTATTCTGCAAAATAGAGCCCATTATTTCTAGCAAGAGGAGAAATGAGGTAACACATCACTTTGTTTTAGTACATGCTGAAGAAGAACTGCTTATGCAAGACACAGATCCTTCAATATATGATGCATCTGGAAGGGTCTTCAAGCTCCCCCACTGAAATCAGTAGTACTCTATAAATGGAAAGAAATGTATAGGGTCAAGGAGTACTCCATCTGCTAAAGGTGGCATCAACCCTATTTTTACCTTTTCCAGGAAGTGCAGCAAAAAGTGAGATGCCTTTTACTTCACGTGAGATGAGATGAACCAAGTTCTGGAGGTGCCTGGTTCTTTCCAGTGTGGTAAACTACATATGCAACACCCTGGCTTGTGTGACATCAGGTGAATCTCTCAGTATACAAGGCTCTTTTGCCTGAAAAGCCAAACATAAATGTACTTTGACACAAAAGACTAAACTAATCTCAAGAACGAGCAGATAATCCCAACCTCTAGCTGCTTTCTGTCTCTATCTCTGTTCAGTGTTTCTTCAAAAACAGTGTGTTTCCAAGACAAGTTATTTCCTCAACCTCAGATTACTTTTTAAATGCCATTTTGTTTCTAGGTGTTTGTACCTGGAAAAGCAGGGGCAGAGTTGTCCAGCTTGTTGCCACGAGCTTACTCACATCATATAATTTGTTCTATAAATAAGTAAATGCCAAATTGTAAGCTAGATGACTTGCCTGCTTACAGGAGGTTGTGGAAGCAATGTGATATCAAACTGATATGTGAATGGACTGACAAAAGTAGCAAGAATGTGATTTGATGCAACATGGTGAGAGATAGCACTTAGAAAACATTTTTGCATTTTGACCAATGCTGGTAAATGGGGCAGGGGGGAGGGGAGAGAGGGAGAATGAATTTATCTAAAAACATTTTTATATGCTCATTGGGTTCATTCCCCAAGTATGTGAGTATTTGTTTCCAAAAATTAAATATGTTTATTTTAATAATTATTAATTAATCTTAATTAAGTAATATTAATTGCAGGCTTGTTTTTTTCCCCCACACAAAGTTAGAGTTCTGTTTGAGGTTTTCAAAGCCCACCTCTCCTTCTGCAGTTAGAGGAAAAAAGGAATTATGAGAAAACATTTATGTTGAATCATATGCCCCATTTGGTCAATCCCAACAGAAACATTTCAATGAGTTCAATTTTGACTCAGTAGGATGTAAAATTACAGGGAGAAAGCTCTGCTCATGCTCTCGATGCTTTAATTTCTTTCATTTTGCATTTTACTTTGTCCCCATCTCCAGAATATCTGAGCATTTTCCAGAGAGGGGAAAACCTGTGAAGTTAGTCTTCATGATGAAGTTTTCTGTTATCATTCATCATGACTTGCTAGCAAGTTAAATGTTCCCAGCCTGCTATTAGAACTAAACTGTGGAGCTCTTCAAACATCTCAGGAAGCAGTTTATTTTATATAAATCAAACAGTGTAAGTCCTGGCAAAATTCAATCCATTAGCAAAGAAGATAGTATCATACAATGTACCACTGAGTTTTCAGAGCCACTGAAAGCTCTTTTATAGCTAAATTGACTTCTATCATGGATGACTATGAAGTGTAACAGAAGATGTAAATAAGGCTTTAAATCTTAGCTTAGTCTGACAGGGAAAAGAAAAGCATTATTTATGATAAGCAGTGCTGATGATGCACATGAAGAAACAACTCTGAACTGGAGACTGGGCATACACTTGCTCTGACACATCAAACTGTCTTACATAGATCATACTGTCTCTCCCTTTGCAGTTTGGGTCTAAGCTGAAGCTTGAAGCACCAAGGACTGCACATGGGGTGAAAGAACATCACAGCACAACCTCTCAGTCCCCTAGGCAGCACAGTGGCTAGAGGAAGATTGAGAGGGGGTGGGAATTCTGATTTGATTCTCCTCACACGTGAACAATTCTGGGAATCTCATGTGTGCTGGCTCCCCTGACAAAGTTCCTCCTTTAACACTGAGAAACAGAGCATGCAAAAGCTCTTAGCAGAGGCTGGGCTTGAACAATCCACTACAACCACTTATGCACCAGGCCGAGGTTGTACACCAGGCTCCCTGGAGATTTATTTTCTTATGTGGAGTAGCCATGGACAGTATAGAGAAGGGTCCAACACAGCACTGCCAAAGCCTCGTGGCATGGCTGCTCAGTCCGGACCTGGACTGGTCCGAACACTGAATGGCTAACAATGAATCTCACCTCTCTTCAGTCAGACCGTTTTGAGATGTGCTGCATCTTCTCTGTCGCAGTGGAGCTGCTGTTCTGTGCAGACCAGCCTCACGGCCCTGGGGGTAAAGGTGTTCCCTCACACTGCTCTAGTACTTTTCTTTCCCTTTGCTCTCATCTAATTGGGAAGGCCTATTCACCCCACATTTGTTCTGCTTCACTATGGTGCAGAAGATAACAGGCTAGATTTACATGGGCAAACAGAAACAGTCATATGACCTATGAAGAAATTCACAGTGCAGGTAGAACATGTTAGGAGCTAAAGCATTGGTTATATAGATGCAACCACGTGCTAAGCAAAGGCTTTCAAACACAAAAGACCTAGAACAGATATACATTGATACTAAGGCAAAAGGGGCTTCGTAACCCTGCACAAACCTCTCCATTCTTACACACACACACACGCTTTTAGAAATTATGTACCAGAAAATGCTGGACTGAACCACAGTCAAGTGAAGTGACACATGCTAACATGGTGTAACACATGAGGTGGGCAGAGGTTTTTTTACGCTCATGATCTTTTGGATTACAGATCTGCCATCTCTTCACATGAAATACACCTGGCCAGAAGGTTTTCAAGTAGCCTGAAGCACTATGAACTGAAAATGATCAGGGAGAAACCTGGGTTTGTCAGTTGTTTGTGAAAGTGAATGATTCCTGACCAGGACTTCTCTGATGGGACCACAGACCACCAGCAGCCGCCCTGTGGCTACCTGTGGTTACCAGTATATGCACCAAACTGCTCTGCCAAGCAGCTGTCCAGGACAGCCAGCTGGCCAAAATGCCACGTCTTCTGTGGGATGCAGATGAAATACATCTGCCACTGTCAGCTCCAAATTCCACAGGCTGAAATCACTCTGTTCTCCCAACCACGCCCCATCCCCCTCCACAGTAACAAAATGATGCCCTCCCATTTACTGTTACTCTTTACGTGAGGTGAGGGACAGCCTCACACAATGGGTGCAGAAGCTACACCCTGCTTTTGGCCCCACCACCCCAGGGCCGGCACTCACCTGTGGGCAGTCTCGTGCCAGGACTGCGTTGATGCTGCCGTCTGAGGTTACTGCGACAGGCGAGACTGGGGCACAGCGAGGCCTCATGGTGTCCCCGGGGACTGAAGACAACGCCTCCTCCTGCCATTGCTGCTCAGGGGTCAGCTGCTGACAGTCTGGCGCTGGTTCTAACGGCCACAGGCAAGCGCTCCACGTGCCCACCGGCCCCGCGCCCAAGCGCCCCCAAGCGCCAGAGGCAGCGGCCACCTCTGGCACTCCTTGCCGGCAATCCTCATGGCACCCCGAGCTGCTGGTTGTGTCCTGTGTGGGTTCTCGCCACACCAGAAAGAAAAGCTGCATTTTCTCACAAAATGCCTCACATGGCCATCCCAGGAAACCGAATCTTGTCAACTGGGAATGACTATCCGTCTTTTGATGCTACGTCATTCAATTTTCCTTCAGTTAGCCTTCCTACCTGCCAGAAAAACACCTGTGTGGCAGGGTTTTCCTGCTTGTTCCGCAGTTCCCCTTGCAGCCCCCAGACTGAGGGGACTTGTCCCTGCCAATTGTAGGGGGGATGGACTAGATGACCTTTAAAGGTCCCTTCCATTCCAAAGCATTCTATGATTCTATGACTCTATGACTTTCCCTGGGACAATCATTACATGATGGCTGAGTTGTTCCAGCTCTCACCCTGTCCGTGCCGAGCTGAGGACTTCCCTATCCTATGGAAGACACCCAGAAACTCCTCCTGCGGCAAATTACCGCAGGTGAGTCACTCCTCCTGCCTCTTCAGTGAGATTAGTTGCAATATGGGCTAAGTTAAAACGGCAGAAGTTGAAGAATATGTAAATAGAACAGTTGCTGGCTGCTGGGCCATTCTAAACACATTTCTTGCTGTGGACCTTCATTCTCCTTTTCTCATCCCCTCCCACCCGTATCTCTGCATGTTTCATTTACATCACAAGAGGGCACCCTCCGCCTGATTACAGTAAGTTTCCCATCCGCAGCTTGAAAGGCAAAAGCTGAAACCAGGAAAGTCCTTGGACTGAAATGGGCTTACAGGGAGAGGGGCACCGAAGGAAGAGCCACCGGAGACCAGCCAGCTGCACCTGCAGTGGCAATGACCTCTCTTCGGCCGGGAGTGATAAATATTCATTCTCCTCTGCATGATCGCTGTAGGAAGAGGACTTCTGCAATTTTTAAAACTGAATTTAAAAGTAGCAGACTAAAAATAAGGCATTTAAACAAAACAACTGTATAACACTGGACTGAAAATGCTCTCTCAGTCATGCTGAAGCTAACTGAAATGCAACTCTTCATTGCTAACTGTTCAGACCTCCAAGCAACCGAACTGCCAAAGCAATTTAAAACTATTTTGACAGGTTATACAAAGAGCATTATTTTGGCCGTCAGTTGCTTGGGTTTCTCCCCTGCTGACGAGGTCCCAGGCTCCCGGTGAGAATCGTGCCTGAAATATTCTGTTTGCTTCAAGTACGTGCCTGCAATGGCCCACAGCCAGAGAAGGAGGTGACTTTGCCCTCTAGGCCCCTTAGGCCTCTAGTACCATTCAAGACATGGTGAAGGTTTCTCTCAGCCCCTCCCTGCAGTTCCTCTGGAAGGACCTGGGTCTCCTCTAGATCCTGAGCCAAGCCTGCCATTCGCAGGTGAAGAATAACTGATACCCCAGGGCACCTGAACTCCTGCTCTGCCTGTAGGCATCTGAAGTACATCCCTGGGGTGCCGACTTTAGACATGACTGAACACTCAATAGCTTTTCTTGACTATAGGTCCACTGCTAGTAATGAGAGTTTACATATCCAGCTCAGATGTCAGCACCTGCATTTAGATACCTTCATCCGTGAGCCATGTCCCACCCCTATAATGTAAGGAAAGTTCTTTTAGACTGCCAGCCCACCAACACGAATGCAGTGATACTTCCTTCCTCTTACACTGCTGTGAATTTTGGTTGAAATCCGAAGAGCAGTGTCTCATCAGGTTTACTCCCTCACTAACATTCCTGCTAACACTTTTACCAGCATTGACCTGTTCAACACAGTACCATGGCTAAGTGTCACAGATCAGTTCCTTAAGCTGATGAGTGCTGACCTCTTCCTATAAACAGTGCACACAGCCTTTTACACTATTCACAGGAAAAGAAAAGATTCCTGCCTGGCTAATTTACTGAGCCCTTTATACTCTGAAGCATTTGAAGATGTACAGCTATAAACCTAATTTTTTTCAGAATAAATTCCCAGACCAACTGTCCAAAATCTTGGGGAACAGAAACTTTTTTTGTGTAACCTCAGTTATTGGCATCAATTGTTCTAGTTCCCTCAGGTTACATTACTTTGCTCATTTCCCCTTGGTTAGTTTTCTGTCTTTTGGTGTCTTGAGGCCAAGCAGCTGTTTAAAACAAGCCAAGCCCCTGATATATTAATTTCATTACTAGCCAACATATTCACAAATAATTACTGAAAACCAGCTAAATATACAACTGCTACTCTTCCCAAGACATTATGCAAGTAGTATTATTTTGCAAGGCAGTTAATAAAAGTTTTATTCTTTGCAAAGAAAAGCAGCATTTAAATAATCCAATTAAATATGTTTCTATTATATAAATGGAAATTTTATATAGACAGAAATATAAATGGACTTACATAAATGCATGCTTTACTTCTAAAGCAGGTGACCAACTGCTTCTTAAGTAAGATAACAAGTATCTAATAGCACATCAACAAAAGGAGTACTGTGTCCTAAAACTCTGTATTATAAAACCAAACTTCTGGGATGAAAATATTTGATTTTGTATGGACTGTAAGGAAAATTTTGTCTGTTAAAAAAATAACGCTGTGATGCACTGTTCTCATATATTTACCTTTCTTTTTCCTTGAAACCTAATCTAATAATGACATACCCTGTGAATATTGCTCCAGAATATATTTTCATTACAGTCTTTTGTGAAAACAGCTCAACAGGTATTGCAGTTTCAAGTTTTCCCTGTAAACCTGTTGAAACAGAGATTCACAGATCAGATCTCCTTAATGCTCAGCCCTCAGAATTCAAGTTCGGTCTTCACATAAGATCTGTTCTCTGCAATGTTGCCTGAGAACATGTAATGCTGTAAGCATTTTTTCATGGGCAGCAAACAGCCTCTGAATACTAGTTCTGTTGATTATCGAATTGGCTGGGCTTACACAGGGATCAAGGAACACCACCTGCTATTTCCTCTAGGCCTGATTCTGAGCTGCCATACAGAAATGAGTACTGAAAAAGTAATACATTTGCTCAAACAGAAATTAAGGGGAAGTGGTAACATTCTCCATTGTTAGCATCAGAGTAGATTGTTACCCTGGCAGCAGCAGTAGCAAGAAACATCATGTCATATGCACTCCATTAAACATACCCTTTACTTGTTTTTTCTCATGTTTCACGTGCTAATTTTCTAAATTATCACCTAACCACACTGGTAAGTATATTCCTTGCTAATTGCTCTGATTTTATATCAACTTCTGCTGTCATATTACCAGGTTACTCTTGTTGGAATTTCACATTATTTCCTTTTAAGCAAAAGATCACTGTTGCCTGGTTTAGCAGATATAGCATATCTCTGACTCCCTTTATAAGAGAGTTGCTATAGTATTTCTGAGTGGAACTTCTTTGCCAGCAAACCTGAAGTTCAACATATGCATGTCAAACAAACTATTGTAACCTAAACTTTGCTTGCTTGCACTTCTTTCTATTCAATACCGCTGGCCACAATTAGGTGATGTGTGTCTCAGGATTGGGATGTCAATTCATTTCCTACCAGATCCTCTTTTCTGTTGCTCCATAGATCCTCCTCTAATTTCTTTTACAGAAAAGCAGAACTGCAACTGTCTGGGGAAGAGGAGGTCTAAGGAAAGTGTAACTCCTTCTGAAATGACTGACTTGCTCCCAGCACTAATTATTTCTGACTTTCTACCAACCTCTTGTAAAAACCGTCTTCCTATATATGTTAAAATCAGCAAGAAGCATAGTTTTTCACATATTCTGTCTTGTTTTCATACTTTCAATTTTGAGTAGGTTGGCAAGATTAGAAGTGTGGAAGACCGCCCGGTTCTGAAAGACACAGCAAAGAAAATGTTAGTGTGTTTCTCTGTTACTACAGAAATAGTAAACCCTCTATTGCAGTCACACACACAAAGAGAAAAAAAAAGGCTCTGCCCAGGAATGCTGGCTGTCCAAAGGTGTTAGTATCTTTATGGTTAAACAGAAAAACAAAGTATAAAGGTGGTTGCTTTAATGCCTCCCACAGTAGCTTCAAAGCATACTTCTGTCCTTAGAGGCAGCATTATCAATAGATGGATCATTCATACAAATGGGGTCAATCTGTTTGATTGACAAGAAGACGAGCTTCTTTGAACTTCTTTGCCCACATCATTCACTCTGTTCTGAATCACCAGCCTTGAACTTTCAACCACAATTCTTTGTGATGGTCTTCTGTATACACTTTTCTCCAGGAAAAGCGCATTTAAAAAGCAATGAGGCATCCCAAACGTAAATGCTATTGAGTTATCAGACAATAAAGAAAAACAGTTGAAAGGCCAAGGCACTTTTTTTCCCCCCCACTGGTGTTTATTAGAGCTCCCTGGACTGGTTTATGGCTTAGTGGTTCTTTCTAAGGAAAGCTATTTCATCTTTTGACACTAGACCAAACTTCGGGGCTTACAGAGGATTCTGCTCTAACCCCAAGACAGATGCTTTGTTTTGTTTGTCACTGGAATGGACTGGCTCCAGATGCTGCCTTCCACTGCAGCTAGAATTCCACCTAAGAACCACTTCCCCTTCCAACTTCTGGACTTCACAGGGCAGGGGAGAAAAGCACTAACAGAAAGCTGAAAATCCTGCCCCGCAGCATCATTGGCACTCAGATTGCTTTGGCTACACATATAACTTACGAAAAACAGCTCCTTTCTTCACATTATCTTTTACATTTTTCTTCCTGAAAAGTAATCTCCATGGAAGAAGGACAGTGTATTTACTTGGCTTATAATGAGACATCCTTTGGGTCATACTATAGCTAAAATTTTCTAATAAAGGAGAAAGAAAAAAACATATTCCAGAAGACCTTAATGCAGCACTGTGGAACAATGGCAAAGTGTCTGTTGGTATCTAATGATACACTTTCTGGCACTAAACTCTCACTTCTAAACTCACTGAACTTTTATCAATTTTGAGTCTGAAGTGTCAGCTTAGCAGATGCCTAACAACAGTAACCTTGTAAATAGACTAGTTCCCTTGAAAATCCTTACCAGCTGTGTTCTCAAGCTAAAAAACAGCTAATGACACAGGACCCCATGACCATAAAGCATAGGTTAGGATACAGTTGCTTGGTAGATGCAGGCTATCTGGATCTGACTGACAGCACCAGGACAGATGCAGCTGTGAGGGAATGCATCTCTAGGGATTAGCCTCTCCCTTCATGTGGGGAAAATCTGTTCAGCTTGATCAAGAGGAGACAGAGAGGAGCTGACAGAAAAAGCAGACACTGGTGCACTACCAAAGGATTGTTCTTCTTTTCCAGAGAAATACTTCAAGAAGCCCACAAGGTGTCCTGCTGCACACAACTAGTACAAGGAAACCCACCCAAAGTGACAAGGAAAATTCCCCAGAAGAATGGAAGTCTTGAAAAATGAATGGCATTTTGCCTATTATCCAAAAAAGTTATTTTTAGTGCTAGATCAAGTACCAGTTTCAGCTCTGTCAAGAACAGGCTGCCTAGAAGGCTGAAAAAAAAAACCCAAACCCAAACCCAAACAAAACACGTGGAGGCATAGGTTCTTGCTTGCTCTTTTAGAGATGACTTTTGCACATTATTGCATGCAACTGACTCTTCTTTTCATGATGATGCCATGAAGTTGTATCCAAGTAGGAGAAAAGGGAAATATTTGGATGATAAGGACAGGTATTGTTCTTGTGGGCTTAGCCAGATATCTAGACTCTTTTGAACAAGTTGGTTCATATGGGTCCAGAAGACCCACAGCTTTTGTCTCTGCACCACAAGAAGAAAGTGCACCACAAAGAAATAAGTAATGCTCGAGCCATTTATACAGGGGACTTCAATGTTGCTTCTGTCCCCATTAAGCACTGAGCATCTGTCAGCACTGAGCTGGGATTTTCTGTCCTGGCTGAACACTCAACTTGTAGAATTAACGAGTTCTTGTAACTCCTCATTTCAGAGAGTTTGTGATATTTCCTTTAGGAGCTCATTAGACATAGAAGAGTCAGTCATTTTCTCTCTCATTTGCTACAGACAGGTGTGAACGGCTGTTTCCAAGCCAATGGTTCAACAGTCTGACAGGATGTTAAAAATATTAAAGCTCAGCACAGTGGCTGCACCCAATGATGGAGCAGAGGGTACAGTGCATGATGAGACTTGTATGGCTGTAACATCAAACACTGAGTTCATTAATGCCCACAGGAGCAGCCTCTGTCTTGCCCGGGGCTAGGGAATCTGCATTCCACTTTCAAGCACCAGTCACAGGCTCCAGCACCTGCTGCCCAGCTTCTGTGCCAAGGCAGTAGCCACCTCCTCCATAGCAATCACTCTGGTATGTAGTGCCTCTTTGCAAGAAGATGGCCCACAAGACAACACACAGAGCCCGCACTCTGGACAGAGGCTGCGTAATGCTATTTCGCCTTTTATTTACAAAGGCTTTATTCCACCTGCATAAATAACAAATCCATTTCTAAACCAGGCTAGTAGTCAAACTGTGTTACAGTGGAGGAGGGAAGGAGAGAAGTTGTTTTTACAGGTAAGCTAACCCTTTGTTCAACCCTCTCACTTTCCCTAGAACTAAAATGTAAAAAAGCAGGTTAACAAGGATAGCAAATATTGCATCATGGAAGATCATTTATGTACCTTATTAACATATCATGCTACTTCCAGAGATGTGGACAAGGAACACACAATTTTCCCCAACTTTATACACAAACTGAGTCCTGCCTATAAGCTGCAACAATGGGGGAAGGATGTAGAGGGGAAGATGGGAAAGACCTCACCTGATGAAAGCTGGGAGGTAAGTCTGTGAACTACAGAAGCAGTCTCCTCCTTTCAAAGAGTTAGCCTCTTCTTTCTCCTTCACCCTAACTCAGTGAATGGGAGAGGCGGAGAGGAATCCTCCTCCACTGTCAGGGCTCGAGGCTCTGGTGCTGGTACTTATGGAATATGTAACTCAGTGACTTCCAGCACCTTGTACCAGCAAACAGGCTGTAGTTAAGGACAGTATCCGTGTTGATGAAAGCTACTTCAGCATGTTCTTACAGAATTCAAAAATTAAATACTTGCCTGAAAAGGCATGGACAGAACATAAAAACCAGCTTACCTGAAAACTCAAGAGATGCGGTGCAACAAATAGATATATTTATTCTTATTTCTTTTCTTTTTTAAATAACTGTGTCAGGATAATTGCAAATAGCTTTTTTGCCAAGTGTGTGCTTTTGGTTAGTGATTTTGAATCCAGGGTGATCTAGAGCTACAGTTTCTTTTATTTCCATTGGGTTCTTCCTAGGATAAATAGAGTGACTAAGTATTCAGAGCTACTACAAACTTATTAGGTGTGTAACACAGTGAACTACTTCACAGTCATAAACATAATCCATAAAGTAAACACACAGGGAGACTGTTTTGTTCACAGCTATAGTTGAGAAGAAGCCTCATCTTTTTTTCTTTTTGGCATCTTGCTATTTCAGTCAAAGTGGATTGTGTTCTCCACTGTTACCCTTTCAAAAAAAGCAATTATAAAAATGACTTAATAAAAACATACTTTCATATTTCAACAGTTTGTACACCAGTTTCTCAAAGACTATTCTAGAATAAAGTCAGCTTGTTCAACCTAGTATAAGAAGAAGGTCAAGTATGGAAAATTAGAGTAACAAAACTGTATAGTAAAAATAAGAATATCTGTAGCATGTGGTGGTTAGTTGTAAACAACTGAAAGAAAGAAAAAACCTCCCTAGAAGTTGTAAAATAGTCCAAGATACATAGCTACTATATTTTTGTAGCAGGTGTGTTTTCTACCACAGCCTTGATTTTTATTACTTTATATTTTTAAATAACTTAGAATAATAATGAGTTTGCCTACCAGCAGCCAACTCAAAAACATAATGGAAAAAGAAAAAAACACAGCCACCCTTACAATGGTGGGGAGAAACTCTCCCCAGCAGCCAACTTTTTGTGTCCAGTCCTTTCCCTTCTTAGCAATCCCGATCAGGCAAAGTTCCTGGCTATATTCAGCTTATTAGGAATGGAAGTTCTTCAATGCAGACTTGGGTTTCACTGAAAGGAATGGTGATTTTTTCCCCTCCATAATCTACTATCAACTCTGCAGAGTCCTTGTAGCAGCAAGCTGCAGCAAAAGGAAAGGGGAAAATATCCCATCCAGGTGTGAAATGATTCATAGGCGGCATCTGAGCTCTTCAAAGGATTCTGTCAGCGTTGTCCTCAATCAATACTTAAGCCTGAATCACAGCCGAGTGGGCTGTGATTTTATCTCATCTGTCAGATGTGAGAAGCTGCCTGTTTGTTCTTGAGTTAACTTGTTTCATCTTTGCTGACACAATATCGCAACTGACTGCACATTTTTCATCACTTTGAATGCCACTCGGTGTACAGAAAAATAAACCAAGCCATGCCCCTTGGTAATCCACGTAATGTATCAACAGCAAAAACAGGAGCCATCTTGTGCACTAGACTCTGCTCAGAAGCACTGACCTGAAAGGAAGAGGGAAATGTAAATAAGTAAAGACAATCATTAGAATGATGTAAATCTTGTTAGACAGCTTCAGAGTGCTTCGGATAAGGATCCTGTGAAACTGAGGTTTGTGTTATCACAGGTTTTCAAGCTTAGAGTCTTTGTCTGTCTCTCTTGCCACCCTGTGTAATGTGGAGTGTCTGTGCACTGATGTGAGTAACTCTCCCTTTCTGTCCTCTCCCCAAAATAACTGGGGGAATTGTTACATCCCTTTGTGATATCCCTGGAAAAAACAACACAGCCTGCGGATAATCCTTAGGGTTATGGTGTATGGTTGTCTCTCTGTGGTGCTGCTGAGTGGATCAGAAGAGTTGGGATGTTATACTCGTGGGTACCTCCAGGTGTTAATGTAGCAGCTGCCTGCAACAGTGACAAGAACACCTGACTAATGGTTAGTTCCTTGGGATATCGGTAGTTTCAAGACTAAAGTGGAGGAATGACTTAGGAGTGAAAACACAGATTATTCATACACCTGCTTAATTCTGTGTCTCCATCTATGCACCTGATTAGTTTTCTCTGCTGCCATGAATTCAGCTTTTTTTTTTCAAGTTGATTGGCAAAGCACAAACTAAAACACTGCCATAATGGCTCATGTATTCTTCCACAATTAGTAAAATGAAAGAGTTGATGAGGCTATGTTCAACCAGCAGTAGAAGAAAAGCCAACAATAGGATTTTGCTTAAATTTGTTTTTCCCAGCCCGGACTCTAAATTGTTACCTGGTTTCATGAATGCATTTGCCCCAGAGCGATCTTTGTGCAAACCTCATCCCTGTCTGAAAGGCTAGGTGCATAAAGGGATGCAATAGCTGCAGAAACATCTGCTTGGAAACCAGAGTGCGCTGTATAGTACTTGTGAGGAAGTAGAGATTTCTTTGAAGTTTAGAAAGTATTTTTTCCTACACGGAATAACACAAGAAATTAAGATACAAAATTACTTATTCTAATTCCCAGCCCCTGAAGAAGAGAAGGCTTGCGAGGGTTTAAGATAAAGACTGACTGTTCTCTTTTTTCCCAGAGTCCCAGACTGGAGGGGGGATTTACACCAATGCTGTGCCCCATCTGTTGAAACATGTAGCTCGCCATTTGGTTTTAATTGTTTGATGCTTGCTCTGTATCCCATTCTCTTTATTTATTGATGCGGGTAACCTCTGACACAAACCTTAGTGTCTTCCATCTGTCCTTTTCAATGTGATTCTCGGGACTTTCGCTTTCATAGGAAGCCAAGTAAAGTGCTGCAATCAGAAGCAAATACAATGTTAGGCCTACTGGCATTTTAAAATTTGCTCTCCCTGGAAAATGGACTGAAGTTAAATGAAGCAGGCTTGTATTATCCATCCCTCAGATTAGGGCTCTAGAATCCCATTAGGAAGTATAGCATTACTTATAATTACATCCAGACAATACTAACAAACAGCGCGAGAGAAAAAAGACTGCCCTGAGGGGGAAAAAAACAACTAGTGAAAACTCAAAATCACAAGAGTGGAAGAAAACATGCAAAAGAAAAAACTGAGCCCAGGGTCATGCTGCTTTGCAAGCAACCAGCAAAGTCCCCGTTTTCTTTCTCAAGCAGCACCGTTTAGCGTAAAGCATCCTGAAAGTCCATATAAATACACTTCAGATTATATTTATGGGGACCACATATCCTATCAACTTTTTTCATTCCATTTCAGAGAAAAGGATAATGCCAACTCTCACAGACCATGTGCACATAAAAAGAAAAATATTATTTTCTCTCTCATTTGTAAGGGAGAAGCATTTTTTACTTGCCAGAAAGAGATGTCTCAGGACAAAGTCTTTCTTTACTGTGAGGAAGCAACAACTTAACACAGAGAGAGACTAAGCAGTAGCCAGTGACACCAGACCTGCAGGAAGTCCAGAGCTCCTTACCATCATCACTGAAGACTGGGACAGTAAGCAAGTACTGCAGAATTTTCCGATCCCTTTCAAAAGGACACTCCACTTGTTTCCACATCATAAATTCACTGACTTGTTTTGCCAATTCCCAAAATTTCTGTCGGAATAGAAGAGAAAACAGAAGAGGCACTATATATTGAACAGTACTATTTACCCTGAACATTTTTTATAAAGAGAGGGATCTTGGTTTCAAGCCCAAGGCTTGGATTCTCCCCAGCTTTTAAGCTAGAATTAAACATAATCTGCCTTAACAACTCAGCTTCTAGCTTTTGCATTTCTGTTTCAATCTGGGATGACTTCCCATTCCTCCACCCTGGTAAAATTGTTGTTATTTATGAATATATATAGCAGATCATGATCTGCACTCAATTTCTTTTCAAGGAGCTGATAACACTCCTTATGCCCAACTTTTCACTTTAATGATGCTCATGCTTGTTGTTTCGCAGTGAAATATTTAGTAATTTTCACATCAAAAGTCTCTAGATACTTAATACTGACATTTCAAAATCCAGATGTTCCATTTTAGTTAGTTAATCTTAAATGCTCAATTTTCTTGCTCGAAATTTATGCCAAAAATAAACATTCCCCATGTAGTGTGTTGATATCATTCATTGACAAACTCTTTCAATTAAAGTTTAACATGCCTCAAGTGCACGTGGATTCCTTGAGTAAAGGGACATTCCAGATCATCACATAGTTTAGCTTTAGAACCAGGCTAATTCAGGCCAATGACTACAAGTGAAAAGTGCTGTAATTTTGTGAGAGTGATCCAGGCTTCTTGAAAGCTGAAAGCACCAGAAAACAAATCATTGGGTAATCCACACTTGTCAGATAACAAGCATGAAATCGGAGGCAGAAGAACTACTGAAAGACAAGGGACTCAAAACTCCTTGACTGCTGCTCTATCACATTTCTTCAGAGAACATCTGTGACTTACCTCTATGAAAATACTGCATATATATCTTGACAAAGGATGAACTCACTTTTTACATGTGGAATTCAAAAAGAAGCTCTAAAATACTAATTTGAATGATTTTGTCGTTAAGTGTAATAAACCTATGAGTTGAAATGTTTAGATGAATTGAGCACTGGGAAAAAGTTCTGACTTTATTCCCTAGTAAAAAAATGTGAATATTGAAAGGGTTTCTATAAACATTCTGTCTTCAATAAAACTGCTTTTTTCTGACTACCTCCCAGCTCCTGTGAGAAGTAACAGATACGCTCAAATTCCAGTCTAATTTTGCTCCCCCAGAATCCAGTGGAAGCTGAACCATGATCTGCTTCATTTTTCTGTTAAAGGGGCTGACCCTGTATCAATACCCCACTCGGTGCTCTACTTACTTCAAAATTGACATGACCATTTGGAAGACGATTGGCACAACCCTCATTGAGGAAGTAAATATCTTTGATCAAGAGGCTGAAGAAAGGTATGACGATCTAAGGAAAGAACAACATTATTCTCAGTCTGGTCCTGAATCAAAACATAATGCTCAACAGAGAAAAATAAAAGGAAGTCAGGTGGTACAAAATACCAAAAGACTAAGATCTGTATTATATCTCTCTCTTTCTCTACATAAAAATTTTGCATTCACTACATTTTAAAATATATGATGTTTCTCTATAAAGTCAGTCGTCCTCTGGATGGTAAGCTAATCCCTATAGTTTTATTTCCAGCTTTGTGCCAAACTGCTTCCATTACCTTGAACTCTTCTTGGCATGTAGCTCCCTCAAGGTCACAATTAAAGTACCTGTTTGTACCCCACTGCTTGTCAACCATGGCTATGAGGCGTGTTCAGAACAACAATATGCCTAACTCATTTCATTTCTATGTCATGTCCCTCTTGTTTTCACTTTCTCATTCTTCCTTGCAGATTCCAGAATATAAGAGTTCAGGGGCGCCTACTTCTTACGCGTAATTCCTGCAGAGTATCTCTTAGTGCAGCTCTCCCTCTTGACAGGGACTTGCTTGGTAAATGAGGGGAGATGCATGTTAAAGCACAGCATGGAAAATTGGGGGTTAGCAGCACAAATGTCTTTCAAACTACAATTCCCTGAGCTCATGCAAGAAATTGAACCTTGGCACTGACTGGCTCAAAATGAAGCATTTCCTGCCAACTGAACAAATCAAAGCATTTTTCTTTGGAGAATGCTTGAACATTCTTATATTCTTAAAATTACTGTATTTTCATTTGCATCCTACAAAAAACTTCACAGCTGCACATCCTTTTTGCAACTGGGGATAAAACAAATATCACTTATCACTGTTTCCATGGAAGACTTCACTGCACCATTTCAATATCTGTAAGTTCTTTCTTTGAAGTCTTAAAACTCACTTTTCTCTGAAAAGAAGTAAGCATCTACATTTAAACTTCTGGTACTTTGAACAATATGTGAACAGATCGTTAGGACTCGAAAAAAAATCTGTTTTTATTTACACGTGTATAACAACAATATAAACCAGCAGACTGCGCATGGATTTGCTTCATCCTGCCTGGTAGTTTATTCTAGGAGCACTGAGATCAGGTTTATCAAACACAGCATGAAGTCCTAATATTATAAGCTGTTGATGAGCAACTGCTTTTAAGTGAGGAGCAGCTAGGAAGCTATTTGGCTCCTTTCCACAAGAACTACAACTGAGGTTCTGCATTAATGTGTGACCAAATCCAGTTTATTTCTCAAAAGCTATTTTATTTTAAAGAGCAAAGAAAGATGTCACCTTTATTAATGCATAGCTCACAGCCACTCTTGAATCTGGAAGGTGGATTTTAAACCACTGCATTACACAAACACGTGATTTATCTCACCACTTCCATTAAAAAACTCCAGATTATATTTAAAGCTCATCTAAAGACTGTACACAGGAAGGGGACTCCACAGAATCTAGACAGAAGCTCTGTCTAGATCTGAGTTTTTGAATACCTTTTCTGAGTAAATTTTAAAGCTTTTCCACCCTAAACCATAAACCACTTAAAATTGAGCACAAGTAGCAGCTATAACAACAAATTACTAGCAACCTAATTTCAGTCCTTAGCCTTTCCATCTGTATTACTGGTTTGCAAGATAAAAGTTCTGTGTCAAAAAAGAGATGAGCTGAGGCAATGTACTTATTTTATTTAAATTATCAAAGCAATCACTTAACATTTGCAGCTTTCAGTCAGCACCACACTGAACTTGCAGCCCTAAGATGGTAATTTTCATTGAGCCACCTGGTTTCCTCAAATGCTCCATTTACTTCCTTGGTAGCTTACAGGTAATATTTAGACATTCCCAGTAAAGAAGGATTCAGTTTTCAGGCTTTTTATTCTTTTTAAAAGGCCATCAGAGGTAGAGTTGCTGAGAATCAGAATCCAAAGACAAAAGCTTACCATGCAACTTAACAAGTATATTTCATTTTTGCCCACTGCCAAGCCATTTGTAAACATACCTTCTCTCTATTGCTATGAGCTGTCAAGGACCTTTGAGCGGCTCCACGCAGGGCAGTTCGGTAATTATAAAAATTGCTAGAAGGGTCCATCTGATGCTACAAGGCATGAAAGAATTTAAATAATGAGCCAGTGTCATCACCACACACAATTCTTTTTCACTTGAGCAACTATTTTGAAAAGCAAGAAGTCTGCTGAACAGCACCACAAATAAGGCCTTTTAGAGGACTGCAAAATCTCTTTATCTGTTCATTTGATCAGAAGAGAACCTTTTTTTAAAAAATATTCACTCAGCACAACAAGGGATCCAATACAAGTCAGGGGCAGGAAAGCAAAGGCAGGCTTCATGGACCTTCTTTCTCTTGCCACAAAGAAGGTAGCTCAGCTTTAATTCAAAAGCCAAAATCATGAAACTAAGACAATAAAGGGTCTTGGCACCAATATTCTGGTCTTCCTAGTATGCGGTTTCTCAGAGCTGATTCAGTTGCAAAGATCGATCAGACACCTAAAGCTGTTAGTGCCCCCACCTCATTGCTCCAAGACTGATTGCTGTACCTCAATGACTAGGATGACTGCATGGCTCACAAAGCATGTCCTTAACCAGCAAAGTCCAGCCTGCATAATAAGGTCGAATTTTACATAGGACTGTAATCTTAAGAGCAACTTCCTGAGCTGTGCAGCCACTCTTGACACAAGGAAGGCTATTTCCCACCCAAGAGTGGGGGAAGGAAGTGTGAGGTGGCTACAGCCATCCAGTTTTAAACTGTTGTCATAACACAAGTCAAATCTCCTGATGATATTAATAAACATTTCATGCCTGCATCAAGTACAAAATATTACATTTTTTTAATCTTACTAATAAATAACCTGAATTAACTGATTGCCATTTACAGCAGCATAATTAACTTGTTGGTAAATAATCTGCTGGGTAAATCACAAACTCATACACTGCTGCACCTACATGATCTTTGACAAAGGTCTCTACTACCTGAAGGTAATTGGCAATTAATTAGTTCAAGACAAATTTCTCTGAAAGGGCAAGGCAGCCACCTTACAGCTCAACTTGATTTTCAAAGGCAGAACTGTATTAGGTCAATCCACACCATCCCTCTCAAATACATCTCCCTTTCAAGAGGTTACCTACTTTTTTTTTTTTAAATAATTCTTAGGAGATGGGTTTGGGAATTAAAAAAAAAAATTACTTCAATTTCCTTCTTCCAAATCAAGAGCACAAGTCAGCTAAACAATTCTTATTACATCTTCTAGAATTTCCGTTAAGAGCACAAACGTACTAAATTAAACATGTCATGATGAAGCCAAACTTCCATTTTAGAGCAGTTGAAAGTAAAATGCTGTTAACAGCCCTGTGTCCAAATATTAGCTAAACTTACCTCAAGAATATCAAATTTGGCTGTCTTCACTTTTGCCCAAGTTTTCTTTAACCGAGACACAGGACTCATGTTCATGCCAGCTTGATATAAGAGAGAGTATTTAAAAATAAATCTTTCAAGTAGCTAAGGCTAGTGAGTATTTCTAAAGCAAAGGAGCTATTAACAGTAACAAATATTTTCAACAGAGCTACTCAGAAATCAGACTCATCATTTTCTTGAAATTCCAATGTTAAAAACAACTTTGGAAGCAAAATCAACATCTCTTACAGAATGAAAGCTCTAGAAAAACTGACTATGACATTATTTAATGTGGTTTTCAGAAAACATGAATATACAGTAGAAAAGCGCAAATGAGTTTTCTCAACACTCTCTCTTACATATTTCACTGAAAACTACACATATCTATAAAGTTTTCACATTTCAAATTAAAAAAATATTCCAAATATTTTCCTATCAGATATAAAAAAGGTATGGAATTTTTAAACCACTAGGATATTTACAGTGCAATAGAAACGATGGAAGACATCAATCCTCCATATTACAGGAAGAGTTTCTATTCCAATTTAGCACTAAAGTTGGTTTCAAAAAGTGGGGATTTAGACCTCTGAACGGTTGCAATGAAAACTTTGTTTTTTCTGTAATTTACACTATGGCAGTAAATAATTTCTTACACACATAACACTACAATAGTGTTGAGCAATTCTCCACCACTTCCCCTCCCAACTTCACACTGCTGAGCGTGCTAAGCAGCAGACTTTTGTTTAAAGCACTGCGCTTCCTTTATCTGGATTCAAACAGGGACAAAATATCTCGGGACACATACTTACAAATAATAGCCATTAAGGAGTTAAAGTTGCCAATGTTAAAACATTCCCGTGCCACATCAATGAAATATTCTATCACTCTTGCTCTGTGCTTCTTCTTCACAGGCTGCAAGAGATGCCATCAGAGTGTTACGCTCAGCAGGAAACAGACCCATCCCCAAAAGAAACAACACCCCTGTTAAAAGTCTTTTCCACATGTACCACAACTTCACACTGTGCTTTACGTGTAGAGAAAGACATGCTATTGTGTTCAAAAGCCCTCAGGACAGCAAAGACAACCCAGATACCAGGCAGGTAGACAGCAAGGACAACAGGTAAAGAGGCTCTGCCAAGAAGAAGGGTACGAAGAACAGTAGAGCTAAGAAGAGGGTCAGCACAGAGGAGAGAAAAGATGCCTCCATTCACAAGGGAAAGTCACAGGAGAGAAGAGCAGGCCAGATGCACTCCTGTGCCAAGAAAGGCACATCACCACTGTGTCAACATGAGCAAGGCTGAGGCACAAGTATGATGCTGAAAACACAGACTTATTTCCTCTTCAGCCCTGCACTGACTTCATCCACACGTGAAAAAGTACAGCTGAGAAAATGAAAAGTCAAAGGGCACACTGAAAACCTGAAAAGGCATCACCGTTTTAGACAACTACACTAAACAAAACCTTTTAGCAGAAAAAGTCTTTCCTCACCATACAGATTTCTGTTGCAACCAAGTAGCTGAGCCTGTTAAACCATTCCACATAGGCTTCCAGCGTCCGGGTCTTCTTTTGATCTCCATAGCAGCTCTGCAGACAGAAGAAGAATAGCAACTTTCAGTGTAATCTTCATCTTTTCCCTGAGAGAGACCTTTTGGCTTTCCACCTTGCCATCCCCAAACACTGTCAAGTAACCAGGAACAACTCAATTATCCAAAGTGACAAAGAGCTTAGAGGGAAAGCAGCAGTGATAGTATTTGAGCTTGTATAACTTCTTGACCTGTTTGCTCAGTAAAGCACTCAAGCAGGCATGTGGAATTCATCACCTGCTCTAAGTCCTACTGGCATGCTTTAAGGACTTAGGACAGACTTATGCAAACAATCAAAGCTAAGTATCTACTTAAGGCTTCCTTGAATATGAACACTGTTTCAGTCCTCACTGCTGTACAATTCATACAGTAGAGACAATATTATGCCCACTGCAAATGCAGAAGGAAAACAGAGGCCAGCCCACTCCACCAGCACATTATGTTCAGTTGTTGATGCCAAATTAACATACTGCATCCTAATTTTGGGAGATCAGCTCTACTATTTTGATTGGATTATCCCTTCCCTAACCAGTGCTATTTGTTCTATAGTGTCTTGGAACGATTCCCACACCACATCTCAGGGTTGCCTAAAAAGGGGTAGACAGCAGTTTTAGTGATCTCTATCTACAAAATCATTTTCAGAGACTGTCTGACTGAACATCAAATTGTAAACTTGAGTTATTCTATTCTGTTTGTCAGTTTTAGGGAGGACAGTAATTCAAGTTTTAACTGCCTAACTTTGGCAGAGTTTATTTACAGAGCATGAGTCATCTTGAAAGCAGCACTCAAGGAGATGACATCTCTAGCACGGTTAGCTAAAAACCGTCTTTGCCCTTGATCTCACATGGATCTAGAGCTCACTGCCCCCTTTTTGTGATGTGTGCTCTTCCTGCAAATTGCCCCACTTGCCAGTTTGCTGCAAAGAGTTCAGTTTACTAAAAGGAAAAACAGGTGTTGAAAATGAGTAACGCAAAAGCCAAAGTTAAACTCAGCTTTTTTCCAGCTGTAGACCACATAGGTGGCCTGGAGAAAACATTCAAAGGATTAAGTTCTCCCTTAGCTTAAATCAGAAAAAACAGCAAATGTGTTAATTTAAGTCAATTTCTTGGCTGAGTTCTGGAGCTCCAGGAGTTGTTCTCCAGTAAAAAAAAGCATCAACAGTATTTTTAAGAGGAATACTAAAGCATTTTCACTATAAACCTCATTTCTGCTGGTCCTCATTTATTGCTGGACCTCACTTCCAGCTGATGGGGCACCTGAGCTCCAGGATGTTACATGCCACATCTCAGAGCTGCTCCAGATCTGCTCCAATTACCTTGTTGTTATCCAAAGGATCCTTTTGCACAAATGCCTGGACAAATTCTTCTGGTCCAATATAATTGAGTCTCTCCTAAATAAAGCACATAAGCAGCCAAGTCATATCCTATGTTAACCTGCATTTCAAAAAGAGGGGAAGGATGAAATCATACTTGAAGTACAACAACTCACAAGCTCTATGTGTGTCAGCTGCTGCGCTAACGCGTAGGGATCATTGCAGACTGTGATTATGTCTCTCTGGATGGACTGGGGCTTAGTCTTTAGAACCGTGAGGCAATCTGTGGACGCGGCATTAATTTTTGCAAGTACTTCCTCATACTGGCTAACAGTGGCGAGTTTCCGAATCAGGTTCTGGAGGAGCTGCTGTACATTCTTCCGATACATCTGTCATGACATGAAACAATCGGAAGACATTTTCAAAATGTGAGAAGATAGTATTAAAGTCTGCATGACACCAAAACAGATTGATGCTGATACCTGTATTTGTTGTCAAGTTAAGATATGCTCTACTATGTGAGTTTCTAATATTGACTTTTCATCAGACCAAAAGGAATCCAGCTGAGGATTTAAACACTGATTGTCTCACAGATTCAATAGTGACCCGGTTAGCTCAAGGAACAGCAGAAAAGACATGCACAATCTACTACATGAAAAGTACCACCAATCACCAGACAAAACACAAGGAATGAAAATACTCCATCTTCTCCTGGTTAAGACCACAGAAAAAACAATATACGGTCATTCAATGATGAAAAAAGGGCCTGCTTCTCTCTGGAGTAAATCAAGACCAGTTGCACT
Organism: Theristicus caerulescens; assembly: GCA_020745775.1. Classification (NCBI taxonomy): domain Eukaryota; kingdom Metazoa; phylum Chordata; class Aves; order Pelecaniformes; family Threskiornithidae; genus Theristicus; species Theristicus caerulescens. The sequence continues at coordinate 64,280,891 of CM036563.1, forward strand.
GAAGTCAGAGTTAAAACTTGCAGTAAATCTGAGAAAAAGGAGATGATAATAAAACCATCTCTCTTTTCTTTCACCTTGCAGGCCTTTCCATGTGGCGGTTTAAGTTAGCAGGAGTGACAAATTTAAGCAGGAGCAGGACTCGACTCTTCAGTAGATGGATCTGTGTACCTGACCCCAAGGTGGTTACTCTTCCAAATTCCAGATACCATCCTAAATCCATTAAAGCAAAACCTAAGTAGCTGAAAAAAGGAACATTCAAAACCTATTGGCAGCACAGTATAGTGTGATCAGTCCAAGGCAGGAATGTTTCCTATATTCTAATGAATTTGTCATTCCCTCCAAAGCTGCCATTTATATGGATTTCCAAATTTACTCAAATACAACAGCACTATCTTGGGTCAGAGTAATTCTCGAAGTCAGTTGTGTTCAATCAAGGCTGAATTTGTCTCGTTACTTGGTAAATAATTGCTTTCTGCTTAGATGTATTTTGATTCTCTAGACAAATACAAACAGCATAATTTTTCACCAGGGTGGGTGGGAAGAGAACAGGGGGATCTCAAGCTGTTAAAAGAAAAGGATCTACATTTTCCTCAGGAAGACACAGAAGTATTACTTCAAGTGCTGCACTTCCATAAACAGGTGTTAGGTGACATACACACAGACTTGCTTCACTGATCCATTCCCTTCCAAATTCTTTGAAATTTCATGTAAGAGAACTTTATGACGCATTTTCTTGCCCAGCTGGTAATCAACTGAGAATGACAAAACATCTAAAATACTCAGGATGAATTCTGGCTACTGATGGAAATCACGTAATGATCAGTGGGTTAAGCTTCAAAGCAAAAAAATAAACCTTGCCTGAATTTGTGGGTCATGTCAACCCAGAACTGACAATAAAATCAGGGAGAAAACAGGTGAAGACACAAAGCTGAACCACTTAATTCTGGTCAATCAGCTTCTGTAGCTGGAAAACCCCAGAGAAAAGGCAAACTGGCACAGATGATACCCTCCAAACCAGAACAAGAAATCAGGGTAATTAGCCCACATCTGATCTACCAGCAGTTCAACATAACAAACATCCCTGTGTCCAGTGATGAGGTAAAACTCTCTCGGCACAAAGGCAGAAGGAAATGCCAGTACACCTCACAGATGTACCTGAGCCCACAAAACCAACATCCCTCTGCTCTTTTGAGCCTCAGTCTCCTCTTGAGCAGAGGCAGTGTCCTCGAGGCATTCTGTGTGAGGATATGTACTGCACTTTGCACACATAACAGGTATTTGCTGCTGGACCATTACTTAATCTCATGCATTTTTTTGATATCATATAGATATATATTTAAAAACACACCAATGAACTGACAGAATATGTCTTTTATCAATTAGATATTAATTTGATTATAGTATGGCTACCAGTCAGCCTAAACATACAGTCTTTCTCTAAATTAGGTTTACCCTTTCCACTCATTTGTCCCACAGTCTCATTTTTTATTATATATTCACACTGACAATGCTGATATTTATTTATATTTAAAAACCTCTGAGGATTGGACAGCATGGGAGAAAGTAATGGGACACTTCACCTCAAGGTCACCCTTTTGTGTCTGTCCTATATGGATAGTGACTGGAAATACTATTACTACTTGCTAGATATGGAACATCATACGTTAAATGAGTTTCCACAGTCAATCTCACTATATGATATTATGTGGGGGGGGCGGGGAAGAGGTCAGCATAATGTTGGGCTGCACTTGAAAAGACATCAGGATACAGGACGTGGCTTTGGTGTGACTGCATACGCTCGTCAAGTGTTTCACAGAAAAAGCAGAAAAAGACACTGATAAATGTTTATAGGGAACTAATCAGGAAATGGGAGGCAATGGCTTATGGGAAAGGTTTCAAAAATTATACCTTGAAACAAAGGTCAGTTAAGTGGTAAAAGGGACCAGAACAATCTAGAAATATCTCATGAGCATGATGACCTCTCAGGACACAGAGAGGGAAACACTGGAAGGAATGGAATTAAATTGAGGGAGAAGAAGGAGGAAAAAATAGACCCACCAAGGTTTTTCCAAAGACTTTTTTTTGGTGGAGCAATATGTTAGCGTGGTGAACAGTTTTAGTTGGACTCTTACTGATAGCTCTTAACAGTACTGGAGCACAATAATTTGGGAAGTGGAATAAGAAGCTAGAAGTAGAAGAGCTGTAGTGAACAGGAACAGGAAACAATGCTTCTTTTGTATCCTTCAAGGTAATGACTCATACAAATCCAAGCAATCTGTAGAAAAGCAAGGTCAAGGAAGTTGCCATTTACTGTTCCAAGCAGTTCACAATAACGCAAGTCAATTTACTGCAGCGCTTGCTTTCCCTTTGTCTTTCTAAAGGAAATCCCAAAGTCAAAAAAGCTCAAAGCTAGAGCTAGAAAAGATCTATAGCTTGCTGCCAGTGTAAGATTGCTCCATAGCGCTCATTTACTAGCAGTTTCTACATCTACCTTTCCCCGCAATAAATGATTTCACTGTTTAAACTGTCTGTATTGCCAGAAACTTCACTGTAGACAATCCTTCCCTGTTGCCATTTCACTCTTGCATCCACCAACTCAACTTCCCCCAGGCTAAACAGCTCACTCTCTCTTTTTGTGCCAGTGGGTATTTTTCAAGTGGGTATGAGTCCTCAATGTTATTACTTTTCCTTGAACTGAACTTCAGTTCCCTATCTTCCCATTAACAGTAACCAGAAACAAAGTAACAGTGCAGGAGCACTGTACAAGGAAAGGTGCCTCCTGGCACCCCCACAGTGAAGACAAACATATTGCCTCTCCACAGTCCAAAGCACCCTGTAGCTATCTCACAGCAACTCTAAGCTTGCCCATCAAATTTGATATCTTTTTCATTTGTATTTCATACTGCATCTCACCCTCTTGTCCCGTCTTCTTTTGTCCCTCCCCACTTTCACAACATCAAAATGTATTTCAGCTTCCAAATTCAGTTTAGGTTTCTTCTCTTCCATCCTTGTTTACAGTCTCTCAAGATCTTTCCAGGCCTTTGGCAGCACTCGCAAGTCCTCCCATTAAAGCTTACCTACTTGCTTGTTAACGTGCCGTTTACTGCCTCGTCCATATCATTATCCAAAAGCTTACATAAGGAACACCAGGCCCTGAAGAACACTAGAAACACGATGCCATTTAGCAATTGCTCTTTGCGTTTATAGTTCTTCCAAATGCCACTTCAGTGTCTTTTGTAATCTTATTATTATGCCAGCTACACATGATCTGCTTATTGAAACCTTGTTAATTGTCTTTCCACTAAGTGAATATAAGCCTTGGCTTTTGGCTGAGTTTATTTCAGTACTTACAAGACAAGCATCAGTTAAGCATCAAAATATTTCATAATACCTCCGTGAAACTTTACTTCCATCTGAGAACTGGGACTTAGAAAAAGGTCAAGTGATTTCCTTGTGTGCTTCATCCAGAGGAAGGAATATGACAGACTTCCTTTGAGTCCATATCTGATGCTTTAAGCTCACGACAATTGTCCTGGTCCATTTTTCTTTTAGAAACTTTTTCCCAAACCTGCTATAACTCTTCCATTGACCTACAGGTCAAGAGGCCTGATTCCAAAACATACCTTACTCACACAAATTGAAGAAATTATCAACATTGGTAGGGATTTCTCAGATATGCAAGGCTTCCCAGTGTCTAGCTTCTTCCAAGCAGAATCACTAAAGTAAAAAATACTAACATCCACCAAGTTGTGTCTGTCTGCACAATATGCAGTTATATCATGGGTTTAGGGATGGAGTGAACCTTGCCTGTGCTTTGAAAAGGATCTGCTTATGCTGTGTGGCCTAGGTACCGGACAGAACTTTTTGCCTACCATAATAAGTTAGCTTAGCCGCCCAGAGCCATATCATGTCATTAAGAACAAACCTGCAAAATCAAAGTATTAGAGGAATGCCTTTTTATCCAATAACTTTGTGCACAGACAACTTACCTCATCACCACTGGCTATTCTTTGTGCCAACTCCTTTAAGTTCCTCATCATTCTTTCATCTCGGAAATCATAAGGAAAGGTCTCTGTCCATTCAGTCAACAGCTGTAGGATTTTGGGTGCAATTTTTCGTATCCGGTTCTATTTGAAAATGGTAAAGAGGAATATTACATGTAACAGCAATACAGCACATATCTAACCCAAAGGAAATAGAATTGCCCTCTGTAGGATACTGTGGAGCATAAGGGTATGAAGATGAGTTAAACTTTTGAGCTTAATTTAATTCAGCATTGGATTACCGGCCAGAGCCAATACCCATTGAAGCCAATGAAGAGACTCTCATTTGCTTAACTGACCTGGAAATTAGGCCCCAGGTAGGGGGAAATCTTAGAATGATTCCCCTCATTATCAGGAATGTCTCAGTGCAAGAGATTTATTAGTGTTTCCATATCTTATGGCTAACTACCAACAATGAAAGTGATAAGCTTCAGTTCTGCCAAGACTTATGCACGCACTATACCTTATAGTGAGAAAGCAGTGGAACTATTCAAGTATCTTAATTTAACTTGTGTAATTTTCTGCTGGGGTGGAGGTTCTATCTGAATGTCCGCATCCTGCCCCCTTTCAACTCTAGACATGACACAGAAAAACACATGCATTCCCATGCAAAGGGACCAACAATCTAAGCCACTCCGCAAAGACTGTAGCAAGAGTGTAGCTTAAGTACATGAGATAGGTCAGTGTAATTCCCATTGACGTGCTTAATTCATTGTTATGTCTTTCCAATATTTTGGCATTATACGTCAAGACGTTCGGAACCCTGAAACAAAAGCAACCACTGCAGGGCCAGTGCACTTTTGTTTCTGGCCCATGTATTGGTAAAACAAACAGTGCAGCAGCAGCAACAGTCTTCACAGAGGACAGGCTGAGCAGTGTGGAAATTTCCCATGAATGTCAGTGAATAAAGGGTCAAATTCTAGTTGCTTGTATCAGGTTTTCAATCTGTTTAATCCTATTGAGAACTCTCTTGAGTAGGAATATTTTGCTGTGGGCAGGGTAGAGACATTTGACTGGAACTAACAGGAGTCCCTGAGAGTGAGGGATCTTACCTTGTCCAGGCCAGGCTCACTTAGTCTCTGCTGCTCAATGCACAGATGGCAGACTTTGGCCATGAGCTCATACGGATGCATGAACAGGCGTGAACTGAGAAGAAAGGTGAAGATGTATGTCCTCTGCAAAGAGGAAGACAGAGAAAGGGATAAATTACCACTAGTTTTGTATTTTCTCAGAATGCGTTCCTGACAAATCAGTTTCTAATACTTCACTATCTGCAGAAGAAAACTCTGCATGTGGCTATCCCAAGAGCTATTACTACAGCACTAAGCATTTAATTTAACACTTGTCATTGCTGTAGAATCAACGTTATAAATTCATGCTTGAGCCAAGTTATGAAAGATCTAACCAAAGCAAGGCAGGGCAGGACTGGTTTAGCTCTCCTACTGCACACAGACTTATTACAAGCTTAGTATGTGAAATTACTCAGAATAAAATTTCAACTCATCTTCTCTTGCTCTACAGTAAACCTTTGTGAGAGCCATGACCAGATTACATAACTCTTTCTAGCCCAACAGTGGATTAAAATTCATGCTGCAAGTCCAAGCTACTTAGAATACCAACAGAGAAATTCTGTCTGCTCCCACATTGCTAGTGAAAGTAAATAGTCTTCAGAAAAAGAACAAAAAAAGATGCCAGTTGATGAGATTGTTGAGTTGACTCAATTTTGCCACATATACCATCTTTACTACACTGTGTTTGCCTGTCTGACCTCAATAAACTGCACACTATGACCTTGTACTTCCTTCAAGAATCCCCAAATACTGTTCATTTCTCATAGCATTGCTTGTCTCCTGGGTGAAAGCGGAGGGAACTACATAGCTTCATTTTACAGAATAAAAATTAGTAACTCATTCTGAGGTTACAAGGAGAGGCTCCTTATTTTGCTTTAATTTTCCATATATCATGATTTGAACTCATTGTAAGATGGATATTCAAAATATCTACTCCCCACACTGCCAGTAGTTAAGTACCTATGGCACCCACAAGAAAGATTCTACAGTGTTCCAGTTCTAGGGGCTTGGAATAAATCATCATGTTTGACCAACTGCTGTCTAAATTGCTACGTGTTTAAATTTTACATTAAGCATTAATGGATAAGCACTAGCTTAAGCACAGTCCTGTGCTGCTGTTAACTCTGACACAAGTTAAAAAAGATCCTGTCTTGGAAACATGAATAGATCTATGACAATAACAGAAGCTGAATATAAGCAGAGTTGCATCTTCAGCAGGAGCCTTTCAACAAGCAGAGATGCAGTTTCATCATCCCTCAGTCATGCCCAACTGCCCCCCTGACCTTTCGATATCATTATTCTTTTCTAAGAATTATATAAAATGTCTCAATTCATGGATGCATCTAGACAAAAGTGATGACAAACGTCCTGTTCTCATGTCCAGCCTCTGCTGATTCCAAACAGTGTGGTACGAGTTCAACAGTTCAGTTGCTAATTGCAAGATACATGTGGACCTCAGATAAGCAACGGGAAATATGCATTAAAAACTGTTTGTTTTTAAACTAAATACATTCATCCTGTCATGCCAGTGGTCATGCCTTTCTCCTCAGCTTGCCTGACAGATTTTTAAGGGTCAATGGTACATACATTCCATCAAACAGTAAGCCACACTAGATACTTACATTATAGACAAGTCATCAGGGTTGCACACCTCACAACAGGAGTAATAAAGAATTAGACTTCCTAGGTTAGGTGAGTTACTGCATGCTACTCTCACATGAAGGAAATATTTATCCGATCAGTCACTTGCTTTTACTGCACATGTGAAAGTTCCTCTTTACAAGATGTATCAGGCCTAGCCATATAGTTAGCTGGGTATGCAGACTTACGTCAGGATAGTAATCTACATTGGGTACCAAGTGCTGGATCAGAGCTTCCAGAGACCCCGACAGAAGGTTGTTGTCATTGTAATAGAGCCCTCCACAGTTGTCCTCTTTTGACTGATAGAGGTTCCTGTTGTGGCTGCTGCTGTCAAACATAGCTGCAAAGGGAGGCGTCTGTGGCATCCTTGACTGAGGAGACACGCAAAAGAGATATGGGATAATTACCAGAAGGTGCAATGTAGGAGGCTTTCTACGCTCCAGAGATAGTACTGCACTAGGAAGAAAACCCAGCATCACACCCTGAGTTGCTTGCACACAGCAGTAAAGATTGTGCTGTCTTCCAGCCCATGCAGATTTCTCAGGAAAGGGCCAATGCAGGCTCTCATCACTGCCTGTCAACTGCAATTGCCAGGCACTTCTTTTGTATCTTGCTGTTTCTTCATTAAATGACAAATAAGAGGTCAAGGTTAAGAGTTAAAAGGAGCATACAAGAATCCTGACAGGTTTGGGGAACTCAAGCTTTCTATAAAGCTTTTGGGGACGCGGCATAACGTTCATTGACAACTTTGGGCAAATCCTGACAGTAGCTACCTAAGAGCAGCACTCTGATGGGGAAGCATGTTTAGGCTGTCACAGGCTGACACAGCCGCAGTCAGTGCAGAGAGAGAGACTGAAGTGAAACCCTGAAGAGGTTACGTGTGAGGACAGTCTCCCCATGTGACACAACAGCTGCAATCAAAAGCTCCAATTTCCCAACTCCACCCTGGTAAATCAGCGCTGGGTTTTTCCAATTACACTGTGACAGGTGTGACCCAGGCTAAAGCCTGATGCTTCAGCACATCTGTCTCCACCTACTCTCTGAGTGGCTCCACAGAAATTTAGAAAAATATGCCTGTGTATAGTTGCTTACCAATGTTTTCCAAGTTCACCAATGATATCAAAGATACGAGCAGAGTCCGAGATCTGTTAAACCCTCTCTCCAAATTCTGTGACAATGTGAAAAACCAAGCCCTGTGTTTTCCAGCTTCATACTTGCTTAATACTTAAGGAAAAATAAAGCAATTACTCATCAGTCTGCATCTCAGTGCCTGTGGAATAAAAATGTCTTACCAAGGAAAAGATCAGCCAGTGCTGCAGGCTGTTCAGTCATCCAGAGTAGTGGGTGGGTGGCAAGGAGGCTATGACCACCCAAGAGCTCTTTTGGTGATGCAGTGTGTGAAAAGGCCAAAAGATAAAATCTCTCTGATTACTAGAGAGTTGCGTTATACCCTCCTTCCCTTTCCTCCCCCCTCCCCTGCCTTCTGGGAGTAGCAGTTCTTGTCAGTTTGAGGAACCTGGGTTTTATAACCTTCACTGTGAGCTAAGTTTGTGCCCAATTTTAGCCACAAATATGTGCTGGTTTTAACTCTACTACAGCAGTTACTGGGCTGTGAGTGCTAATGGGCCAGCCACATTCAGGGAGCGGACAGATCAAATGCACTGCTTCCCATCCTCCCCACAACTGGGAAACAAGGGAGATCAAATTGAGAAGACAATATCTACAGGCTGCCGTGCTCGTGTGTTGACAGAACGTGTGTGTGCCTGAGAAAAGCATTAATGCCTCTGAGCCATCATTGTAAGTACAGATGCTGTTGCTTTTCTCTCCATTGTATCAAATCCTATTTGGGAAAAGGCTCTTTAAAGCCACAGACCTCAGCGAACACCAGTCTGTGAAGGCACCCCATTTTGAGAACAACTAGTGATGTGAAAGCCTGGAGATAAATACTGTGCTGCCATCTGTGTGCTCCACAACTCACAACAAAGCACTTTTCAGAGTGAGCTCAGTGGAGATGAGAAGCTATTAAGTTATTAGCTAGATTCCTGGGGACCCGAAGCACCACATAGAAAGCCAGAGACTTGCTGCTGCTGGCAGCATGTCCGGACAACAGAGCCATTTAAACCAGCACAAGACTGAGGGATTCAGTAAGTACACAGTAAGAGAAAGCCAAAAACAGTTGCAAAGACAGAGAGTGATGGTGAAGAGAGCCTCGTGGCCTACATGACCTGTGCTAATCCTGCCTTGTGAGATGCCTAAAGATATCTGCATCAACATGGGAAAGAGTGAGGAGTCTCCATGTCTGAAAAGTGACATTAGTCGCTCTGTGCAGCTGTTCAACCAGCAATTCAATTCCATCCAGCCCAATGAATTGGGAGAAGAGAACGATAAAGTAAATACACGTGCCACAGCATAACAGCACAAGGTGCAGGACTGAACAAAACAAGGTTCCCGTACAAAAGAGTTCAAATTACTGGGCAGGTGAGGTGCAACCCAACCATCGCCATGCTCTGTAACGATAAAGTATTCTGATGCATAAAGACTGTTGGTCTTTCAGGCTCTTTGCACCGCTAGCAAAGTTTAAGAAACAAAATATTACTAAGGAGCTAACAGGAACCTTCTGCAGCATTTTGTAGGTTTTCATACTATGTAAAGCTCACCGGGTTTTAATTGCAAACCACAGACCTGAACAAATCCAAAATATTCTGCAGTCCACTGGCACTGAAGGATGTCCTGTTTGCACCAAAATTCAGAAGTCTTTTCAGCTACTGTAGCAAAATTTATTCAGCCAGAAGGCAAGTGGTAGTGGACAGCGTGTAAACACTGCCACCCACCAAACATTTGTAGGCCTGTGGCTCCAAGGTAATACTCCACAGGGAATGTGAGAAAGGCTAGTTTGCATCTGCAAAACAACTTGACATCAATATTGGAACTGTAAAAAAACAAGGAGAGTATTTGTTTCAATCCAGATCTCATATTAACCAAAACAGCCCAATTCAGGGTGAGACTGGAATCTGCAGGGTGTTTTAGCCAGCCTAGCCAGCAATTAGTTATGATTCCATGTAACCCTCACCACCCAAAGCAGACTCAGGCAGTATCTATTTCATTGGTGATACAATGATTGGGGAAAAACCTCCACTTCTACCATACCACTAATTTCTATCATGGTAAGAACTGAAACAGGTGTGAATCATGGAAGGGTTTTTCTCCAACATATTTTACACATGCACGCTATATATTACTGCCCATTAAAATACAAGGCTTCTTAGAAGGTCAGCAGGCAGTGCTTAAATTCTAATAACTAACTCCCAAAGGGAATGAGACCTTTTTGAAGCTTGCAGTCCCCTAACTCTCAGCACAAAATTACTCCCAGGACCACATGGATCTTTCTTCAGACAAAACTAAATTCGAGACACACAGAGTCTCCTAGTGCCTCATCAAGAGGAAAATAAAAGTCATCAGGTCATTAATAGATATACTGATTCATAACAATAAAATAAAATTACCAAAAGTCTGGCCCCGAAAGGTACATATTGGCTCACTTGTTTGCTATCTATTTCTGGAAGCTGCTCGATAGAGATGGTTCAGTTCTGCTTCGGTGAGACATCAAGGTGCACTAGCTAAAAGCTGTTCTGTATGCTCCGCATTCAGACACTGAGGATTTCACTTGTAAAGTGAACAAGACACAGGACACGTTCTCCTGCGATGAAAAGGGATGATATCAAAGTGTGACAGAGATAAATATAGCATAGTCAACAGGATGATTCATACAACACGTGCTTTTCCAGCAGGACTCCTTTATTACCTTGACCTTGACTCTTCTGCTGTATTTTATATGGAGGTGGAGACACAAAGCAGCATGCTTAGTTCTAATTAGCTCAGGAGCTAAATACATAATACCAAACCCTGCCTTCAGAATAACTTGAGTGGAATTGAAATTTGGTCACAGAGCAGAATCTGTTCCATAAAGCCTTTGCATATAGAGCAGAGGTATCTTGGGACCTAAAAAAACTGATAAGCCACAGCAATACAATGTCTGACAAGCAGGAATTAGAAAAAAGACATGAAATATGATTCTAGTGAAAAACATCCTGAGACTTAAAACTGGAACTTTTTAACTGGGCTTTGGAAATATTTGGCTACCACTAACATGGAAAACATTTCTCTCTCCTCTCTTTTTTCTTTTTTTTTTTTTTTAGAAGGAAAAGAGTGGCTTTTTTTCTTTTAAAGATCTGACTTGAAGGAAAGAGCAATGAAATAATTTCCTCGCTCTATCAGTGATGTTCTCCTGTGACAGAGTGAAGTTGATAACTCTCTGCATTGTGGAAAAAGGAATAAAACATTTTTTCTGCATTTAGTATCATTATGGAGAATGTGAGATCTTGGGCATTAAGGTCCAAATTCTGACTTTGAGTATCCTCTGACAAGAAAGAAGTCTCAGTCTTCCCAGTAACAGTAGTGTAAATAGAAAGCCAGAGCCAAAGACAGTGTGCTCAAAACCCCACCATTTCCTGGAGGAGCTGAGTTCCAGTTTGGCAAAACTAAAGGAATCAGACATAGCTTCCAGGCTGCTAAGTGCTTGTCCAAACCTCTATGTTCAGCAACAGAAAAAAAATGTTTTCTACTAGCAACAGTGGAAGGTTGCATTGGTTTGTTTTCTTTTAGTTTACATTGAAGAGCTCAGTCTGCACGTCAGGTATATAAAACAAAACCAACAATACAGACAGCTTGTATCCTTTATAGAAGCACCCACTGAGGGGTTCAGTAGTAGCCCCAAAAGGTGCCTTTAAAGCCACTGCCAAACATTTTCAGCTCCTATGTTATGTACCATACTACATCCCTCAACCAGAGGAATGGTGACTGACTTTGTTATGAGTCCCAAGGCACACCTCCTCATAGAAGATGCAAATTCCAGTGTGGAATTACCTTCCCTCAGAGCTGCTTCACCATACAGTCAGAAACCCCAAACCGCATTTAGCAGGTGATTACCATCCCCCATTGTTCTTAAGGACGCCATTATAAAACTGAGGTATGGCAAAACAAAAGACTGCTGGGGAAAGGACTACAAATCTTAACAGCTTGCACCAATCTGGGAAAAAGTGTGGAGTATTTTAGACAATGACCCAGGTTACCCAAAACAAAAGCATACCAGACAGATGCCACTGGTTGCATTCCATACAGCTGCGTGTGTTTGCTTTGCTTACAAAGCATTTGTATTTTGCACTGAAAGGTAAAGTGATATTTTACAGCTCAAGCTATTGAGAAGTTAAGAAACCTGAAAAACTCCCGGATCCATGTTTCATATGCCTTACTTGCAGAAACTAAGATCACAGAACTATCCCAGCTCAAGTCTTCTTGCTTCCATTCTTCCATGAATAATTTGCCATACAATTCTGACTTCAGCACCAACTCTGATTTACAGTTCCTTCCTAGAAATACTTCTTATTAACTGTATCTTGTAAGAGGCAGTGTACAGAATGGTATTTCGTACTCACATAGGAGATGGAAAGAGGAGTGACATGGGCTTTTTCCTGGCTGAAATCAAGAGCAAGATTAAGAGCAACTCAGAAGGAATCCAACACAGAGTAACATGAGGAGTAAAACTATCCATAGGTGGTACTGCTGGACAGTGACATAACAGTACAAATACATCTTGCACACAGCAGAGACCAGTGAATTGCAGTCTCCGGCAGCGCAAGCAAAGACCCGAGGCAGGCATAACAAACCCACCTGATCCTTGAGATACTTCTTAATTTTCACTAAAACAGCAGAGGATGAACAATTTTGTAAAGTTCTCAAAAGATTACCCAGGCAATAGGCTGCAAAGGAAAAAGAAAAACTCCAGTAAGCGAAGAACAAACCAGGAACTGAATTTCAATGAAAGGCATTTTCCTCCTGAATGTGCAAAGGAACTCATTCTTGGATCTATAAATAGATCCATCTGATGATGCGGGAAGGTCAGATGCAGCACTGCTGACTGATCACTCACGTATGCGAACTTTGTCACAGTAATTAAGTGGATCCTGAATCACTTGAAACTAAAGTCCTTGGATACTGAACTGCAAAAGTGTGATGGATATGAATGCATTTGTGTGTACGCTTGGGAGTATTAGGAGAACTGCAGGGGGTTTAAGAATGCCTTAAATTTCTCAAAATCTGCAAGGGTGGAAAAAGGGAAGAAAACAAACAAGTTCTTCTTGATGGTGATGTGCTGTAAATCCATGTCCCTTGCTTAAGCCCCAAGAACCAACCCCCCTTCTACCCTTTCCCCATGCTCTTCTCCTGTGAGGCAGGAAGAGTGAAACGAGTCTAACGATGCTGAGGGTGGCCGTGCCACAGCATTGCTGCAGTGGCAGACAAGCACACGCAGGCAAACTACATCACGGCAAAAGCCCAACTGCAGGAAAACTACCCAGGCCAAGGGAGAGGACAGGATATATGTTCCTTCCAACCAAAACACATGAAACAATTTGTCTGTATTGCAGGACACAAAAAAGCAGCAGCCTTGAAACACAGAACATGAAAAGAAGACCACATGTATAACACATTAGCTTTCTCAACACACTTGTATCTTACCATGATCACAACACAGCTGAGATTTCTATGTGTAGGTTAAAACTGAGGAAGCCACAATTATTAAAAAAGACACTATATGAAGTGTGCTCCATCACTGACTGATTAATCTTTTTACTAAGTGTATTTGTAAGTTATTTTTTAATTTATGGACAATTTCTTCATCTGGATGATGTCCTTTTAACATTTTAATTCCATTTTTAGTTCAAAATAAGGCTGTTCTCCCATAAATGTGGGGGTTTTTAACCTTGTAAATCTCTTTGATAATCCCACATCTTTTTTTTTCCCAGTTTCAGAGGAGAAGTTTAAAAAATGAGTCATACAGGATAAGTATCTGTTACAAGTGACATGATGGGTTAGCACAGCAGTAATTATATGATATAAGCCACCAGAGATTCTAGAAAAGTTCCGTCCATTTCACACTCCATAGTGACTCCTGTAAAGCTCGAGTGATTTACAGAATGAATGAAATGGAAAAGGATGCACAAAGGCCTCAGACCAGCCAAAGCATCCAATGAAATACCGCCCATCTTAAACAACAGACAATGCATATAGCTACTCTTTTCTACCAAAATTTATGAGCAGACAGCTGGACTGAAAGCAAAGTTTTGATAGACAACCAATACACATTAAGAAACATTAAGAAACAACATTAAGATCACATTAAGAAACAACACTCCCCCCCGATCTATTTCCTTTAGAAAAATTCATTAATGGATTGTCCTCTAAGCACTTTGTTTAAAACCAAACCAATGCACAAGCTGAGTATGATCTTAGTCCTACATGTTAAATTTCATTCAAAATCAAATACCATCAGGAAAGGCAGACAGCCTACTGGCTGGCCAGCACAAAGCATTAAGAAATTGGCTGGAACTTCTGATAGCAACATTGAGAGCTTTGAAACAAGAGTACAAGTATATTAAATGCAAAGAAAACACAAACACGCTACTAAAGCCTTATGCCTTTTTAACTTACTGAAGCAGGGTGGGGTTTTTAGAAGTACACAGCATTCCCCTAACTGCACCCAGTGAAGTACAGAAGAGTTTTGCCATTTGTTCTGTTGGGAACAGGGGGCTCTTAAATATTACAATCATAAAAGACTAAAATCCCACCTCTCTATTCAGGCAGCTGCAGACTGGCTCTGTCAGGGGTCCCATCCACCAGCAAGGTGCAGACCTCTACAGATCTGAGGAGGTTACGATCCCAGACTTCTGTGCTGCTGAGCGGACAGCTGAGCTGCTGCTCATCAATCAGCTGATGAATTGCTGCAGTTTGCAGTCAGGAGTTTTAAGGCAAGTGAACAGCAGTGATGACTTACTTCAAATCATCATGCTGTAAAGCGAGTGATTCAGCAGCTGATTCACTGTGGCTCAGCTGTCCAGGAACAGGGCATGGGGTGGGGTGGACAGCTGCGATGTCATCCATGCTATGCCATCCCCACTAGTGAATCAGAACCCTGACACTGGATATCATTTCCATAGCACGTTCCTGCATACTTCAAACTGAAGAAACAGAAAATTGATGTTGTCAATAAAGATGGGAGCAGTTTCCCCTACACTATCATCAGAAGAGCATCACTGATTTCAATGTGGCATTAGACTCCTACTAACCTTAGGGAATATGATCCATTTTATGCAACAGGGATGTGAACCTCTGTAATCCTAACCCACCTCAGGTGACCAAGGCCAAAAGATACACTTTCTCTATCTGCATGGTCAGTAGTTAAGTGTGGGTCCAAAGTAGTTCACAGTGATAACCAGCTTCATCAAGAACTGTTAACACATCTGTCCACAGTCAACAGAAAAAACATCATTTCAGTGCTTAGACCTGGCAGCTGGGAGCTTGGTTCTGTTTCTGACTCTGCTACAAGCTCCTCATGTGGCTTTGGTCAAGTCACTCAGTTTCTCATTACTGCATTCCTCTGCTTGACAGTACAAAGAAGATTAGTGTGGGGTTATTTTCTGTCATTAAGTTCCAAGATCTTTTTTCCAAAGGGGTAGAGAAGGTGTATCACACTATATTAATGCCAGAGGCACAGTACTAGCCTTAAGCATGAAGCTCTCTTGACACGGTTCCTTCTTCAACCTCATCAAAGCAAGACGCCTTCCGAATCCAAAAGCTGTTGCTCTTTGCAAACATCCATGCTTGGCCTTTTGGTGAAACCTACACTTCAGAAGAAAGCACCATTCCCTTTTATAATCATAATAGACAGCCAAGTTATAATTTACAACACCAAGCTGTAATAGTGTTAAATAACAGTACTTAATTTCATTTAACTGGTTCTACCTAAAACCTCATCACCAAAAGTCTCTTTTCCATTTAGGTGATGCAGAAAAAACGCTGGTTTAAGGTGAATGGTTCACATAATCACTGTTTTTCCATTTACTAAGACCTTATGTTTCCATGAACATTGCAGAATTTTTACTGACACTAACAGACGTACAGCAGGTTGAAAACAGTATATGTAGAGTTTCTGCAGTAGAAATACTTCAGTTAAAAAAACACAACAACAAAAAAAATACACCTTGCATGTTTAGGTTGAAGATAAAAAGGGATGGTCCCACTTTGGCAGTTACAAAACCAAGTACAGCTCTGTATCCAGATCAGTTATATTTGCCTCACACTCGTTTACACCTGGGCTGAATATCAGCCAGTGATTTCTAGACCAGAGGCAAGTCTGTGGTATAGGTGACTTGTAAAACAGTTGGCTCCAATCAGCTTGACTGGCTCCTTGGGAAAACAAGGAGAACAGTCTAGCCAAACTGACTGTAAGTATTTTTTTTCCCTAGTCTAGGCAGGGCCATAGCAGAAATCTCCTCCACTCATGCGCAGCATATGCTGGTTTGTGTCAGCCTTTAAGACCCGGCAGCAGTTCCTATGCTTGACTGAAGGTGGACCCTTGGTCTCTGTAGTGGATGGGTCAAAGTCTCCTTGCCTTGAAACAATTACAGCTATTAAGTCGACACACCGTAGGTATGGTATTGAGAAAACATATACCAGCTTGGGTTGTGAAAGGATCATTGTAAACACAGGCTAATAGTGTCTGAATCCTTGCAGGATGTTTAAGGGAGGATCAACTCGCAGCCCTCATGGGCAGGTACTGTCAGGTCAGCATGCTGCTTTTATGCGGAAAGCACCTGGCCTTGTATCAATGAGAGCAATTATCTCAGAAAATATCCCACTCCCCAATCTGAGTCAAGCATATTTATCCTCTGTCTTATTGCTTATGAATCTAAACATCTCATTGTGCTGGCTGATGCAGACTCACAGCTTCCCAGGCTCATCTCCCTACTGGCATGTAACCTGCTATTTCTGGCCCTATTTCCGGCCCTATTTCCAGATGTGACAAGACGCAAGCAGAGTACCTGACCCCACAGGAGGGGCAGGTGACCTGGGGAATATTTTATTCTGGGGAGAAGATGCATTTTAATGAATCAAAAACCAAATAGACAGAATACGTGGATCTGAGTCATGCAGTGCTACTCTAGAGCCGCCTAGGAAGATTGAGCTGTATTGTTTCCATGATCCTGCTCATTTTCTAATTAAAAATACAGCCATACTGAATACCATCCGTTCACGATCCTCGCTGTAGCTATTTAGGTTTTTTTAATACTACTTCCCACAGCAGCTATAACAGACGAGAAATTAGCAATAGCTTTCAGCTAGAGGTAGAGTCTTCGCCTCCTGTTTGTAAATCATGTATTGTTCTTGCTGCGGCTGCAAAATGCACTCTGGAACTTTTGCTTGCAAGCTCATTTTCTAGCTAAGTGTTCATTAGATGATGTGGCTTGGTCCCACAAACCCACTCCAAGCAAAGTGCACTTGTCAGTGCTTGCAGAGTACACCTGTTTATCTACTAACATTTGGGAAAAGATGCTTAAGTATGAGCAGTCACAAATTCTGTCTCCATTGAAACACAGGCATCCTATTCCAACTGACAGCTTCTTCCTGTACTGCCCAACCGCTACTGAACAGCAGAACAGTGCTCAAATGACTGAAGAAAAGGAAGATATGTTGACACAAAGGCAAAACTAGCTTTTCATTTAGAAACACTGCATAAAGATACAAGGAAATAAATGGTTCGGATCACCTCTATCTCCAAAAGATGAGGACTGTCTACTGAAGACTACTTATTAAAATTAAATCTCCTATTAAATCTCCTATGACAGCTCCTCTGCTCAACACTGGAACTTTGACACTAATCTCTCCAAATGGGTGAGAAGGATCACAGTTAATGGAAGGAGCTCTCCAAACTGACCAGGGACACAGTTGCAAAGAACGACAAACTCACATCAAGGATGTGCAAGAGTGAAGTGAGCACCACAAGCTGGCCCTTTCCCAAGTCATTTGACTGAGCTCCCACCACGTTTTCTAAGCATAATGACACTCCAGTTAAAATCAGTACTAGCTGACTGACTGAAACCTTGTGTAGAAAGAAAAGTTTCTAAACCCTCTGATTTCAATAGGAAATCTTTGGAGTGTGAAGCATCCAATACTTCTTACACCTCCTCTCTTTGCACAAGACACCTAGAGCTTGATATTCAGAAAAGCTTAGAGCCACAATGCATCCCTGTTATCAGGAGGGTTCAGCATCTTTGGCCCCAAACATCACTTAACCCTTTCACAGATGATTATTTCAGAGGCGCTTGAGAGTACCAGTTCTACTAAGTTTTAACCATTTGGCTTTGTAGCCAAGGTTACACCAATGCCCAAGTAGTCATGTAGTCAAAGGTAGCCAAGAAAGATCCCACCCACACAATTTTGTCAGCTCTAGTAGGTGTCATAACGCCAGACCCTTACAGCGATGTAGCACAAACTGGCAATATGATCCATGCACAGGTTCTTCCTATCTTCACTGCAATAAAAACTCACTTTTTAACTACTCCAAGTTACAAAAATAAACTCCCATGTTTTCAGCTTTTTCAGTTCACATTTCTTCACTGATGGGACTCCAGTGTTGAACTATGCCTGTCATTTCTGACACGGTGTGACAGCAAGTCTTCACCCTGCAGACCATGAACAGGTATCGTGACTCACTGCATTCCCCAAGGACTGTTTAGATAACTCATACAACTGGAGCACAGGTAACCACACACTGTTCTGTCCCCAAGAACCTCAGCAGAAAGAAACCATGAAAGAATGTGAACCAACGGGGATTCATTGTACCATACAAAAAAGCATTTCACTCAGTGTGTGGCACCGCTGTGAGCTTAACCCCCAATAAACCAGTACTTGCTTTCCTCTTTTACAAAGAGTTAACAAAACCTACAGTGGCTTGTTTCAGTCCTGCCTGTTTAAAGGACTGATATCCCCCCATCAGTAATCCAAAATCAGAGCTGGGTCTTACCTATTAGGTCTCTCAAGCACAGCTCACCAGTTAGCTACTTGTCTTGAGTATACTTAGCATTGATTTTCAGCTGATTACCAGCTTCTCTCCAAGACGTCTCATTTGGAAGTTGTAAGATAAGCCTGAGGGACCCATCCCTCAAATGCTGTTCTCGGCTTTCAAAATAAAGAGACAGACCAGAGATCCAGTCCTGCCTGCCCAAGTCCCCATTTCCCACAGATGGCATGTTATCTCAGCCCACTGCAGCTGTAATCTCACTGAAAGCAGCCCCCTCAACACCTCGCGCTTAGATAGATGATAGCTGTCTGTCTGAGGTACAGAGTACCTCTGTGTTCATGGCTTTTTTGATTTTTCAGGCCATTCTTCCCCTTTGAGATGAGTCAGCCCTCCTCTGCTTTATTCAGGGGAACTCCTCTGAAAGAGTTTTCCTCATCCCCCAGTGCTATATTTAGCTTTACACACAGGCAGACAAGGTGTCACTGCTTGTTGTTAGGGCTGCCTTAGTTTACAGTCTGGTCTAAGCACAACATAGTAGATGTAGCCGACAAGCAACACAATGGTCTTGGGTCATTTAACAGCCGTTACTCTCCTTCTGAACTGCTCCCACAGCACTCAATATGGGGGCGTGAAGTTTTACCAGTCACACACAGCAGATGCCCAGCAAAAGAGAAGCCCATAAACACACTTGGGTGACACCACACACACCCCCCTGTCCTGCCCACACACCCATTTTTCTCAGCCCTACAACCACACTCTGGCAAACTAGTGCTTTTTCATCCTTCTCATCCAAAAATGCAGCCATCAATTGAACCGATGGGCTTAAAGAAAAACAGGGAAAGCTCCCCCGAGGATTACAGCCACAGAAAGATCACTTCGTGCAGTTTTAGGACCCTGTTCCATCTTAATACGTGCTTCTTCTGCTGGGTTGAAGTCTCTCTACCCTCCCCAGTATCCTGATCCCCCATAAACGAGCATCTCTGGCTGTACAGAACTGGGTAGCTAGTAAGGAGATAAACACCAGCAGGAAAGAGACTATCCTGCCGGGGCTAGCAAGAAGACGGATGGATGGATGGATGGACAGACGCACACTCGAGCACCGGAGACGCCCCGGACAGTACCTGGAAGTGGCCGCTGGCGCTCCCGGCCCCAGCTGCTGCTTTACCGCCCACAGGCACGCATCATCCACGGCACGGCACGGTACGGCATGGCACGGTACAGCACGGCACAGCTCGGCTCGGCACGGCTCGGCTCCGCTCCGCTCCGCTCGGCTCCGCTCCCCACACCGCCGCTCCCCTCGCCGGGACTCCCCGGGCGGCAGGCGGAGCACCGGGAGACGCTGCTCCCCCGCCCCGCCCCCTCCCCGGAGCGCGGGAGGGACGGGGGGGCGCCTGCGCTGCAGCGCCGGTGCGGCAGAGGCGGAGTGTGAGCACGACCAGGCCTGGCTGCAAAGCCGGCTCCTGAGAAGGCTGTTGGGGCGGCTTGGCCAAGCCCGCTCTGGGTGCCACCAGCGGGCCGGTGTCGCGGGTGCTGTTTTCAAACCTGGAACTGAACCCGTGCGTGACTGGACTCGGCTGAGATGACCTGAGAGCGGCCACTGCCCTGCCAGCCCTGCATCTTGCCGCTGGCAGTGGTCGTAAGCAAATGCTTACAGACAGGCAAGAACAGGACATGCGTACATGATACTTCCTACAAGCAGTCTCCCAGCTTGTATTTTCAACAACGGGGGATTTCCTGAGCCTGGTGCTTTTTGTTCAGTGACTTGCAGCAAATCTCTCCTTCCAGTACTCGTCCAGTTCCCCCTGAAGCGTATCCACAATAGTCTTCGAAAAGGACTTGCACAGATCCACTACAACTCCTCAGAGAGCCACCGCCCTTCGTTTCTCTTGAACTCGGCTTACTAGCTTCCATCTGGTGACCCCTTGTTCTTGCAAGGAGTGACAAACACTTTGCTCCTACGCATTCTCCAGAGCACTCTGAGTTTTCTTCATTTCTTGCACAGCATTCTCAGTGACCACTTTTCCAGGCTGAAAAGTCTACCCAGTCACTCCATGAACAGGGTCCAAATCTCTGGTGATCCTTGTTATCCTTCACCAACCTTTTTGCAGTACTTCTAAACCTTCTGAGATGAGGGAAACGGAGCTGCATACACACAATTCAAGGTGCAGGTGAACCTCAGATTTAGGGAGCAATACGCCAACTTTCCCTGCTCCCCATCCACTCCTAGCAATTCCCCATTTCCTTTTTTGACTGTGACCAGGCACCAAGCTGGAGCCAACCCTCAGAACACCCAAGATCTTACGACTGAGTGGCAGCAGCCAGGTCAGAGCCCATACTTTACATGTGAAGCTAGCTACATGCATCAGATCTTTCACTAATTGAAGAAGAACTGTCCCTGGTAGTTAAATGCTCAAAAGACAGGTGCCTCTGGCTACTATTTCTGCACACAAACATAGAAGGAGCATGTAAACCTGAGTTCCTTTGGCCAGGATGATTTTGGAGGCAGTCACACAATCCTGCCTATCTGCACTTCCATTTCTTTAAATTCAGCCTCCAGAAAGAAATACTTTAAAAAATCTATTTTTAAAATAATTGAGCTGGCAAGATAACTAATTGTAAAGGGACCCCAGCACAAAGGACCTTTGCCCACACAACCCCCTTTCTGGAATTGGGACTTAAAGGCGCATGTGATCTCACTGTGGATTCTAGAAATTACTTGCAAGTCTTTGAGTTCTGGATTCACACAAAAGCCCACTCTGTCCCTTTGCACAGTGTCACATATAATGTGAAGTATAACGAAATGACATTGCAGTGTTATTTCTGAAGGAAGATGACACAATGCCAAGTCAGAGGTCACAGCACTTACACACGTATCCTGGTCCTTTTCCCACTTTGGTGAGTATGTCAAAGGATGGTGCTACGTATCTTCCTCAGGCTCTGCTCAGTGATATTTCTACCTCCATTTCCTCTCTGTGACAGGTTTCCCAATGCAATAAACTATTTAACTTTCCTGATTCCTGTTTACCCCTACAATTCTCTTCATCAGACAACTCTTGTTGCCATACCTACAAGAAATCTACTAGAAAAAGATTTAGACTTCATCCAGATAAAGGGTTTTCCCTTTTTCCTTTTGCCTCTCTCAGATTCGAGGACAAACGTTTGTTTTTCCCTGCCCTTGTCTCCTGTATTCTCAGACACGATCTTTGATTAAAGCAGAAATATTTTACTGAAGTAACTGCATATACAGACACATTTATCCTGGTTTGTTTTTGTGCAAGCTGACAAGAGTGAAGGCAGCCTGTGGGCTCCCTAGCAGAGAGGAATAGCCCAGAGGAGTGACGGGTGGTGCAGTGAACGACACATTGTGCGTGAATCAGCAGCCCTGTGCTGCTGCAAGACTGGCAAATGCTGCAGCTCAGTGGGCTGTAGTCAAGTATCATGTTAAGCAATCGAGGTAATTTGTCTGCTGTTCTTGTCATTGCTCAGGCCTCATTTACAGTAGGGCAAGCGGTTATGAATAACTTGGCAAGAGTTGAGAGGAGATCAAAAATTTTAAGGAGGTAAGACGTACAGTTATGAGTCAACGTTTCAAACACAGAACATGCCCAGCCTGCATTGCTCAGATGCTTTGCTTATTTATTCTTCCCTTTTTTGATATGGTAGTACTCACAACAGCAATGCAGATTAAAGGAATTAAGCACAAACAAAATCTAAAAAACTAGATGGGGGCTGATTAAACCATTAGACTGATGCTCACATGAGTCCCTCCACTGTGGCAGAAATACAGACTACAGACTTGGACTGCAAACCAGGCCTCTGCTTTGCCTGGGTATTTGAGTTGTGGAAAATTTCATCCACAGCCCCATCTTATATCCCCTTTATTGCTATAAAACCATATTTTTCATCTGAATGTGAAAACTTAATGTATTACTTCAAAACAAACTGGATTTTAGGAAAGAAGAGATTTTTGTATCTAGTAGACAGTGGAAATCTCTGGGCCCATGTATGCATCAAACTACAGTTCTGGCTAATTTTAACCAGGTTCCTGGGCTTTCAGACCCACTCCAGAAAAAGTGGGTTGAAACAGCAATGCCAATATCAACTGCTGAAGAAGCAGGAGTTTAACTCCCAAAATTTCAATACTTATATAGAATGAAAATGTATTTTTTTCAAGATGTTTCTGTTTACTTTTCTGGTGACCAGTAGCTGAGCCAATAAGCTTCAAATAAACATATTCATAACTACCCACTGTTTCTCCAAGACATAAGAATTAGAAGTTATAAAGAATGTGGGGAAAAAGCATATTTAATGGCATCAGATGACTTGAGGAAATGAAGCTTTAGAAAAATCACCAAGCCTGGGAATACTGAGAATAGCGTTGTTAACTCTATGCAACTTCTGTTGGGGGCTAACTTCCATTATGTGGGTGAAAATCTGTCAGCTGATAAAACAACCTACCTCCCAGTCTCTGGGTTTATCCTGATCCCATGCAGCGTTGCTTGGGCTATGTGCCCCAGCCAAATATTCATAACTTCCAAGTGATAACCCAGAAATCACTTCCCTCAGTTTACCCAGTAGTCTTTTCCTGGTTAGGTCATGCACAAACATCTGTAAAACAGTTAACTGATGCTGAATTTTAAGCATAAAGAGAGAACATTCTCTCTAGTTTCAGCAAGTAGCTGTCTGGACAGTTCTTCATCAGAGCAATGTGAAACAATTGGCTAAACTAGCTGCTCTCTGCCTGCTGTAACTCCAAAGGATCATCAAAGGGTAATAATTAAGACAAAACAGCCAATACGCATTCTTTTTTCATTTTAATACTTGTTGCTGTGCAAATACATCAATCTTTACCCTGTGGTTTGTAGCACCTCCCCACATAAAGCAGAAAGACATCAGGTTTCATTTAAGTCCTATGTTTATTCATTTTGAACTTGAACAAGGATCATATTAAAAACAGGTTACAAATCATTTAAGAGCTATTAATGCTTGCCAAAACTAACCTGTGGTTTTAAAGAAGAGGAAAGCCAAAGTAAATGAAAAGTAGCATTTAATTCACTGTAAAGAAGTCATGTTACATAAAAAGTGCACAACATATTTGGCATTTCAAAAAGTACTCAGCAGAATCCCATACACAAAGAGTACTCGATAGAAATGGATGGAAGGGAAGGATTTAGAGTTTGAAGTCAATTGTCTGAAATTCAAAAGTAAGCATTAATCTGGCAATATTACCATACATTTAAACCTGTGCACAGAACTCCTGCTGAAATCATTGAGACACCTGCACAGACAGAATTATTTGCAGAACCAGATACCAAAACTCTTGACCACTTTGAATTTTCAAAAAACTGCTTCAAATTCAATTAACACTGTAAACATTTAGATTAGAGGGATCAGTCCAGCAGACCACTTAAACATTGCCTTGGCTTCAAGTTTGAAATTAAGTGCATATTTCAGTGATTTGACAGAGGGATTCAAGCACAGTCTTCAATGTCTAGATGGAGTGGTGTAACAGTGCAATGGTTATGTGTGGAGATTAAGAGATGTACAAGCACTAAGGGCACTTGACTGGTAAGCATACAGTACTTCCTGTAAAGGAATTTTTGTAATGTGACTTTGATTTTAGCTGTTTACAACTTTGTCAGAATTTAAGCAATTGGAGCTAAAAATGTTGATGGCAGGTGCCTGCTTCAGGCTATGGCAAAATTAAAATAAAATTATTTATGCTCTTCTGAAAAGGCGGTGGACAAAAATCTGATGTTATTTCTCACGTTTCTGTGTTGACTACAGCTTTTTTATTTGTTACTCTTACCTATTGAAGGAAAACATTCTGTGACAAAGCCTTGGACAGGGACTTGAAAATTGAAAGAATATGCTCCCTGTAATTTGCCTTTAATGTTTTGCCTTTAATGCAAGAAATGCCCAAATTCAGACAAGCTCTTAATTTCTGAAAGCTCTCTGTCTGCCCTACAAGCACGTGTGAGAATTTGTCAGCACAATTCTTACAGACCTCCTCACAACTGACAACAT
This sequence comes from Theristicus caerulescens, assembly GCA_020745775.1. Lineage (NCBI taxonomy): Eukaryota > Metazoa > Chordata > Aves > Pelecaniformes > Threskiornithidae > Theristicus > Theristicus caerulescens. The sequence continues at coordinate 64,305,586 of CM036563.1, forward strand.
CAGTCCCAGGCTTCAAGGGCTGAGCTGGGCTTGCACTGAAGTGACCTCCTTCTGTGCAGTTGTCACCAGAGCTGAGAAGATGGAGAGGGTCTTTGTCCTGGTTTTGGCTGGGATGGAGTTGGTTTTCTTCCTGGTAGCCGGTATGGGGCTGTGTTTTGGGTCTAGGTTGAGAACAATGTCGATGATACACTGATGTTTTGGTTCTTGTTAAGTAGTGCTAAGTACTTGCTAAGTGGTGCTCACACTGGTCAAGGACTTTTCAGCTTCCCATGCTCTGCCAGGGGCATGGGAGGCTGGGAGGGGCACAGCTGGGGCAGCTGACTCAGACTGGGCGGGGGCTATTCCATACCATGTGACATCATGCTCAGTATATAAGCAGGGGAGTTGGTCGGGGAGGGGTTCGATCGCTGCTTGGGGGACGTGCTGGGCATCGGTCGGCGGGTGGTGAGCAATTGTACAGTGTACCGCTTGCTTTGTATTACTACTGTTCTATTTTTTATTTTACTTTAGTTATTAAACTGTTTTTATCTCAACCCACGAGTTTTTCCCCTTTTGCCCTTCCGATCCTCTTCCCCATCCCGCCGGTGGGGGGTGAGCGAGCGGCTGCGTGGTGCTTAGTTGCTGGCTGGGGTTAAACCACGACAGTCTTCTATATACTCAGTGCCCTCCATGTTAACACCAAGACAGTGTGAAAAGGAGGAAAAAAATTTACAGAAATGTGGAAGGATCAAATACTACATGTTGGGAAGAAACAAGATGAGATAAGGAAATTGAGTGTTGGGATAATATAGTTAAGGGCGAATCTTACAGAAGTAATTAAAACTGTACGTGACATCTCTCAAATGGAGGTATCTCCATTGGAGCTCAATGCCATTTGCAAAGGAGGTAAGGACTGCCCAGGTGAGCAAAGCAAGGCGCAAAAGCATCAAATTCTGTATCATCTGGCAGGCCAGTGAGAGGAACATGCAACTCCTGAATCTCGGTCCACAAGCCAGTGCTTCAGAGACAGACAACTCTGAAAGGAGGACTCCATTCAGTTATTTCACACACCTGAGCTTGACATGGTACTTCCATCATTTAAGTGGGTGACAATGTGTAAAAATGGACATCAAATTTTTAAAGCCCTTCACCTTTGAGAATTACAAGGCTAAGCGCTGATGTGTGTGGGGAACAGAAGGGAAAGACAGACATCATTGAAAAGTGTTATTTTCTCTCCCAAATGACAAAGAAAGTCAATCTGAAGCATTGCTCATGTGTTCTGAGGCTGTACCTTGTAAGGTATCACACAGTCCTGCTTTCTTTCCTATGAAACCTCTGTGCGAGGCAAGCAGTGAAGATGAAAATACCAATGGCTTGTCACCATGTCGGTCTAAGGAGGACAACCAGCTTCACTTTCTCTTTTGTTGCATCTAACTGTGGATTATCTTGACCTTTCCTCAGGTCTGGCCAGTGTGAGAGTGAGGTATTTGTAAATTAAGCCAGGTAAGGCTGAAATTAGGTTGGAAAAACATCTCCAAGCTCTCAAGGACAAGCAGCAACTCTTTCATTTAGGGCAGTTTATAGGCTGCTTCTTACTTGAGTCTCACTGAATCCTTCAATGTTAATGCAGTGTGGAACCACTAGCCATGATGAAAAGTGCCAGGATTTGGCCTACCTTAAAAATGTATTTATGCAAGGAGCAAATGGCTATGTCTCCTTTCAAGTGAACATAACTTCGCCAGTACTATTGGGGTGCTTTACAAGTTCAAAACCATCAAAAGAAGTGCAGCTCAACGCATGATGTTTCACTAGTTCCTGATGTCCCATACAAGCTGGGAGATACAGAAGGTGCGTAAAGTCAATCCCAACTCAGTACAGCTTAATCCTGTTTTTTATCTCTAAGAGAAGTTGTTGATTCATTGCAATCACTTGCATTATTATAACTGTCCCCAAAGGAATAAACTGTCCAGAGTGAAATAATTAAGTTTCCTGTTTATTTATATAAAACTTCCCCAAAGTATCTTAACTAATAAATCTTTACCTCTATCTGCAAATTTGAAAAATATTCCACCTTGTCTTAAAGACAGAGAAACTGAGGCATTTTCAAAGGCAGATGATATAGCACGTGATCACTTAACACCAAGAACAGAACTGAATCCTGATCCCCAAGTCTTCTGTGGCTTGGGAGGTGAGAACCTCATGGATTGGGAAGTATGCCTAACTGCAAAGCAGACTATCTGGAAGAAATAACATAGCTTGCACAATTACTATCTTTAACTATGGGTAAAAGTTCTCATTTAGGACCTTGTCTGATGATTTACATGTGATGTACGAATACAGGAGAAATGGGAGTACTGATCTGGCTTCTGCTCCTGATGGATAACTGCAAATGCTTCAGACTGTGTCAATGCCATGTTCCTTAAGCTTTAAATGCCCTGAACTGCTCCTTTAGTAGCATTATTCCAAAGCTGGATGTTGGGATCTTTATTTCTGTTTAGTTATTTACAGTTGCTATTGCTGGAGGGTTCTCCCTCACCCCCGCAAGACAAAGAAACATTTAGGACTTCTGCCTGCCCACCCTTTCTTCTTTCAGCCTGACGTCCTCTCAAATGCTACCTGACAGACTGCAGCAATCACCCTGTGAATGGTAATTTCCTTATTGACAGCCTCTCATTTACTCTGACATCTGCCAGCACTCCCTGACACTTGAATAAGCATTAAGACATTAACAGTCTGGCACAGGTTTAAGGGTTTGAATAATAATGTTCTATGGACTCACTATGCTCACACGGGCAGCGAAAAAAACCCTTGTGCACTAAACTTTGCCATCCTTGGGACTGGGAAAGGCTGCTGGAGGAGTGGCTGCAGTGACAGATTACCTACATGGATGAACTGCCACCTTTTGCTATTCCAGACAACGAGGCCTGATGTCTGGCCAGTGAAGCTTTGAACATTTTTCCCTGTACCACAATACAATTGGGATCTGGGCTACAAGAAACAGACTCACCGGTTTGGGAAAGTAACAGGAAAGAGCAAACAGAAACAAAGGAAGTCTTCAGGGAAAAAAAAAAACAAAACACAACCAAATTAAAACAAATAAACCACCTCCTCCCAAAGCCAAAACCAATCCTTCTGAATTTTGTAATGTTCATAAACCCTTCCTGAACTGTTGAACTGGAATTGGAGAGCTTTGAACTGCCTTTGGAGCGCAGAGTCTTGTACTGCAAGCATCACGAGGACAAAATAGTCTCCATTTTAATGGATTATCAAAATGAGAAAATGATCCTCCTGTGTTTGCTTAAAGGTTACACTAGTACTTGGTTTATTTCTCTTGTGCGTGTGCCTCGCATGTAGCCAGTCTGGGACTCTGATCTATTAGCTTGAAAGACATTCTCTTCTGTCACTTCCAACCATACCAACCACGTCAGACTATGTCATGGAGGAAATTCATCCTTTTAACCCGAAGCAGTGATGTCTTTTACACAAACCTCAAAGCACTGGTTACAGTAAGAAGCTTCTGTACCAGATGACTTGCAGGAAACCTGGTGTGCATCCCAGATGTTTAATAAACTTGACAGTGCCCTCTCAAAATCTTTGGCTAGAGTTCAGTCATCTCTACCCACAACCAGTGCACAAAGGATTCAAAGACTTCACAAACCACAACTTTTGTTTTGAAGTATGGACAAAGTATGCTCACACATTTCTCTGTGCTTGCTATTTTGTGAAGGGAGCTGGTATATTTTCCACCATTATGTGCTACAAAATAGGCTTGTAGTTCAACAGAAAAGACAAGGAAAATGAAGAGATGTCCTGAAAACCAAGAAAATAATGACTTTATTACTTTTAAGGTGTTAGTTCAGTTGCAGGTCAGTGAAGAAAAAGGAGGATTTATTACGAATGAAAACAGTTTGACAGCCTGCATGAAAGGAATGAACTCTGTCAAGTTCCAGGAAATGGATCCACATTTTCAAAACTGCCACCACAGCATCCAGAAACTGCGGGGAATGGCTTTCCTATTCTGCAAGTATTTGCAAGATGTTGAAAATCCCTCCCAAACCAGAATACAAATTTGAAATCACCCCAAAAAATGCATGTTCATGAACCAACAATCCCAAACATATTTCAGACTGAAAATTCTATTTATATAGTTTTTAAAAGCTTAAATTTCAAATTAAAAATTTACTATTTAAAACCTTATTTAATAAATTAACTTTGTGTGAAAACAAAGGTTGACTTGGAAAAAAAAAAACATTCAGAAATAACTAAGTAGAAAATCTCAAATCTTTTTCAATTCTCCTACCAGAAGAAGGTTATCAGATTGTTTCTGCAAAAACTGCCATTTTTCCTAACAGTTTTCAGTTTTGCAAGTTTGTCTGGTCGAGAGGGGAAAAAAGCGTCACTTGAAAATTTCCTACTCTGTCCACTTAATTGAGAGGTTGCCTGCTGTGTCCCCAGCTGTCCCATTCCAGCTTCCAGTAGGGAGGAGGAGTACAAAGCTTTGCAGAATAAAACCTTCCTGGAGTGCCCCACCCCCCTCAAAGCAGAGCAGCTACTACACCCGAAGCAAGAAAAATAGCTGGCTCTCAGCCTTCACCCCTTTTTTAGGGGGGAAATATGGTGTATGTCTCTCAGAAAGCTTGGAACGACAGTTCTGAGCTCATAGACTGCAGGAGGTACTGTCCATCAGGCAGGACATACAAGGCAGAAAACAAAACTAAGCAAAACAAAACCTCCAGCTACAGGTAGAAGCCCTGGCTATGTATCTGTCTATTTGGATAGGCATCTCTCCTTGCACAAATCTGCCGACACTTTCCTTTCCTGAAAAAAAATGGTAGGGTAGAGGAGAGAAACTCTTACTATTGATGGTTTTTCTGCTGTTATTCTCTGTAACTGCAAAGACTTGCCATGGAATCAATACTTTTGATGGGCAGAAAATGAACACACGAAAGTCTTCAGGGAAACAGACTTAGTAGCTTGTACTAACACCATTTGACTCTTCAGTGTTTCATTCTATTAAGCAAGTAGCAGTCATTTGAAAACTTGTTTAGATGTTACTTCATGCAACAGAAATGGCTTCAAAACAGCCATTCTTGAAATAATAATAGTGAACACTTTAATTCTTGTCTAAATATGGTTTAGCAGTTGTACTTTTACACCCATGATAGGCTGCAACTCTCATCTGCTGTGTTAGTTCACTAACTTTCAATGGCAGTTTGCTTTTTCCCTCTCTTACAGCATAATAGAAAGGAAAGGCACTCTGCCAGAAACCAAGATTCAGATTCTGCAAACTGGTATGCACATGCTCAACACTAATAGGAGCTGATGCGAGAGAGTCTCATTAAACATTTACACAGTACTTCAGATGGAGCACATATGTAGGACACAGGCTGAAAGGAAGGATGTTTACACTAAAGAGTGCAATTTCTTCCTCAGAGTTACAATAGTGTTTAAATATTATTGCTTTATTGTCATCTACTTAGCAGAGCTGTACTACTTCATCAGACCATAACCTCAGCCAAGTAAGATGTTTCTCATCACCTCTGACTTTAATGCTGGGCTGAACACCACTGCATGACAGGCAATTAGGACAAATTTATCAGAAGACTAATTTTAAAAGAAGAGAGGCTTTGAATCTAATTTTAGTTTTGTTTTGTTTTGTTTTTTTAATTAATTCCTGCCTCTTTCATGTACCTAAACAATGATATAGCCACAGTGTCAGAATTCAGAAACACAACAATAGTTAAATGCAGAAGTTATTATGACAGGATCTGAAAACAAGCCTCTGGAAATCAGCAGTGCCACAATTTCCAGTCTTCTGGGTTATTGGGGTAACACTGTACTCACCTTTCATATTGCAACAAAAGCCAGAAATGTCCTGCCATTTTTCAGAAATTCAGTTCAATTTGCCATCTCCAAAGATTTCATCAGAAATGTAACAGCATGAAGATATTTGCTTCCTTGCATTGAAAGAAATTTTATAAAGCAAAAAATCTAAGGTTTCCAGGCTAGAGGAAGAAGCATGTTTGTATGACCCAAATGTATTTTTAAGGCTCAAAAAGGTATGTAAAAATAGCCCTATTTTTACATAAAGGTATTTCTGTCAATCGTTTGGGAGAAAGAAGAGGCAGAGGCGGAGGTTCTAGGTCCATAGCACCCTCATACCTCTCACAACCTATATAGTAGGCCTTATTTTAGGCACAGGAAAGCACAGCTGGCAAAACACATCTATTCTGGTTTGTTTTGTATCATGTGGGAAAAAGATTTTGCAATTTTTTTAAAGTGATTTCTATTTCTTATTTCAAAGTAAATAAAATATTTTCACAAAATAATTTCCATTTGCTTCCAGATAGAGAATTTCAATACAACATTGATTTTTACCCATTAGTCAAACAGTCAACTATGTATCAGCATAGCTTTCTAGTTCTGAAGAATGAGCGCGAATTGTATTGATAAAGAGCCTGGCCTATACATTCCTTTTTCCAGCACAGGGGAGAATTTCCCTAAATTCAGGTTAAGAAATAAGAAATTAAGAAATATGTACAGATTGCTGAGGATGATCTGGGTAAGAAAGTACTTCCTCCTGCAAAATCAATAACCATTCTTTGAAGGACAGGATTAATTTAACAGTAGGCTTAGACTGAATTCACAAAGCCAAATGAGCAGGTGGCATTCTACATAGTCATGCAGAAGTTTCTGCCTCTCTTGGCAAACACAAATGTTTGAAGTATCAAAGGCAAAAGGGTTTTTGCTTTTGCTGAACAGTCAACACTGGCTCCCATTTCCAAGGTCTCCTTCCCATTTCTTCTTCTGTCTGTGTACGGGCAGGGACATACAGGCCTTGTTTCGTGTTACTCGCTCACACAGATTAGAGGTTATCCTTAAAAGTATTCTGATTAAGGCAGCACAAAGCTCTAAGAAGGTTCCTACTTCTTAAGAAAGGCCCTCAAATATTATGCTTTGGGAAAGCGAAGGAGGGAGGGCATTTGGACAAACAAGGGTGGACTGGCTAAAAAAGAAGTCCAACCACAAAAGCAACAGCAAAACTCCCGGCTGCAGAAGATAATTAAGGGGAATTGCTGTTCCTAAGAGGAAATCAGAGATCATTATGTACAGTTTTCACTAAACATTTTATTGCAGTTTAAGCTCTGTAAAGCTGTGCTGTAATCAAACAGGAAGAACGGCAGCAAGGAACAGTGTGAAATCCATGTGCATGAAAGTCTGCTAAAAGTCTCTGGGTTGCCCACATAGAAAAACCAAAAGCCTGTACTGAGCAGCTTCAAAAGCAAGGGCAGGTAGGTGATTACATACGGTTGTCCTAGAGTGTATGACAGATTAGTGGACTCCAGTTTTATAAACCTCATGGGCCTTGTCTACCCTGCAGAGTATATAAATCAGAACTGCAGAAAACTACAACTGAATGGTGTGTATCTGTCAGGAAACATGGACAAAGGAAAAAATGTTTCATGAAACCTTAGAGAATATGTTGCCAATGGGTATTGATAGCTCTAATGAACTAGAGAGCAAGGAGCAAAGTTCTTTTCCTGGTTCTGTCACCTATGCTTTCTGTAGCTGTATGTGCATCATTTCCCTTCTATGCCCCTGTTTCCATTTCCTACAGGATAAGCCCTTCAGAGCAAAACCAGCTTATTTCTATGTAGCTGACAGACAATCCACAGCTCCAAGTAAGGGCATCATCATGCACACAGAGTTTGGTGTGCTTTCAAAAAACAGAACCAGAAATTAAAAACACTACTGTTTCTAACAGTTAGGAGAATGTTTATGAGCATCCTTTACAACTGCAACCACCTGACAACATCAAGACGAGCTGCAGAGTACCAGTAGGACACAGCCTCTTGAAATAAAAACAATGCTAGCAAAGCAAGGTGGTGGATCAGTGAATGATCCCACCAACAATTTTAATTATTTAACTTGATTAGAGAAGGAGCTTACTCTGGATTCTGGTATTCTACAATGCCATGGAGTTTGAGGTAAAACACACAAAATTCATATTTCAATAACCATCATGGAGAAGAATATAGCATGACTGTAATAAAATGAACCTATTGGCTTGAACCCTATGGGATTTCTTTCCAGAAGTGTTTACCAACAGACCTCCCCTGCAGTCTACAGAACAGATTCTGCTTTCATTTACCTGCACACAACCTCTGCTACAACACTTACGGCTTTCCCATCATGAGTCTTGAAGGCATGCAGATGGTGCACATAAAGGGGAACAGAATTTATCCTTCTGTGTTGTAGAAGTCACTTTTTAGCTCCAATAAGAATCCAAAGACCTGTTGAAGCCTTAGACTGCACGCTGTGAACTTTTACCTAGATACGCTGACCATATGTATGCTGAACTCTTACTTAGCTACGTGAAGGAAGGCCCTGAAACTGGTGCAAACCAGAAAGATAAGGTAGCCAAAACCATCAGTAGAAGCTGCAACTATTCAAGATAAGAAAAGGAATGTCCTGCCTGGAGAAGGGAAAGGATCCAGTAAGGAACAAGAAGACCCCACACCCAGATATTACTATTGGACCGAACCGTCACGTGAGGGGAGGGGAACTTAAACTGTAAGGCTATAATTGCCCAGGGATTTCTTTGTTTGGGGTCCCTCCCTCGAGGCACCCAGCTCGAACTGCTCTTCACCGCTGTACCACTCCATAAATTCACCTGGTGTACATCATGTCAGAGACTCTGCTTCGGGGAGACCTAGGGTCGAGCCTGAGGGGAGAGAAAGCGCCTGAGGGTGAGTGTGTGTGTGAGCGAGGAGTCAAAAAGGGGCACCTGTCAGCTCAGTGGAGCTGCCTGCTGCGAAGGGACTCCAGTCCTAGCAGTTAAAGTCTTGGGTGGGGTGTGTGCAGCTCCCTGAATGGTGTGCGAACGCTTGGGCAGCTGCTGCTCCTTTAACATTCTGTATTGCTGAATGACATAATATGAGCCCATTTGGATTGAGATATCAGTCATTGAAGGGTGAACTCTTGGTGACACTCATTTTTAGAGGCCATTTCAAAGAAACCACAGGTGTGAAGAATTCCGATAGCCTGGAAGCTAGAACCAGTAGTAAGATGTAAAGAAATTCAACTGGTGTTAAAACTGATAACTGAGTCCTAGGGGGCGAAAGAATATTCCCTCCTCCCCTCCTTTCCATAATTCTTCTATGTACTAGCATCACCCTGAGCAGAAGAGAAACTGCAAACTTGAAAACATTGACAAGTAGAAGAGCCTTTTGTTGAAGGAGCCCATAACTTTAAATGGCAGCCAGTGCTGCAACAAATCACCCATCTGCAGTGTTGATGATATAAAAATTACGTCAGAGCGCCGATATGTGGACTAAAGGCATTATTTAATGTGGCTGCCAGAAAGCCCTTCATAAAAATTCATTACTCCAGCAGCTGGTCCTAGTTGCCATGAGACTTCTTCCATGTTCTTCTATGGAAGGCAGAAAAACCAAAAGAGCTGTGCCTGATTTTAACTAAATTGAACAAGGAAAGGATCCCATCACCATCCATTACAGAGATGGCTTTTCCATCACCTATGGCTCAGGAGCATCATTCTGATCTGCTCTACTCTCCGTAGGATCAGGCAGCAATGGGCTTAAAAATTATGATCAGACCAAGCAGAAGCAACCCAGAAAGCTCTGGGGGTTTTGCTTCATTCATCCAAAAGAACAAAATCCTCAAAGGGGCACTGCTACTAGTATTGATGTCTTAAAAATTGTTCAAAGTTTTTATTCAAGAGTAAGCACAAATCTTTACTGGGGAATATTAAAATCATGTCACATGGTGGTATGCAAATAGTTCCTTTCTGGTCAAGGCCTTACAAACATTTCTTTTTATACCCCTCTGAATTTGTCAAATTGATCTGATTTAAAAGGGAAAATACCCAGGTGAAGTAGAGGGACATAATTTCCCAAATTGCCCTACTCAAACAGTGAGAAATAGGTGATAAAGTTTAACTAAAGTTTAATCCAGCACATTAAGCAGCCCACCTCTCCAAACACTCTTTAGAGATTACAACTCACTATTAACACAGTCAGAAACTAACAATCTATAGGAGGAATTAAGCCCATGGCTCCCACACCCTTCTTCTTCAGGGGTGGACGGCCAGGTCCTGGCAGCAGCAGTCACTGAGGGTGCCCAGTTGCTTCTGCAGAAACACACTGCTCAAGAGATGATTGCTCAGTTAAGACACTCTCTTATCTGGAGCTCTCAGAACTAGGTATATGTATCAGGAAAACACCTACCCGTGAATCATTTAAGCATATTTAGGCTCTGCTCTTCTAATGCTGAGGCTGACTTGCTAGTGACAAGGTCATCTTCCCTTCCAAAGAGGGTCACAGACCACAAACTGCTGAACACGATAGCCTAGCTCAAGACAAGGACCATGAGTTTCTACAATACCTGATAATGGGTAACTTATTACTCACAGAAGGCAGGCAAAAATCCACAAAGTTTTCCTTCTGCCTCACCTGCGCATTTCCAAATCTGGCTCACGTCCAGTATGTAAGTTTACCACACTGCCTTGGATAACATGATTCTCTCCATACAATTCCCTGTCCCTCCTTCCTTCACCACCATGTGTTATCAATGCAGATCTGTGGAATAGTTACCCGTGCATTTCTGCAAATCACTTTCCTGGCATTTCGTTGTTCTATTGCAAAGTGCAACTGAAGCAGAAAGAAAAATGATGCAACACAACAGGAGAGCTCTCCATTTTCAATTCAGTAGCTGGCAGGCCAAAAAAGTTGCTTGGATCAGTAGGGGTTTCCTAGCTGAGAACTGGCTTCTGCCTGGAAGCTGTGTTGCTGGAATACAGAAGGTCTGGAAGACCGGAATGGTTTTGTTTTGCCATCCCAAACCACCCTTTCCTCTGTGGTTCTCGTGTGCCTTTTTAATAGGAGAGATTTGTAACCCATGGAGAACAATTTACTCCTGTTTATGCCAGCATTAAAATTCAAGAAGATAGACACTTTCAGAGAAGGCTCGCTATAATTATGAGATTCCTTTCTCCCCCTCTAGTTTGTGGCACTGCTGTAACAATGGCTATTATTTTTAATACTGAGACACTGAACAATAAATGTGTAAATTTCCCATCTCTCAAAGTTCTTTCAACAGATGAAATGCACTAATTTGAAGAACTTACCATGCTGGAATTTAAAAAACAACATGGCAAAAGAAAACATCCTTTTAATTGACATTTTACCATTTGTTAAGTCTCTCTGATGAGAGATTCAGCATAATATTATTTTACTGATGTCAGTGTTTCTGATACTTAGGACATTAGTGGTCATTCAGCTACTGTTTCAGAAACAAGAAAAATCTTGTTATTCTGCAGAAAATATACAGAACTACATGTGGTGGACTTCCTATGATGTTATTTTCATTGAAATGCGTATTCAAAAGCAATTTTTAAAAAATAATCTGCTGACTGGGATTTTTTCAAAGCTTTATAAACATTTTCATTTGCAGTATTTTTTTTTTGTGAAAATGGTAATAAGGACAATGAAATTTCAAGTTACATAGATGTTTCTGAGTTTAAAAATGATACAGCACATGAAAAAATGAGACTATTCAAATTGTTCAAGAACAATAGAGGCAACTTCAAAACCTGCAATCTTTTCCTATGTGGTACTTCTCAGTAGCTCTAAATGGAGCTAACTGGTTTTCTGTGGCATATGCAATGACACAAAGAGAGGTACAGGGGCTCATAAAATTCAGTATTCTTTGGGATATATTTTTCATTAATATACACTAACAGCATAAAATTTGGCTGGTACTCCACCAAGTATCAGCAAAGTGAGTTAGGTAGCATTTTTCTGACAAAGCTCCACAGTGAAACCAAAGTCTCAACCCTCCTCTGCCTCATGCCTTGCAAAGTCATTATCGCCTTTGTGAAGCAGACAGACAAACCGTTCCTTAAGTGCAAAAAATTAGGGATGAGAGTTCTGAAGCTACCACGAAAAGTTACACCACCTTAGAAAATCCAGCAACAGAACACTGAGTCCTTCACATGCAACTATCTCCAATGTGCAAGAAGGGAACTCTGGAATTCCTGGCTAAAATTGTACCACGGAACAGAAAAGGTGATTTCTCTGCTTCTAATGGGATCATGCTCTCCAGCCATTTCCTGAGACCATGTGTAGCCCTGCAGAAGTAAGGAGAGAGAAAAAGCAACAATAGGAAGGAGCTGAATCCTGACTAGAAGTGAAGTATTTACATTCTGTGGCAATCAGTTATCTTTCCCCAACTAAAACAGCCTATAATCTGCAGAACACACTGGGGAAGGCTTCTGGCTAAGGGATTATATGAAGGTTTCAGAGCAGTTAGAGGGAGCTCCTGGAGAGATGGAGCCGAATTCCTGCTTCTGAGGGATGACAATCTGTGTGAAAGACATGCTGGGTCTCCCTGATGCCGCAGCTCAATCTGACCACACTTAAGCAGATTTCTTTCTCTTACTCTTTGTTGTGACACATGGATCCAATCAGTGTCCTGATCCCTTCTGGGTATCACATACTTGCTTTGCTCAATTTTTACCATCCCACCACACACTTCCTTTGAAAGCCTGCTTCCATCTCCATTGCTTACTTCCTTCAGTTTAATAGTTCCCAAACTCTCTCTGAGTTCTGGGCAAAAAGGGAAAGTTTTATTCCTGCAACCCAGATCCAGACTGAACAGCACACTCTCTTCGCCACTGTGATGCTGCAACATTGGTTGACTCCCAGGATGCATGATATGGTGGGGCTTAATCACTCTTAAGTCCCATCATTAATGCTTTATAGACTCTCAAACTCAACCTCGGGTATGAATACTGTCCTTTAGCTAAGGCTGGTTTCTTCAGTAATGCCAAAGGGCCAATCTGGACATGCAGGAAATGGAACAGAACAATACCTGTGAGATGAACTTGCTTTTGTAGTAGTCATGCCCAGAGCTGTGAGGGGTTCTGTTTTGCTCAGTTTCAACACCTTCCAGCCCTTCTTGGGGGTGGACATGGCAAGCTGCTTTGTTAGTGACAGTGTGCACATGTCAGCACCAAGGTGAACTGTGCTTTCCCCCAAGGTACCAGCTCAGTTTCTTCTCCAGTCTTCAATCAGCAATTGCCTCCCCATAACCCCGGTAAGTCCCATGCCAGCTGCCTTCACCACAAGTAACTGCCACTGCTATTCACAGCAGAAAGAGGAACTGATGAAATAGTACACTGGTTACAAAATACACTTACTCCGTAGAAAGCGATGGAAAAATTTGCTAGACAGCACAAAGGCAACTTTCAAAATTTTACTGGGCAAAGAAACTCACACTACCCAACAACCTCATTTTCCCTTGCAAGCTTAAAGCTACATCTGCCAACGTATGGGCTGGATACAGATTGTCACGTGTAGGCTTAAGGTTCTTTAGTGAGTTCTCCAGCTAGGAACAGGTGCTTCTTTCTAATGCCCCTTCAAATAACATGGGCTTCAAAGAAAGTTCAGTGAGGTTTGCACTAGCTATCTCTAGTCGGACACTATAGGGAAACCCATCTGTGCCAACTCCCAAGCTCCCTTTGTTTTGTACTGCAACTACCACTGTGACAGTAACTTCCACAGTGCAGACTAGAGCTCCTATTTTGAAGCTGATGTAGGCTCCATCTATCCCTAGGACTCTTGAGGTGTAATAAGGCTTCCAGAAATTTAAAGAGTAAATTCAGGAGTTAACTGCTTTGCATACATCCAGAACTCTCCAATGCTGTTTAGGATTGAAGTACAACAACAACTTCCCACACTCTTTACCCCTCACCTTATTTTTCAGAGTTCAACTATGACAGCTAACTGGATTTATCAAAAGTGCACGTAAGTGTCTGAGGAGGCTTCATAAATCTTGGCATGATGTGTGAGCTGATGGCAACTGGATTATGGATCCTCACCTTCCAAGGATGGGTTTCAAACTGGGAGAGCACAACCTGACAAATGAAACTCAGACCTACAGACTATCTGATCCTGTCAGATCCATCTGGCTTACAGGCATGTAAATCCAGTGATCAAACAAGAAATACCCAGCCTAGAAAGAGTATTCTTTAGTTCTCATTCCTGCTATACTTAGTGGTTGCCAGGCTCTCCTTCCTAGCACATCTGCTAGGCAGGTAGTCTTTTTCATCTACATATTATTCCAAAGGCAGGCACCTCTTTTCCTGCCTTTGGAAGGAAAAGAGACGAGAGATTTGTTTTTCTTGCCTCCAAGCAGAGACCACTAAACAGACAATAATGCAAAGTTTATCAGAAAATTAAATTTAATCAAAATTGAGTTGTCTAAACTCCCAAATAAACTAAGTTATATAACTCAAAAAATTATATTCTGAATCCTTACCACAGGGATATTTTTGTCTTTTTCCCATCACTTGCAGGTTGGCATTCATTGCACTACCACTGTCATCAGAGAGCTTCTCTATCTAGGCAGTCCCTTGCTGTCCATATTTTCCTTCTCAAGTAGACCCAGGTCAGTCCACTGATCAGCAAGTTCATCAGAGTGAGCTCACTCCAATCATTTCAGGGGCAAAAGTCCTGGATGAGTCTCCTCAGCAGGAAATCATTCTTCATTTTACATCGTCCGCTGTATATTGAACACATAAAAGACAGTACTGAAAGACCTTTATCTCTGTAGCTCATATTACCAATTACAAATTGGGATGAAAACATCTTATTCATGAGGGTAAATGAACTGTAAGTCACAAGAAGAACTTCCCAAGAAAAGAACTGCTGGCAAACAGAGCCACTGTGGGCCTGTTACGGGTGGCAGGTGAACCCCTTCCTTGCCTACCTTGCTTTCCCCGGTGTGTCTGTACAACAGGTATGAGGCTCTGGATGTAGAAGGCCAGTCAATGGATGATGTGGATGATGGTGCATCTACACCAGAGGTGTTGCCAAGGTCAGAAATGCCCACCCCCTGTATCATGTTCACCTCCACGAGGAAGAAAAGATGGGTTACAGTTGTAGGTGACTCCCTTCTGAGGAAAACAGAGGGTCCAATATGCCAGACAGACCCTCCTCTTAGGGAAGTCTGCTGCCTCCCTGGGGACTGGATTAAGGACATCACTAGGAAACTTCCTAGCCTGGTACAGCCCTCGGACTATTACCCATTATTGCTCTTCCATGTGGGTGGTGATGAAGCCACAAAGCATA
The DNA here is from genome assembly GCA_020745775.1 of Theristicus caerulescens. Lineage (NCBI taxonomy): Eukaryota > Metazoa > Chordata > Aves > Pelecaniformes > Threskiornithidae > Theristicus > Theristicus caerulescens. Next base: position 64,320,717 of record CM036563.1, read on the forward strand.
GTCCAAGGGCAATCAAAAGAGACATCAAGGCCTTGGGACAGTTAGTAAGGGAATCTGGAGCACAAGTAATTTTTTCCTCTATTCTTCCAGTTGCAGGAAGCGACGTTGGAAGAAACAGATGGACACAGTCTATTAATATATGGCTCCATTGCTGGTGTCACCACCACAATTTAGGATTTTTTGATAATGGGATGATCTACATGGCACCAGGCCTGCTGGTGTCAGATGGGATTCACCTTTCTCAAAGCGGGAAGAGGGTCTTTGCTAACAAGCTAGCAGGGCTCACTGACAGAGCTTTAAACTGGACCTGAAGGGGGAAGGGGATAATATCAGTCTTGTCCATGACAAGCTGTGGGATGACATGCCAAAGTTAGAGGGACAAGGTGGTAGTGACGGCCCTCAGTCTGTTGCTGTGAGATGTTCTGGGTACACTGCAGCACACTTGAAGTCTTACGGAGATGAGGCAGGGGCTCCTGAGGTAACAGGAGCCAACAGGCAAACACCAGTGAAATACCTCAAAGGCATTAAGATGTCTTCCTCTAAGAAGGTGACACGGCCAACAGCCCGGCTGAAGTGCCTCTACACCAATGCACACAACAGGGGCAACAAACAGTGCTGCTAGAAAGCTATGACCTAGTTGCCATTACTGAAACTTGGTGGGATGAATCCCATGACTGGGGTGCGGCTATAGATGGCTACAGGCTGTTCAGAAGGGAATGATGAGGAAGGAGGGGCAGAGGCATTGCCCTCTATGTCAAGAAATGGCTAGATTATGAAGAGCTGTCTCTGAAGAATAGCCACAAGCACGTTGAAAGCTTATGGGTAAGAATTAGAGACCAAGGGAAACTTGTGGTTGGTGTTTACTGCAGGCTGCTCCATCAAGGGGAGCCTATTGATGAAGCCTTCTTACTCCAGCTACAGGAGGCATTGCACTTGCAGACTCGTCCTGCTGGGGGACTTCAACAACCCTGACATCTGCTGGAACAGTAGCACGGCGAGCTGTAGGTAATCCAGGAGACTCCTGGAGTGCACAGAGGATAACTTCTTAAGTCAGGTAATAGACAGCCCTACCAGATGGGATGCGCTACTGGACCTGATGGTCATCAACACAAGTGAGCTAATCAGAGATGTCAAGATTGGAGGCAGCCTGGGCTGCAGTGACCATGCACTGGTGGACTTCGCAGTCCTGAGGGATATGGGTCAGGTGAAAAGTAAAGTCAGGACCCTGAATTTTAGGAAAGCAAACTTCCAGCTGTTCAAGGAGTTAGTCAATAGGACCCACTGGGAAACTGCCCTCAGGGACAAGGGAGCAGAACAGAGCTGGCAGATCTTTAAGGACACTTTCCATACAGTGCAAGAGCTCTCGATCCCCGGGTGTAAGAAATCAGGAAAGGAAGGCAAGAGGCTGGCATGGATGAGTCAAGACCTGTTGGTCAAACTAAAAGGCAAGAAGGAAATGCACAGGCAGTGGAGACAGGTATCCTGGGAAGAATATAGGGACGCTGCCCAGTTGTGTAGGGATGGGATCAGGAAGGCCAAGGTGTGGCTGGAGCTGAACTTGTCAAGGGACAAAAAGAATAGTAAGAAGGGCCTCTACAGGTATGTCAGCCAGAAAAGGAAGGTCAAAGAAAGTGTGTCCCCCCAATGAACACAACAGGCAAACTGGTATCAATGGAAAAGGAGAAGGCTAAGGTACTCAACAACTTTTCTGCCTCAGTCTTCACTGGCAACCTTTCTCCTCACACCTCCTGAGTCAATGGGCCATTTGATGGGGATCAGTGGGGCAGAGGTCCTCCCACTGTAAGAGAAGATCAGGTTCGCGACGACCTGAGGAACCTGAACACCCATCCATAAGTCTATGGGACCTGAGGAGATGCATCCCAGGGTCCTGAAGGAACTGGCTGATGCAGTTGCCAAGCCACTCTCCATGACATTTGAAAAGTCATGGCGGTTAGGTGAAGTCCCTGGGGACTGGAAAAAGGGAAACATTGCACCCATTTTTAAAAAGCGTAGAAAGGAGGACCCTAGGAACTACCAACCTGTCAGCCTCACCTCTGTGCCTGGAAGATCACGAAACAGATCCTCCTAGGGCACATGGGAAGTGATTCGAGACAGCCAGCATGGCTTCACCAATGGCAAGTCTTGCATGACCAACCTAGTGGCCTTCTATGATGGAGTGACTACATCAGTGGACAAGGGAAGAGCTACGGATGTCATCTATCTGGACTTCTGTAAAGCCTTTGACATGGTCCCCCACAACATCCTTCTCTCTATATTGGAGAGATACGGATTTGATGGATGGACTATTCGGTGGATGAGGAGTTGGCTGGATGGTCGCATCCAGAGCGTAGTGGTCAACAGTTCAATGTCCAGATGGAGATCAGTGACAAGTGGTGTCCCTCAGGGGTCCATATTGGGACCAGTACTGTTTAATATTTTCACCAATGGCATAGACATAGTGGGATCAAGTGCACCCTCAGCAAGTTTGCAGACGACACCAAGCTGAGTGGTGCAGTTGACACACCTGAGGGATGGGATACCATCCAGAGGGTCCTGGACAAGCTCGCGAAGTGGGCCCATGTGAACCTCATGAGGTTCAACAAGGCCAAGTGCAAGGTCCTGCACCTGGGTCAGGGCAACCCCCAGTATCAGGCTGGGGGATGAAGGAATTGAGAGCAGCCCTGAGGAGAAGGACTTGGGGCTACTGGTAAATTAAAAGCTGGACATGAGCCAACAATGTGCACTCGCAGCCCAGAAAGCCAACCATATCCTGGGCTGCATAAAAAGAAGCGTGGCCAGCAGGTCAAGGGAGGTGATTCTGCCCCTCTACTCTGCTCTGGTGAGACCCCACCTGAAGCACTGCATCAAGCTCTGGAGTCCTCAGTACAGGAAAGACATGGTCCTGTTGGAGCAGGTCCACAGGAGAGGGATGGAACACCTCTCCTATGAGGAAAGGCTGAGAGAGTTGGAGTTGTTCAGCCTGGAGAAGAGAAGGGTCTGGGGAGACCTTATTGTGGCCTTTCAATACTTAAAGGGAGCTTATAAGAAAGATGAGGACAGACTTTTTAGCAGGGCCTGCTGCAACAGGACAAGGGGTAATGGTTTTAAACTAAAAGAGGGTAGATTCAGAGTAGATACAAGGAAGAAATTTATGATGAGGGTGGTGAAACACTGGAACAGGTTGCCCAGAGAGGTGGTAGATGCCCCATCCCTGGAAACATTCAAGGTCAAGCTGGACGGGGCTTTGAGCAACCTGATCTTGTTGAAGATGTGTTGGACTAGATGACCTTTAAAGGTCCCTTGCAACCCAAACTATTCTATGATTCTATGTCATGCTGTCTCCTCTGCCGAGATTTAGCTGAAGTGGCTGGAACCACTGTTAAAAAGTCTAGTAGGCAACATGGGATCAATGCAACTTCTGAAATGGGATCTTCAAGAGCGCTCACCACTGGCCCATCTTCATGCTAACAGAGTGTCCTGGTTTCAGCTGGGATAGAGTTGATTTTTTCTTCCTAGTAGCTGGTATAGTGCTGTGTTTTGGATTTAGGATGAGAATAATGTTGATAACACACTGATGTTTTAGTTGTTGCTAAGTAGTGCTTACACTAGTCAAGGACTTCTTAGCTTCCCATGCTCTGCCCGGTGCACAAGAAGCTGGGAGGGGGCACAGCCAGGACAGCTGACCCGGACTGGCCAAAGGGCTATTCCATACCATATGACATCATGCTCAGTATATAAGCTGGGGGAGTTGGCTGGGGTGCAGCAATCGCTGCTCAGGGATGGGATGGGCATTGGTCAACGGGTGGTGAGCAATTGTATAGTGTATCCCTTGCTCTGTATATTATTATTGTATTTTTTAATTATTATTATTATTATTATTACTACTACTACTACTACTACTACTGCTACTACTGCTACTACTACTACTACTACTACTATTGTATTTCATTTTACTTCAATTATTAAACTGTTCTTATCTCAACCCATGAGTTTTCTGTCTTTCACCCTTCCAATTCTCTCCCTCATCCACTGGGGTAGGGGGAGTGAGTGAGCAGCTGTGTGGTGCTTAGTTGCCAGCTGGGGTTAAACCACGACATAGAGTCAATGAAAACGTCACTACAGTAAGGCTAACTACCTGGCCCTGAAAGTCCTAAACACAATACATACCTTCCTAACCATGCCAATTCAAATACAACACAAGGTGTTGTAAGTTGAGCACATTTGAGCACATCACTAAGAAGCTGTGGTGAAAAGGTTGTGTGTGACATGAGGGGTTTTCAGGATTCACCAGACATATCTCAGAGGCAAAAAAACAAAGGTGTCATTTAATGATATGCTCCAAAAGTTTGCATGTAAGGGGCTCTTCACAAACACCAATATAAACACGCTGCCCAAAAGCATCTATTTGTCCTTCAGGGTACTTTATCAACACAGCATTAGCCCAAGTTATCCACACACAGTAACATTTCAAGAGTTAACCCAGGTGGCAGTGTACTCATTTTGCACAACAACACTGAGCTGCACACAGTGGCTTTATTCCCACTGCACAGGTATCCTGATGGACAGCAGTGACCAGCCTTCAAACTTTTTCTGTCAGTAGGCTTGTTAGCACCCTCTGGATCAAGCAAAGGATTTTTTTTTTTTTTCCTGCATGGCAAGAGCAGAGCCAGAGGTCACTCTCAAGGCAGCATTGCAGTAAGGACAAATCGTACATCTGCTAATAATTCAGTTCCACAAGTTCATTCAATGACACTGCCTTGGAAGTGTCAGCCTTTCAAGTAATTTCATAGCATCCATCCCTTCTTCCAACTTTTGCCCCACTTAGATGCTGAACTGTGAGTCACAACAACTTGAACACAGGAGGGGAAAAAAGGTTACTCTTACTTTCACTGTAAACAGATGTAGAGACAAAATAATGAACTCCTATCACTCAAACTCTGCTTTCAGTTCTGTCACTGAAAATTAGTAAAGATTAAAAAAAATTAGGATGGTATTAATTGAAAATCATTTTTTTCCATTTTGTTCCTTTTGCATTAAACATGGAGTTGTTCAATCAATCGAGTAGTCTGGGGGTAGCTGAGAGACTCAAGAACTCCATTTTGAGGAAGTCCCTGAGAAAGACTGCCACATGAAAAAGGGCGATGTTCTGCTTTGCTTCCAATCAAGTCTGGTGTTCAGATTTTGTTTTAGGTCTTCTATGTCTTGTAAGTCACCTTACTTCATAACCACCGGACCTTATGCTGATGGCAGGGAAATCTCAGAGCTGAAAGAGAAGGTAAATGTTTACCAGAAAGTTCAAATATGTTTTGAATTTGATAACATCTAGAACTGTATTGCAACAAATAAAGAAATGCTATCAAGCAGTCTTCAGATTGCTCAGAGCAATGTCCTTGAAGTATACATACCCATGCATGTGTGAGGGAACTGTACCACGAAGTGAGACAGCCTGCAGAGTTCTCCACTTGTTATTCCACAATAATGCTTGTGGACAAAAGGTAAGGAGCTTTACATCAGCCCCCACGCTTGGGAGATTTTGGAGACCAGAACTTAGAAATAACAGTCAAGCTTAGCTGTATGCAGTGCTTGCAGAAAAACAGGTTTGGAAGCTCCTTGGAGTATCAAAAGCTAAAGTGAGCACATGAATACTAGCCACGAGCAAGTCTTGCTGCTCAAATCCCGAATCTGAGAGGCCCTCCTTTTTTATGTACACTTGTTTCAGAGACCTCAGCATCAAGTTTCTGAAGGGAATCCATTTGCATAGGTATGCTCTGAATATATCTTCAGAGCCTGGAAAACAAATATGTTTCATACAAGGAGAATAACACATCCTTTGCTATGAGGCATCTGGCAAATAAAACAGAGTTTCTCAGGGTCAATGAGGCCTTTTTACACAGGAAGCATAGCTACATGGAGTGCTGAAGAGCTGCAGTAATGCCTGTACCAAAGACTTCCAGTATAGGCTTGTGAGAGGGAACAGAGACTTGATACACTGGGTGTCTTCTCAGTTATCTGAACGCATTCTTGAAACATTGCAACCTCAGTTAGGTGGGATGCAACCCATCACTGACCTGAAATCCGCATGAGATCACAACATGGGTGTGGAGTAGCTATGGGGAGGAAGTGGAGTTTTTCCTAGTGCAAGGTCCTGCCCCTTTTTGTCAACTTACCTGATGACTATGAGAGCGATGAACTGCAGTTCAACCCATTCCTCTATGAGCTGCAGGGTGGGATAGAGCAGCATTCAGCATCCCACACTGCGAACTGACAATGTACCCAGGCATTTCTGTACCAGTGCAGACAGCACAGGCTTGTTCATGCTGTAGTTAACTCTGAGAATTACTGTGGCAGGGAAGTTGATATACATATATTCACAGACAATTTTCATTGACCTAATGGGAGTCTTTTCCATCAGCACCAATTATTGACCAGGCCTCTCTAAAGCCGGGAAGAATTGTGTCACAGACAAAATGCAATAATAAATAGACTATGCAGCCAGATGTTGAAGGATAACGTTGGCAGTAACCAGGAGAAAACAAAACCTTATTACAAAGACAACCACTTTGCTCATTTTCCTTCTCAACCGAAATTCCCAAAACACAGTTTAAATGAAAGAAATTTCCTCTTCTCCAGAAGAATATTTGGTTTTTGAAAGCTGGTATTTTGGACAAGCCCTGACAGCAAAGGAAAAGCTTTATCCAAATACCAGTATCTATTGGAAAAATATCCCTTTCATTTTATTATTCTAGCCAAATAATACAAATGGCAGTACTGAGGCTGGGGGAGGAGATGGATCAATGTAATACATATCTTTTTCAGTGGAATTTTCTAAGAAGGACTCCCAAGATTGAAGGGAGATTATACAGCAGCGTAGGCTTGCTAACAACCTCTAAGTAGTTATTTCACATCCATTTTCTTCTGCAAAGAAAACTTGGCAAAATACTTCACAGATAGGTTTTGAGCGTGTATTTACATCACCATGAAGAACTCAGCAAGGGCACAGAAGACCTGCCCTGACAAAGACTTGGCATGCAGAACCCTGTAACGAGTGGTGTGGATAGAGAAGCAGGAAAGAGTCTGTCTGGCGTTTCAGGAAGAGCCCACTCTGAAGTTCTTAAGGCTGAAGATTTGAAAGCTATCCTTTTACTTGTCAACTGCACATATTTAATCCAGCACTCAGGGTGATCTACACAGAACCCTGCGTGACCAATACAGCAGCCACCGAATATACCTGCACTTAATGTTTCGAACTAAACTGCAGTTTGTTTTTGCATCACAAATGATGGTTTCAAGACTGTGCTGCCTGCACTGTTGAGTAGAAGAACAGCGGCTAAACTGCACAGCACATTGAGAGCAGACCATTGCAGATCACGTTTGCTTCCTTCTTCGTTGTCCCAGCCAGACTAAACTTCTCATTGAAAATTATTTAAGTGGCTGAATGACAAAATGTTTTTTCTTCCTGGATACAGAATGGGTGTTTTGGGTTAGGTGACTTATTAGTTGAGAACATGGACTATTTTGACACCCACCACCACCACACACCCTCTATCTATTTCTATTACAGCAACAAATGTAAGATTTTTTTTTAAAGCCAGTGTGCTTCTTAAGATATAAAGCAAAGAGGAGCTTGCTTCATCTGCACATCAACGTACCTCCTTTCCCTAATCTACTGAATGAAAGTAAGGGAAGTTCTTGGATCATTGGAGAGAGCCAACCTATATGATCCTCCTTCCCTAAACTTTTCCCTCGGATAGGTAAGGCAGAGGAAGTAATATTTCTGTGTTATTTACTGAAAATACCATGACTTATAATATGCAAAGGGAAATGATAAACCATTAAAATGATTTACCCCTAAACAGACAAAAATCCTTTTCATTGAAGAAATCCGACTTGGTGCCATTCCATTTCTCCAGGTCAGTGTCAGGCCCTAACATCCAGCCCACCTCCATCTCTTTCCTTCTGCCTTTATTAACACACACAGGCAGGTTCTTTCGTGACCTGTAATTCAGGCATGAGAAAAGCTCCTTCTAAACTTCTTCAAAACTAATTCATTATCCTTCTTCAAACCTGCCTCAAAACTCTCCTTTGCACTGATGAGTAAAGGAAATTCAGAAGTGCTCAGGCCACTGATGTGCCCTGATGTGTGCAGACTCCTGTATCTGGTACTGACTGGTATTGGTTGCACAAACTCCCGATGCTTCCTTTTCTGGGGATATCAGTTTATGCTGCATTGATTCAGATTGTAGGTTCCCTACGGCAAGAACTATGTTCTTGTTATATGTTCATATCGTGCTGAGCACCATCATGTCACAAAGCATGATGCAAAGAAATGCAGAAAATAAGGTTCTGATTAACAACAGTAACAACAGCTCTACCTGTAGAAATCTGAAGCACTACAAGAAATTCCAGAAGTAGCAAGGGTTTTTCCAGGCTAGCAATGTTTAGCACCATCCATATTCACAACACAGTAGAAACATTCATTCTTACAGGAGAGCTGTCAAGAGAAATAGTGTCATTTTGGGTCTAAACTAGATGAAAAATGAGAACTTCCATGTGGCTAATGGGCTGCCTTAGTTTAGCTCAGCAGCTAAAAGTTTCTAAAATTGGATGTCACAGGCAATTCTGTCCTGTAGCAAAGACAAAATCTAAATCGTTTCTGACATATTGCTTCAGCCATCAAACTTTTATTTGCTGATTCATTCTGTATTTTTACTACAGCAGCTTTCTAAGCATCGAAACAGCACTAATTTTTCATTTTATAAGACATTAAAATTATGATTTTGCCCTATGTTAGGCAAAACACTAATAAAAGGCTATTGAACTACTGCTGAAATATTCGATAGATCTTGAGCGCCCTGTTCATTCCAGTGAAGGGCCGCTGCCATTGAATGGAGTAATTGTGTGTCTTCCTAGGGGAAGAAAACCTTTGCTTGTCTTATTGATTCTATCATGAGGTATTAAAAAAGTCCCTCTGATTAGTTCACACGGATAATAACCTTCACAATAGGTTGCTCATAATCTTGAATTTCTGCAGATGCCTCCCATATTAGCAGCAGAACACTCTAGAGGCCTTTTCCCCACTAAACAACTGCCCTGGCTTAAGAAACAGAGGTAAGGCTACATGCTACCCAAGTAACACACTTTGGTCTCCCCTTGTAACTTCATGATGTTACTATGCAAGGCAAGAGCAACTCCACCAAAGCCAGTGAGGTGGATCACAAGTGGTGGAGAACAATCTCAATTGAGCTCTGCCTAGTTAACAATGCACTGAATATAGAATTACCCCCTTATATCCAACTGTGCCCTTATGTTGTGCATATTGAGAATATTCACATGTTACAGAGTCACTGGCTTAAATAAGAGCAATCTCCAGGTTGCTTTACCTTATGCTCTAAGGCCAAAGTTTGAGGATTAGAATGCATTATCCCTTTTCCCCTAATCCACAAGGCAGAAACTTCATCAAGCACACACAAACATACAGGTTACAGGACACTAAAGACATCTGCTATCTTGAGAAAAGTGCAATTACAAAATTTCATGAGACATGTAACTGACAGAATTTTTAACCAAAGAAAATGCCATTAATTTTATACACAATCAGACCAGAAGGGTCTTCAGGAGCAGTCTGCCTGTCCCAAAACAGGTCCCACTCATCTATCATCATTTGAGAACTGAACTTTATGTCACGTATAATTTGAATGAAATCTTTTTGAGAACTCATAGTAAATTAAAAAAATAAAAAGAACAAAACCCCCACCAAAACAAAAAGTAGCAACAAACAACAACAAACACCAAAAATGAAATGTTAATGCAACAGATGAAAGCACAAGTTCCACAGTTGATCTCCTAGCTAAATAAGCTGAATTTTGCTCTCCAGCCATTGAGCCAAGGCTTCAGCTAGTATAAATTCACATAACTCAGTGAGAGTCAATGGAAAGGCTCTGATTACTATCCCATGCATAAGAATTACCAAAATGCAAAGTATTCAGCAATATTATTTGTAAATCAAAACATGACTTCATGCACCCCTGCCCTGCATCTCAACTTCCCAGCCAATGCCCCTGCCATCTTCCCCTGACCACACAAACATGCTTGACCCTCCGAATCTCCTATCAAAGAACTAATAATCCTGCACTCATCAAAATGTTTTGGGGAGGGAAGTCTTTCAGCTGATTTCCTAATTATTTCTGCAAGCAAGTAAGACTGTGTTCTGGGAAATCCCCAATGAGTTAAAACAAAGCTTGGAGGAAGAGGAACTGAAAATAAAAGCAGATTCTGAGAAATGCCAAAGCATCACAGGCTGAAACTTATGACAAACTGTCTGTGAAACAACAATGCCAACTGCCTTAGAGAGCTAAAAACAGCCAAAATATTCCTCACTACTAGAAAGCTAGAACTAAAACAACATTTCTACCTTTAATCAGTCAAAAAGAATAAGGAAGATTCCCAAGAAGCAGAAGCCTGATTAAAAAAAAAATCCTATTTCTTTTCCATACTAATCCATTTTTTTTAATGCATCTAGTCACCTTTGTGGTTTTGAGGCTTTCTAGCTAATAGTTTGGAGACTTTTAATGCCTTTGCTGCTTCAGAAAAACAGAACAAAAATGTAAACCAAGATTCTCATGTAAGTTTATGATTCCAGGAGCTAAAATTTCAAGAAAAATAGTTACCAGGAAATTCAAATTGAAGTCAACAGAGCCTGCATTGCCTCAACATCAAGGCAAAGAATTGAGGCCAGGAGCTGTGTATCATGTCTTTTTAAGTGGAATCCCAGAGGACCAGAATCTGTTTTTCTCTCTTATCCCCTCAATTATTTGACAAAGAAAGTCTTGCCTTCAGCTGGACTAAATGAAAATGTATAGGCTGCTTTGCTAATCCTCCCATGTCACAGCTTGCTAGCCCTACAAATTACCTTCTACAGATACAGGTACAAGGGGAGAACTAAGCTCTGCAGAGCTCTTCTCTGAAAACAGCTTCATCTGACACAGTCTCAAGTCGCCCTGTCCTCATTCCTGCAGCAGCAGAAGCTCTTCTCTATTGTGCCAGGCTGCTTCCTCTTTAGGAGACTGCACTGTTTACATCTCCCCCAACCATCTTTTCAGCAGACACGGAAGACATTCCCTCTGTACGCCTGCCCATTACTACTGTTCTGGTTTTGGAATGAACACGTAATGAGAAGTTAGCGCTGGTAAAAAGGCCAGACAAGGCTCTTACAAAGACTTCTTGCCTGACCTCAAGTGGGTGAGGCTTGCAAAGATTAATCCACTGCTGCTACCTGACGGGGGTTCCTACCTAATAACACCACCAGAATTGGGGCAGGAGAGTGTCAGCTAGGCAGGAGTTAACACAGAATCACACTGCCCCTTAAACTCTGTGGCCTTAGTCTGAATCAGTCCAGATCCTATTACCTTGCCAATTTTCAGTAAGCATGCGTGGGTGTTGGGGAAAAGAATTGAAGTTTTTCTGCTTTTGTCCCGACAAAACAACATATAAACACATTCTTAATGCTAGAGCGAGAAAAAATGCACATCTCTGCTCCACAACCTTCTCTGGTTATTTTTACTAATAAAAATTATCTTTCTTATTGGCAGGCATGCTATTTTTATGTTTTGTATCTGTCTGTATTTCAAAGGGAAGGATTTTCTTTGACAACATACAAGAGAAAGCAAACAGAGAAAACACATGGGTCACTAGGACCAATACTGACATAAGCCTTCAAATTAACTTTGTCTTCGGGTTGTTTTATCCTTTATACAGTAAATTTAGTTCTATTTTTCAAAAAGTGTCTTCAGGCAACTACACAAATCCCATTCCTTTAGTGTAATTGTACTAATTTTAATCACAAGCAGCTTGTAATCACTGAAATACCTTCTGACTAAAACTATTAAAGCATTTGACAATGATGCATGCAAAACAGCATCCTGTGATTAGGTTGCATCATTAGTAGGAGATGTTTCACCTCATATGATGATTAAATCTTGACAGTTGGTGTTACATTTACCATGGCTGTTTGATCATACACTCACACACATGACAGCAAATCTGCATTCATTCAGATGAGGTCAGTGGTAGTCAGCACAGAAATTCTGTAAACAAGATAACAAGCAGCCTTGTATTTGTGCACATGGAGCAGCTACAGAGAATAAGAACCTGACTTGAAACTCATTAAAAGAGCCAAAAGCCTTGCTGCCGTGGCCATTTCTCTCAGCACAAGCACCAGCTTAAACAGTTTCTGCCCCTAACAGGTCAGTCCGAGCTCATCCCTGGCCTGCAATTGTATCGATGCAGCTTGTCTGGGAAGCCACAGTAGGAATGCCACTTGGACATGGAAAAGAACTGACAGAAAAACTTCTGGGTCAGCCTCACAATCCATTTCACCCTTTTGTCTCATGAACAGTTGTACTGCCACAACTGAAGATGAACTTAAGCCTGAAGCCACTTAAGCTGGCAGAGCCACTGAGAAGTCCAGAACTACGTGCCTTTCAGCAGCAGTGTATACATTTAACTAATTTAAAGCAGCCATGAAAGCACATTCTTACTTAAAGCAATGGCATGGATCTGGGGACAATTTGTTCTGAGCATGTTCTCTTTGATATCCAATAAGCTGCAAACTGCCATTTACATCTCCGTAATGGCTGGCTATTCTACACATCTCTGCCAGTACAGCCAAATTACCAAGGCTGTGTGGTGGTGACATCCCCACTCAGCCAGAGAGAAACCTTTATTTAGGCACAGTTACACTGGCAGAAGATGAGTTTTAGCAGCACAGACTGCACTGGCAAAGGATAGAGTGAATGGAATTGGTTCAAAGCACATATTTGCATTTCTCTGAGCATACCTGTCTTGTCAAAGCACTTTTATTAAATTCCTTACTCCACGTAACTCCAGCAGGAGCCGGATTTTCCCCTCAAAACCATAAGCTGTGGCACAGGAACTGCTAAATTCATTCCCACTGGGAAGCAACTGTGATTTGAGTAGCCTTTCGTATCATATTTTGAGGAAGTACCATACAGCCAAAAAGTTTCTACAGGCAGCTCCACTGCACATGCTGTCCCAAGATTGAAGAGCTGTAATTCTGGAAGATGCAAAGGTGTTATCAACAGGTCGATCACAGATATATTCTGTTTATTTGCACTCAGGGGAAACTTTCAGCTGTATGTATCACATCAGGAACTTCTTTTTTCCAGAAGTAATACCTTAGCAGAAGCATGCAACTGACAGAGAACTAAAGGCAAATTTTGGTCTTAGGGGTCTGATGTGAAGTGAAAAGTAACATGACCACAGCAAGCATCCCTGAATATTGAATATTGATATACCTGAAAGGTATATCAAGATCCTGAGAAGACCACTATAGTCAGAAAACAGCATAGCTGGTTCTGAAAGACAGAAGGACTACAAAGCAAAGATTCTGCACCAGGAAACAGCCTTCTCTCAGAAATCTAACTAGACTACAGCTAGGCCATCAGCTTCCAGGGATGTAGGACCAGAAAGCACCTGCAACACAACAGTCAAATACAGGAGGGACACTTTTTAGGTGTCATCCTGGTGTAAGCAGATAAAACTTGCTTTTTATTTCTTTGCCTTTTTTTTTTCAGTGGGCTTTGTACACTTTAAATAAATACTTTTAATTTGTATTTGAATTAGTTTGAATTAAGATCATTGCAAGGTCATTGGTAATATCAAAATATTACGCAAGGGTAAGGCCTTGAACTATGTCTGTGAGCTAGGCTGGCTGAAAGCTCCTGAAATGCAACACTTCAGAACAGCCAAGGAATAGCAGGACACGGCATCATGCCAACTGCATAGCCCTGGTGGGTAGCTAGTATTGCTGGAGATGGACTAAGAAGAAATGCTTCCATAGAGGCCAGAGGTCTCTGGCATGTAACCAAGTCTTTGGGGATACGCTGAAATCCTGAGGCCCAAAGGAATTTTTGACAGTATACAATCTGCTGTATGGAGAGTGCCTCAGGAGCTAAACACCTCCTTGGCTGCGATTCCAGTACAGGTTGGGCTGTCCCTGCCTGTTTGCAGCATTTCACATGTTTCCTCAATGTCATGTGATGTCTCTATCTATAGCAGAGATCATCTTAAAATTTAGATGCCAAGCATGCCTCGGGACTCTTACAAGTTCCTACAGAGATCCAGGCTGAGACCCAGAGGTCCCTTGGGACCTATTTCTGTAACAGAACAAAGCAGCACTGAAAATCTCATCTCCTCCTCAAGCACAACCACTCCACTTCGTGCACCTTCTCAGCCATTTCAATGTGCTGAGCACAGTGTGCTCTGAAATCCTGTTACAATAGGGTTTAGTGAAAAAGCACATTTCAAATGCACATCCATTAGGAGTTTTGCCTGATATCTCCTTTTGCAATATATTTACTTGGCTCTGTAAATATCCAGTGCCCGAGAGTAACCCTCGGCTAATAATAAAACCGACTGATACAGTCAGTACACTTACATTTACTGACAAGAGGCTGGAACAGTTTGATGCTGTGGAAAAACAGAAACCAGGCACCAGCTATGCCAGTACTTCCCACTTCAGAGCCACTTGCTGCCACACAGTATCTCTCACTCAGCAGTCACTTCGGGGGTATTATAAATACACTTTGTCAGAAAGACCCCGTGCTCCTTTTATACCTTAAGGAATTATTTAGAGACCCATTATGTTTCAAATCTCCAAGTCAAAATTTGCAGAGACCTTTCAGACAGAATGACATATGCTTGAAGTCTATTTAAATGGTCTTACTAAAAGCTGAGGAGTTAAAAGCCCATCCTGACACTGAATAATTTTTAAAGCACTCAGGAGACTTTGCAGCTCCTTCTGACTGTGTCATTAAATACCATCATTTAATAGACACAGTCAATAGACTGTGCTCCAATAGACACTCTGTAAATACAGTATAGCTCACCAACTTAATCACCTGAGTAGCTGTGCCCCAAAGGGGCCAGTGCTCCAAAGGACAAGGTTTGCTCATTATCGATGATCAGTAATGCTAAAGACACTTTTCCCAGTAGCACCGGACTGGTCAGAGTGCAAGATCTGTGACAGTTCCTCAGCTAATTGCCAAATCCCATCTATAGACAATCCTGGTGCAAAAACGTCCAGCCCTTTATGTCCTTCCAAAGGGACTGACATGGCTTTTTCCAGGTGGCTGTTCAGGACCTCTCGTGTCTATTTCACAAGCAGCTCCATTTCTGTGGGATACCACCCGCTACATGATATGTATAATACTATTAAGGCAAGCAGTATTGTTGGGGATATGCTTTGATTTGAGGGAGTGCAAGCATGTCTCTGTATTTCTAAACCAGTGGGAAAGGAAACAACAGCTTGTTTTCACCTAGTACGAAAATTTTCAGAAGCTGGGTAAAGAGAGCTGGAAGAGTGCTTCTGTTCCAGCTCACAGCTGTGAAGTCTCAAAAGAGTAACATGAAGTCCTTCAGCCCATAAATATCCCACTCAATACCTGAATTAGCTGGAAAAAATGTGAGAAGTGCACTCACTGGTTTTATACTTCTTAGCACAGAACAACAAGATGAAAACGAAGACTGAGAGATTAATACTCAAAGGCAGCACCACCAACAGCCACTTTTGCTGTCAGGAAAACTGAAGTTTTTCTATTCTCTCTCACTGAGAATTTAAAGCAAGTTCATCATAAGTGGAGTTAAATGGGATCTATGTTCAAACCATGCAGTAACTGCACCTCAGCTGTTACCTTGCTTGCAGTAAATTCAAAATAAAGAAATTGGTGCTCAAAAGGAAATGAGTGCTAACAGTCCCATTTGGGATGCATCCTGAGAACTTTGTACCATATTTTCCACATTTTGTTTTTCAGGTTTTTTTGTTGGCTTTTTTTTTTTTTTTTTGAGGCAGCTAATCTTATGATATCCCATCATGTTCTTCCCCCATCCTGCAGCGACAGAGGTTCCTGCTGGTGAGGTGAAATGAAGAACACTTCTCTGAAGGATCTGTTAGTTTTTGGGCCTTTTTTTTTTTGCCTAAGGTGGATCTTAGGGGATCCTAGGAAGGATAGCCCTGCAGTCACCAATCTGCATGTGAAATGAGAGCGCCTGCAGTCAATTCTCAGCTAATTTAACCCCACTAACATAGCTCCTGATCAACAAAACAGGAAGAATAACTCACAGATTTCCCATCCTTTGTCTCAACTTGTCTACCAAAAGTACTATTTTGTTGAAGCACGCCATCTTCTTCTCTGTCCTTGAAGAGCTTTGACCACAGTGGGGGCACCTGGGACCAGGTGCTCCGCAACAGAAATTCTGAACAATGCCACCTCCCCCACCAAGTCTGAAGGACCCAGGAGTGAAGAAAGAGAAAAAGCATCTCTAGAAAAGTCTAAGCCTACTACTGAGGATAATGACAGACATGGAGCCACATGAAACTGAGAAAAGGAAACTGAATCTCCAAAAATTACTAATAACTATGTTTCCTTTCGAGATTAATCAGCCATGGGAAGCAACGGATATCACAGGAAAATGGGGTTGGGCAACCCCCCTGGTAAGAAGAGAGCCACCCTGTTTCTGTGGCAATGGACAGACAGTGCTCTTCTGTTTCAGCCCCTAGGGTGACGTAGTTCTGCTTCACAATTTTTTCCCATTATTTCTCCGTTTTCTTACGGATGGAGGCAGATTTCTTCTCACTCTGTTTAGTTGTCCAAGTGACCTTCTGCTGCATGCAGATGGCCTTTTTTATGGAGAAACAAAGGAAAAAGAGTTCTCCATATGCTTTTTTTTCTGCTGAATGGCCTTTCTATTCACCAGTTCATCTCAGCAATCATATGAGACACACGGGAGTCTGTCTGATCATCTTCCTTCTTTAAGCATGCTTGGTCAAAGCTTGCAGGTTCAGTTCTAGCCTGTGAGAACTTCTGATAATACTCATTAAATTAGCAGTTCTTTCAGGCTGCAGCTCTCAAGCGGGCCAGTACATCTGCATCAGTGACAGCCAACTACTGCTCCCAGGCCACTCCAGTGAAGTTTCTTTTGCATCACAGTTGACTCTCAAGGTCAAATGACATGGTAGCTTTGACACTGCAGTGATATTTCACTTCATCTGTCTCTCAGGGTTAGGCTGTTCTTGGCTGAGCACCACAGACAGGAGCCTGCTTGCCTCCCTCTGCTTGGTTCTGCTGTGAGCATCTGTCATGAATAGGTGATTTAGGACACTTAAGGAATCACCAACAAAGGTATCAGCAAAAGTGGTTTTAATATGTTGTAAAAGTGTGACTTAAGAAAGTTCACTCTATTAATTACTGCATGGAAGAATCATACAAAGGAAAACTGAGTTACACTCAAGTTAGAATGATTCACAGAGAGACCAGAGATACAAAGAATAAGGAAGACCCTTCCATTGAGTCACAAGGTTCAGAGTAGACCCCCTTGCTTTCTGAATTCCTCATGGAGCTTAGGTGCAGCTAGGTCCAATCTTAGTCTCAGACTTGGACAATGGTTTATGTCTAAGGGATTGTACATGCAAAATTTATATAATGTTTCATTAGCATCAATTCAGCATGCAATCAAAGTTGCCAAGACAAAAATCAAAGTTACTATACTACAAGGTTATGAGCAGTATCAGTCACTTACCAAAGACCTGTCGTTGGTAAAAGGTCTCTCTGCCTCAAGGAACAACCTTCAAAGGTGTCCCAGCTCAAGGGGAGATCACCACCATGCAGCCACGCTGCCTAGCAGGGCGAGCTCAAAGAAGGCTCACTTAGGCTGTCATATTTATAGGATAAAGTGGCTTGTAGTCAAATTACATGCCATAGAAAAGATATGCGGGAGACTCCTTGTACCGACAACTTACTTTGTTCCTTGATAAATGAGTCTTGGAAAAACCACCTGCTATTCATGTGTCAATTGCATGATCGGTGTTCCAAGCTCATATGCCTTGTTTCTCACTGTGTCACTCTGCTTCTTTGTGGGTTTTCAGAGAACAGATTGAAACTAGAGGAGTTCACGACCTGGCTGCAGCTCAGGCCTTTACCTCTTCTGGAGCCTGCACCAAGCCACCGCCAGTCTGTTCAAGGGGTTGAGCACATCCATCACAGCATCCACAGCAGGGAGCACTTCCCTATACCTTGCTGCAAGCAGTGAAGTTGGGTGCCCCTCTAACTCCTTGTTGCCCAGTGTATCTGACTGGAAGCAAGCTGAGGAGCCAGCAACTGTGCAATGATGGGGAAGTTACTTCTACATAAGGACAAATGGTATGCAGAGGAGAAATGGTGGCTGAGACTCAAGTTCACTTTTGCTCTGCTACTGCTGCAGTAGCGTAACAACGCACTTCGTGCCTTTCTCGCTTAGGTAGGACCGAATACCCACTGCTCTGTTCAGTTTATCATTAGGCTATGCTAGTGCCCTCCTATATTACAGATTACTACCTCCTCCTTTTAGGATCTATGCTATTAAAGTCTCAGGACAGAGAGAGAGTTCTTGCATGACCTTATAATCAAAAGCTGTGTTATTTGCTCTAATGATCACATACAAACTAGCCAGTTACATTCATTCATTTTTTGGCCATGGCCAATTTCTCATAAACTATTCTATTGTGAGTAATTCTGCCTAACAATCTATTTGCTTGCTTGATTTAAACCCACCATTTGCAGGTTTGATTCAAGACCTTTTGCTTTCTGAAAATGTCTAGCCTGCAGAGAGCAGGTCTCTAGGTATCCCTGGCTTTTTAGGTCAGTTTTCTTATGTGGAAGAGCAGAAACAGCATCATTACAAATCTGATGGATAAAATACAGCCTGTCAAGCTGAACGAAATCTTTCTTCCATGTTTGTTTCCATTTAGACTCCTTTCTTAAACCCACCATTCAGCATCCCTGACATGAACAGCTGAAGTTCCTCATCTGTATTCCATAAATGGTGCCCTCTTTTACCATGTCTTTCTCTATCACAATAAGCTGTGACGAATCTGTTGCCACATGAGCTCCTTTACACTGTCTAACTCCACTTACAGAATCTCAGAGTTTTTTCCATTTTTCAGGCTGCAGAGTCATCAGGTTGAAGGATTTGCCTCCCAGCAATATGCTTTTGTGGTAAGCAATCCACTCCCGCACAACGTTACATTATGCTGTGTAGCAGAGAATAAATTCCCTCCTGCTTGTCACAATTTTTCAGGTTGTCACTAAAACAAAGTGAAAGTGACTCCACTAGCATCAGTAAGAACTGTATTACTGATATCTATAGGAAACGGTTTTCACCCAGATATTTGTTTAAAGAACGAACTACTGAAACACAGCATGACATTTAAAGTCTCCCTTCCTCCCACTGTGGGCCTGCAACTTGAGTAAGGATTCACTTCAAAGTCTTAATTTCACTCCCTTCCCACACCTGGCAGCACAACCCTCCCATAAAGCCATCACCTCTACTAAAGCTGTCCACAACCCAGAGAAATGCTTGGGGTATGCTATTTTGTAAAACTAAGTTATTTCATATCCTAAATGACAGACAATATGCACCCTTTGTATAGCTTTAACAGTACAAGCTTAACCATATACAAAGATAAAGCAGTACTGCCTGATAGCACAAAACCAATTAAACCACAGAACTTTTTCACTTGGATTTTAGGAGAAGAAACTTATGGCAATATAAGATACATTTTTATCTTTGTGCCTAAAGCCATTATCAAAATGCTAATGGGAACAGCAGCAGGGACGAGGAAATCAGAAATAATTATACCCCCGGAGAAGTTATGGGGAAAATAAATCTGCTTACAGTTTCAAAAGTAGGCATCCTGCTGTCTAGAAAGGTTGCTGTTTATCTACTAAGGGGCATTAACACAGATTTCTTGGTTATATCTGATGGGAACAGCTAGATTAGTAAACAATATCTTTTGGTTAAGGCATCACAAGCTTTAGGAAAGATCGCATAGGATGAAGAATGAATGATTTTACCCTCCATTACGCTGTTGATCTGATGGTTTTCTCACTCACTCCACCTGAGCATAAGATGCTGTCACAGCATCTTTCAAATCCATTCCTGTGCTCTGCAGCCATTCCTGAACATCACAGACACAACCACACACAAGCTGCACTGAGCTACTGGGACTGCGGCCTCTATAACTTGTGTTACACAAGCTCACCCTTACCAGCCCTCCAGGCAGTGAGACTAACCACCAGGGAAAATGGGATTTCACCTTGACCATGTATTTTCGTTTAACACCGATGACTCAAATCTTTGTGAGTTATCTCTTTCCAACAGGACACACATTCCTGTTAGGAAGGGAACTTAACTCATGTTCTGAAGGAGAGGAAGCAGCTGCCGTCAAACACCTTTCCTTTCTATCACCATGGGATTAACAGTCATATGCCCAGCTGTGTGCATGCCCAGTGCCTGCTTCCCATTTTCTCTCCAGTGGTTTCTTGCTAGCTTTTTCTATTTGCATTTCAAGAGCTTTCTTCAGTGTCAGGGAGAGCAGGTTTTCCTGCCAAGAACTATGACAAGGAGAGAGAAAGAGGGAAGAACCCAAAACATTCAGCTGTAGTAACAAAAGCATAGGTCAGTGTCTTATCTGAACCATCACATTGGGTTATTCAATATAGACAGAAACTTGACAAGGCTGATTGTTGCTTAATTTTTTTTCATACGAAGCATATGAAACTGCTACACAAATTGGCCCAAACTAATCTATTATGTAAATAGATGCACTTCAGTAAGTTAAAATAGCAGAGAGCTATGCTGAGTAGAGCTAAATACACATGCTGCCTTTCAGTTAATATGTCTCTTCTTTATTCAGAAGAATAAAATGTTCCTCAAAAAGCTTCTTCAGCTTCCTCCAAGAGAAAACAACAGCTTTCCAGAGAAGAGCTTTTTCAACCCAAAGTGATACTCAGGCACCATCTCATGAAACACAATACCTTACCAGTATGTTAAATGGTTTCTCTGGAGACTAGGGACTAAATATGCAATGAATTCCGACCACCCCATCCAGAATAGAAGTATGTTGAGGTACAAATTCAACAGTGGCAGATGCAGCTCCAGCTGTTCAGAGCAAGGGCTGCGACACCTTATGCCAGCACTGAAGCTGGTCTGCAGCTAGTTTGTTGAGACAGGCAGTTACCTGCTTTCTGCTGCACTGGACAATACAGGGTCTGCACATTCTGGTTGCCGCATTTATTACCATGGTCTAGGAACAAAGCTTTACTCAGTACAGACACCCGTGGATGAAGGAGGATGAAAATCTAGGTAGGGTTTTCAGAGGCAGAAATGCTATGTGGATTTCTGCAAAGCTATGGAACTACTTGGCTTGGAAGAGCTAAGTCCTTTCTCTTTCTTCCACCAGCCTGTGCTGGATTTCCTCCTAATTCACAGTCACAGGAAGATCAGGTTGTAGTGTTTGTAATGCATTTAGAAAGCAGGGTCTCGTCCCCCCCTCCTCTGAACTTGCCTACCTGAAGGCAAAAAGCCAAAACTGCTCATCTTCAAGACCCCAGTTCCTCTTCTTTGGGGACCAGTCTGGACAGGTGCTCAACACTTCCGTTCCCACTGAAGAACAAGGGGATCAGCCCCTGCACACCAGACAGCCACAGCCTATGGAGTACGGCTGGTCCTTTGCACAAATGGCCTTCTTCCAAGTACAAAACCTCAGTCACACTTATCTAACTTAACTAACTTTCTTACAATCAGCTAATAGGTGAGAACACAAAAAGGCTAAGAAACACATCATCAGTGCTGTATGAGCAATAATAGTCCACTTGTGTCCCACATCAGTTCAGAGAAATCAAAAGCATTAATCATTTAACATAAAATCTATGTTTTAATTTGCTCGATAATGAAAAACACACCATCTTTGCAGCCCCTGACAATCAGGCAGATTCTGAAACGGGCTTTTCATACCAAATACTCTTACTTCACAGTGTTCATCTGTGGGCAGCAGATACTGCCACAACCCCAGTCACAAACAGATCCTCACTGCCTACTGTCAGACCCAAGTCCTGAAGGGCTACACTGAGACACCAGAGACAATGGGAAGGTAAAGGAGGGCCTGACAACCGAGGATGGCACTTTGGTCCTTGACACACAACAAAGAGCAGTACCCTGAAATATCATGAGCAGTGTAGAACTCTGTTCTGAAAATAGCTCTCTGGAAACAACACCACGCACCATGGAAAGAGTAGGTGAGATGCTTTACATAAAGCTCTGCCCGTACCTCTCAAGCCCAACCTACAGTACCTCAGGGATTAGCTTTAACAAGCACACAAGTCAGTGCTGTGCTGAGCCCCAGCTTGCTTTTAATTTCTCAGAGGATGTGAGGAGGCCTTGGAGCTCCAGGCGAGAGAAGCTAAAGCGAAAACATGTTTGACCACTAGCTTTATTACCACCACTGCTTGCACAGTAGCCTCATCTTTCACATCAATTTATGTAGCTTAAACACATGCAGGTCCCTTCCACTTTCATTTTGATTCAGTCGCTTCAGACTGCTAGAGCTGATTTGAAGCAATTGTAAAATTCATTCTGAAAATCTGTGACAGACTGTTTGGATGGTAATACTGTGAAGCAGTTCAGTGGCAGACAAGGGGGGCTGCAAGGCACCTATGCACTTCCACAGCATGATGTAGAAGCACTACACATACACACACACAATGGAGAACCTCTGTTTGCTTTTGCAACATGAGGTATCTGGGAAAGCATCCTGGACACAGACATGTAATTATTTAAAGTCCAGACCAAAAACTGGGAAAGGAAGAATATTCACCTTATTGAAGGCACTGTGATTTGGACAAGTACAACTTTCCCACTCTACAGAAGTACTGCAAGGATTAACCATCACTTAGATAATTATGTTTAAGAACAGTCCTAAAAAGAAGTTGCACTGTATGCAGAACAAAAAACTGAAGCGACACATTCAGTATACATAACACCATAAAAAAAAAAAACAACTTGCTACAATTCAAAACTGAAAGAAAAAAATCAATAAGGACATAAATGGCTTCTGGCTACCCCACAACAGTCACCTCAGCATCTTCTGAAGCTTTAATTGTATTTTGGTTCAAAACCTTCAGTACCACTCAGTAATATATAAATAAATAATAGCAGATGACAACATCTGTCCCTTTGTGAACACAAGAGAAAACCATCTATACAGCACTTTACCTATTATTTCAATAAAATGTTTTGACAAAAAATACATGAAGAAAGGTCATTTCAAAAACAAAGTCAAACCACGGCATTTGAAAACTGAATACACTTCTATTTGGCTGAAGTAATTTCTTTTTTTTCCATGCCTGAAACATTTGTTCTGCAATTTGAAAATGTCTCCATTTAAATCTGCTGTACAATTCCATGTGTGCATGCACTATGTAGACACATGCATACACCCATTTGCTAAAACAGGCACACACTCGCCCACGTGGCAATGCACTGTCATGCAGCATGTGGGCATAGCCACACGCACACAGTATAAGCTATATTCTCTTTTGCAGGCAAATAAAGCAAAGGTCAATTGTTTTCTCTATTACCAGTCCATTTTACCAGTTAGCACAGAATCTTCCTTTACAAGGCTTCTCTTTTGAAAGCTCATTTCGTTCAATACCATTCTAGTTGCTGCTGCTTTTTCAGCTGGGTCTCCTTTTATTTGATCCATTATACACCAAAATAAATTTATGTAATCCAAAAATGATCTGTTTCAATACCACTAGTTTGTTTCTCTCTCACTAAAGAATCTCCAGATCCAGCTTACTCCCTTTCCTCTGATATGAGGAAAGTCTTTTCTCTTTCAGTACTCTAACCTTTGAAATCCACGCTAGCAACATAACTGTTTTTTCTAGGGTTTAATGCTGAGTCTTTTTGTACTAAGATAGCATAATACCTCTTCTCTTCCACTCCAAATGGCAGAACAGAATAGTAGCAAATGACAAAACCTGATGATTAAAATCACTCGAAAGCAGTACAAAATAATTTCTCAAATTCCACAACCACATGCAATACTCTTCCTATCCTCTTTTCTGCTCAGAATGATCTGGTTCATTAAAGGAACCCAGAGTATGGAATTCCATCTGTCCTGCCCATTCACAGCAATCCTGGCAAAGTTTTTTTTTCTTGAGTGACTAATACTCTTGTGCTCTTTAGTTTTGGATAGTCATTATGTGGTACCTTCCAAGAAATGGCCAGAAAGCATTGCACTGTAACCTCCTTATATCTAACCCTCTTTGTGGTGTTTCAAGGTGAGAGCTCAACACCTGAAATAGTGAAAAGAGCATGACATTTCTATCTTGGCCATTTTGTTCCAGGTCTGTCATTCTGGTGTTATGAAGGTCCTTGAGGTTTAAAAGCAGTGTACTGAAGAAACAATCTTCCAAGAGAGATTGTTCTCACCTTAGTCTCAGAATAGCTCTTTACATCTGAGCAAGGAGACTGTGAAATGGTGTACAAATAGACATACTTTGCATAGAGAAAAAACACCATCCCAGGTAAAGTAAGAAGAGAATCAGGTGTGTGAATCAGAAAGCACTCTGAAAAACTAATTGCCAGCACCATATCACGTAGTCTTCAGTTCTTTTGAACTGATTGGCACACAGACCGTGTTCATTTCTGACAACACACACAATTGCCTCAAGCCTCAGAACAGCCACACTTTAAGCTTACATTTGGCCCCAAAAATGGCATGTTGAATTCACAAAGGCAGGCTTTTTCCATCCAAGCACTATGTAACTTCACTGATGTATTATCAGCATCCTAAAGTGAAACTCTTTCAGAAAACTAGGAAATAAAGGGTTTATTGAGTTGTATGCCCTGTATATGTCAATTTTAGCCAAATTTACATGCTTTTGAGCATAAAATAGGCTTTTAAACGTTAAAAAAGGGCTCTGCTCAGAAATTTATGCTTCATATGAACTTCCATTCTCAGCAGTTGGGTTTGAGGTCTACAAAGCAATCTCAGAGGACTGAGCCACAAACAAAGTAGAGGGCTTTTAGATACACAACTTCCTCACTGACAGTCATGCTTTCGTGCCTTACTGAGCATCATACCTTGTAAGCCAGGGTTTCAAAACTGAAAACAAAATAAAAAAAATCTGAAATAGATAAGAACAACTCAGTTCAAGAATCAGAACTGGAGATTCCTAAAAGTGCATCTCGCTGCTGACATGAAGTAGGATTTCTCTCACCTAAATATAAATATGTTCAGTACGAATGCTGGAGCTCATCTTTGAGACTCACCCAGTCCCATGGAGAGACATGCACTTCTCAGGTGTGAGTCACTACCTTTGAAGGCAGACTTCTAAAACATACCAGACAAATGGCATCTTAGAAGTGCCTCTCCACCAAACACAGGGGTGGTCTAGACACTAGCTGCAGTATAGGTTGCTCCGTTATAGCCACAGAATATAGGTAAAGGGAATGAAGTCTGATTTCCTGCCAAGTTGCACCAGCATACATCAAGAATTAATTGCTGCGAAGTGGCATTCAAATAGGAGAGTTCATTCAAATCTCTGACACAACTTTGAGAAGTTCATCTCTGAAAATAATGTAATTTAGATCAAGAAGGGGAAAAATGGTTTCCCATCCAGTTCCACAAAGCTGTATTTCAGAAACCAATTCCTTTTATTAAGGAAAATGTCAGTGACTCACTTTAGTTGTAAGTTAAAACTGAACTGGAGTTTTTCAAACATGCTTGCCTTTTCTTTTCCAAATTCTGTCTTTAATTTATTCCATGCCAGGCACTTGCATTCTCTTTCTTCCTCCTTGCTTATCTGGCTATTTCTCCTCAAATACCTGCACCTTCCCTTGCATGAGTTGCAGCACTGGAACAGTAGTTTCCAAAAACTTTTCCTAGTCTCTACTGCCTTCCTTTTCTCCATCCTGTACTTCAGAGAGTAGACCTAAATCTGACCCGCTCTGGATTTCCTACTGTCAGAGATAACCCACTAAGGAAGCACAGGGAGCAACACTCATGCAGAATATATACAGTGAGCTGACACAAACCCCTTTGATCGTTGCATCCTGACAGAGACTTCAGTAAGCAGTGGGATCCCATCTGCATGTTTTATATACTGTGAGAGATCCTGGCACTAGTCCCCACTGAACACGCAACTAAATCATGTTTGTATCTGAACCAGGGAAAAGGCACAGATCTGCACTATTACTGACCAAGCTGCAGTACTGCTGTAGGAGAAATCCTCATTATTTTTAATCAACAATTACAAAGTAGACCTTAAATATACGTGGAGTAAGTGTTCACTCTCTGCACAGCCTCTTTGCCTGCAAAGGTTTTGTTTGTATGCTGCCTTTTTCACCCAGTTCACATGCAAATGGCATTTGCAAATCAAACAGCTTCAACAGGTATGCTTGAGACCAACATCCACAAGTGCAACTTCTCTCCCTGAAAATGCAGATCAAAAGCAAGAGTACAATTCTGGTAGCAAATCAAGTGTCTGGGAAGTACTTGCTTTACCTCTTCCTGGTGGGGAGAAATGTGGTTTTTGTTGACCCTGCCTCCAAATTTCCAAAAATCAATTTTAATGAAATCTAACAGAAAGACATGGAAAAAGATTAAATAATTTCTCACAGGGTCCTCTTGCTGTAATGCTGCTGAACCCGTGGCAGAGAAGAATAAACACAGAGGTTTCAGGATAACTCTGATCCATAATAATTGTGTCTCATGTTCCAGCAGTCAGATGCATATCCTACCACAGAAGGGTCAACTATAGCAGGGAGGACTACATATACGACAACTCTTCTTCATATGATTTCAGTGATAGCATCCATCATTATTAAACAAGTAACTAAAGTCAGGCAGTAACACTGCACCCAGCGTACTCTAAGAAAAACAGGCTTCAAGAGTCCTTTGACTTCCAACCCTATAATGCAGGAATAGGCTTATACCTAGTCATCATCAGGAGATGAGATATATATTTAGAAACCTCTTGTAAACAAAACCACAGACGGGCAGAATTATTTCCTTGCAGAAGAGGTTACCAGCACATTTTGTACCCTTGGGAGGGCTCAGTTTATGATTATATCAACTCCAGATGATCTGCTTTTCAACACTGCTCTAAGTAAATACTGCAAAGTGCAGGCACTCACTGCACAGAGTGCAAAAAACAATGCCAAGGCAGCTTTGCAAAATGCAAAATGTCAACAACCCTGACAGGAGAGGGCCTGAGATTTCTCCCTGCCATGGACACATGCGTGCACCTGCACACACACTCCTCCTATGAAATCCTGGCTCATGCTGTGCACCTGACAGTGAGGCAAAAAACCAAGAAGGCTCTTCAACAGCAGCTAAGAAGTGCTCGTTAGCTCTAGCCTTTACAAGGTGTATTGTAAACAGCAATTCCTGCTGCTGCAACAAACTTCAGCCCTGCAGAAGACAAATGCCCAATTTTTTTTGTTTTGATAACTTTAGTGAAAATATAAATAAAACCCCAACCATGATTAGCAAATAGCTCTTCACGTTGCTGTAGAAGTCACTTTTTAGCTCCAATAAGAATCCAAAGACCTGTTGAAGCCTTAGACTGCAAGCTGTGAACTTTTACCTAGATACGCTGACCATATGTATGCTGAACTCTTACTTAGCTACGTGAAGGAAGGCCCTGAAACTGGTGCAAACCAGAAAGATAAGGTAGCCAAAACCATCAGTAGAAGCTGCAACTATTCAAGATAAGAAAAGGAATGTCCTGCCTGGAGAAGGGAAAGGATCCAGTAAGGAACAAGAAGACCCCACACCCAGATATTACTATTGGACCGAACCGTCACGTGAGGGGAGGGGAACTTAAACTGTAAGGCTATAATTGCCCAGGGATTTCTTTGTTTGGGGTCCCTCCCTCGAGGCACCCAGCTCGAACTGCTCTTCACCGCTGTACCACTCCATAAATTCACCTGGTGTACATCATGTCAGAGACTCTGCTTCGGGGAGACCTAGGGTCGAGCCTGAGGGGAGAGAAAGCGCCTGAGGGTGAGTGTGTGTGTGAGCGAGGAGTCAAAAAGGGGCACCTGTCAGCTCAGTGGAGCTGCCTGCTGCGAAGGGACTCCAGTCCTAGCAGTCCTAGTTAAAGTCTTGGGTGGGGTGTGTGCAGCTCCCTGAATGGTGTGCGAACGCTTGGGCAGCTGCTGCTCCCTTAACAATGTGTTGATCGTACAGGTCAACAGGTCTGGAGGAAAACACAGAAACCTTGAGAAGGATGCAGAAAAAGTATAAGCTGCTTTGGATTTGAGCCTTTCCAGGGACTTCAGGATTTTCAGAATCAATAGTTAAATCCTTCATCAGAATATATACTCATAGCAAGTAATCATGACAGCTTAAAAATACCCTTAAAACAGATGGATTCTCCATTGGGGTCAACTGTGGACTGCCAAGTCCCCTTCCTCATGCTTGCTCTGCAGCTCTTGTGTGTCCCCCATATCAGAGGGTACAGAAGGTTGCAGAGCCACGACAAGCAGCATCTGCCACAACAGGGTTGCCTCAGGCTCAGAAAGTCCTCTGGCCATTTTGGAGTGTTTTACAGTTGATCGTAAGAGCAACTGGTATTTTAGAATTAAGACACTGAAAATCTAATAAATGGGGACCTTTTCATTGCCTTGTTTTTGTTCAAATGAAGAAGATGGAAGAGGTGTTACCAGTTCTAGGCTTTTCACTGATACAGAAATTAGTCCCTTAGAGCTCTGATCCATCAAATCAATTAATCTACAAACAGCCCCAGCAAAGCATGCTGCTTCAGACCTAAATAGCTGCTAGAAAGCTAGTTAGCTAGCTATCCGTAAGATAAAATGGGCTTACAGCTTTAGACCCTCTAGGACCTTGGAACACCACAGTTCTGACCTAACGCTGAAAAGCTCCATCTTCCCCATGTTGGAGACATGCGAGAAACAAAACAAAGGATACTATTCAGCCTCTGTAGATAGTTAATAAGACATGGCCCTGGGAGAAGGAACAGGATGGCAACATAAGTCAGCCAGACTAGAAAAATACCAAGATAACCACAAAGGGAACCGCTGATAAGACCAAGGAAAATTATTTGAATTACGAGTGAACTATCCTAATTAGCATAGTAAAAAAACCTGCCCTCGAGTAAGGGAAGCCCCCTGCCAACAAAGCCCCTTCCTCACAGAATATGTGCAGTAAAAACGGAGGATGACGCTGTGACTCTTAAGTGGAGACGGGGCATCGCAAGAACCAATGGGAACGAGGGTGACTAAAGCATAACTGTAAAAGTACTGATAACTGTTGCTCGGAATGTTAACCGTGTGTTAGCCAAGGTGCGCTAGCTTTGTGGAGTTACCACCTAGCACCCATCTCTGTGCAGACGTGAAATAAATATCTCCATTCTGTGTGTTACTGGGCTATTTGCACACCGGGTTAACAACCCTGTTTTGGGACAACACCCATAAACCTCCTAAGCCCATCCCTAAATTACCATAACACCCCAAAGGATCATGCTTTGGTTTGAGGATGTGATTGTGCTAGCTTATTTCTTTCAACTTGTTGCCTAAAAGCAGCTAAACCTTCCTTGAATGAGGGCCTAAAATAAACCTGTGAAGCACGTGTTTAATTCACCTTTAAAAGAGAAAAG
This sequence comes from Theristicus caerulescens, assembly GCA_020745775.1. Taxonomy (NCBI): domain Eukaryota; kingdom Metazoa; phylum Chordata; class Aves; order Pelecaniformes; family Threskiornithidae; genus Theristicus; species Theristicus caerulescens. The sequence continues at coordinate 64,350,239 of CM036563.1, forward strand.
GTATCTCTTGCTTTGTCCATCCCAACACAGAAGAAACAGAATATCAACTGCATTAGGTACTTTATTCCTTGCGGGCTTGTGTATATTCTCCACAGCCTGGTTCCTTGCAACTAGGGTGAACATTGGAAAGCAGAATATTGGAAAACCCGTGGGCATGGGTTTGGGAGGAGAAGAAGGATAAACAAACTCATCCCGTGATTTTCATTAATCAACATCTTTTTATAGGATAATGCATTGAAGCATGTTTGTTTTAAACTAAACACACTTAAAGTCCTTGGGTAAATTAAGACTAAATAAAGCACCCGTTTAAAAATGTTTGTTTATTTGTTTCAAACTTTACATCCAGGAAAAAAGAATCATTTCCTTTATCAGTAGGTTAACAAGAGTCTGAGAGGGCCACACTGAGCACACAAACAAAAATTCAAAGCTGCTCCTTAAAATAGGAAAGCCTCAGTCTTGCCCAAGGCTTTCTGGTCATACTATAGCTAATAGACATAACAAGCCTGCAAATAGTCTGGAAAGACAAGAGACTACAGGTATTCATGTGAGGAAACAACACAACAGGAGCAATCATACCACCCTATCAGAAATCTAAAGAAAATACGTATGACTTGAGCTGTTTCTGTAAAGATGCCACAAAGCCACTCTGGTGTGGATTAAAAATCATGAAGCACTAGCATGAAACTAATTGTTTCTGATTTGAATGTGTTAAATAGGCATGTAACTAAAAACGTTCTGCTTTTTTCCCCTCAATATGTTGAGCAGAGTTAGCTCTCATTAGACAATCTGGAAAACAATACAAGCTTAGGATCACTGTGAAGTAAGTCCTTTTTTTTTGCCACTGTACTCTAGCTTTTAGCACCCAGGTTTAATTATTTTAACTACATGTTTAGTTGGAATTCATATGTGCTTTTATCAGTAGAGGAATGTAGTATTTCCATACAGCAAGCATCTTGTTGCTTGAAACTTGCTCTGAAATATACTTCATGAAGTGAAATATAAAGTAGATGACAAGACACTAACTTTGGACCCACACCACTACTCGAGACCAGATTACATTTCCAACTGCATTTCGGGGCAGGGGGGCGGATATAATTTTAAATCCATAGCGAGGCTGCCACTGAATGAAGTAATTGTCCCTTCGAATTAGAGGGTAGAAGATGACCCTTAGAGAGACCATTCTCTGGAGAAACTAAAAGCACCTTACTGAAGGTACAGGTAAGAATGAGGCGATTATCTTACTGAATAAACATAGCGCTTAAAACAAAGGGCATCTGAACGCAAGTAAACATGCAGGACACGTTCAAAGGGAGTCCTGGAGAACCTGAGGGCAAGAGTGTGGGGGAGGCAGCATGCTCAGACCTGGACCTGAGTAGGAAGTTTGCTGATATCCAAGGTGAGTGACTCTGCTGCCACAAAGCAGCCTTGGGAGGGGCCATCTTCACTGCTTCAAGGAATGCTCTTAAGCCTCAGTGCAAAATATGACCCATTTTGAGATAAAAGAATTCGAGACATTACAAGCAAGGGTAATTTGCTCAGGCTGATTTCACACATCCCCAGCCTCAGCCTATTTATCTCACAGCAGACATTCCTTGAAAAAACCCAGTCCGTCACTGACTTCTACCCACAAACTGTTCCATGCAGTCCCACAGTGCTACAAGGGTGCATTGGGCCAGATGCATCACTGTGTCATCGCCTCACTTCTTGCAGCCTCCTATAAGCATTGCTACTGACCACTGCCAGAAAACACAGCAGGGGACTGGGGCACCTTGAGTCTCACCCAGTACAGCTACTCTTGTGCACCTAAGGTGCACTGCACTCATACTACAGGGACACGCACATGCACTTGCTGTTTTGAAATAATTGTGTTTATGATAAAACAAAGTAAAGTCTATAGGCTATGATGGCTGATGAAAAGCCATGAGCTGGATGTTTTAAGGAATATGTCAGGTTCTCTCAAGGGAAGAGAACATGCTTGCCAGAAGCTGGTCACCAAGCAGAATATGCTTTTATGTGGTTAAGAGTATATCTTGGCCAGTCAGAGCAGAAATTCATATTAGGCTTTGAAGTCGGTAGCAGTCAAAATATTCATAAGTCAAACGGGCTCTTCCTTCAGAGCCAAGCTTGTTTGCTGACATCCGAGCTAAGCAAAATAAGTACAACAAAAATCAATGACTAAACAAATCTCAGCTGGGTTTGAATTCCTAAGCCTGAACCACAGTCTTGACTGTAAGATTTCCTCAAACTTGCCACTTACACACTGAACCTGTAAGCTCCTGTGGTCAGGGATGTTGCCTTCCCTTGGGATGATTCTATAGCCCCATAAATAACAACTTGAACCATAATCAAGCATAAAACAGCTGCTGCAGGGTCTCAAAGCTTTAAGTGATTATGATGGAGGTTTAGGTCCTACACTCATTTCAAAAGCCTCTTGAGGGAACCTGAACATAACTTCTCTGAATTACCAAATATTTGCAAAGAAACACCCTCTCGAATCTCAGGCTGTTTACGTATTTTGAAAAACAGAAGACCAAGTGGAAACTACCAACACTAGTCTGAGCCTTAATCCAATTCTACCATTTTTATTTGGATTTCTCTCTTTTTTTTTTTCACCATAAGGCCTGAAATACTTGGTGAAAAACAGTTTCGTGTGAATCTAATGCATCTCAAACTGACGGCTCAGTTCTTTTCTTAGTGTAGCAACATGGTGCTTTACTACCAAAACCTATGAGACCAAGCCAGTCTACACCGCAAATCAGCTTTTCTGCAACCACAACTAAGCATGCCTCCATATTCTCTAGGTTAGCACCATCTTCTGTCACGTTTCACAGGGAAGAGCTGTCTAAGCTACAGAAGCAGAATGTTTTTTCTGTGCGTCAGAGTGTTGCTGAAAAAACACACCAAGTCAGTCACAGAGAGCAGAGAATCCAGGCAGTTTCTCCTTGCTGCCACAAAGCAACTTTGCCAGAGGGACACTGAACCAGAGACCCCTGGTACTCCGTAAGCATGGTGGTGAGATGCAGGGACTGATACTGCTTGGAACAAACAAACAGCAGGGGCTTAACAGCTATAAATGGTGAAAGGCAGAACAGGGCCTCTGACCTGATGCCGCATATGCAAATGCTGCAAGGAAATAACCACAGTTAAGAGAAGAGCTGCATTTCCCTGCCAGCCCTAGAGAGGAAAAGAGCCAAGTACCAACAGGGGCTGGAACAGAAAGGGAAGGTTGGCAGGGTGACTGGGGAGCTGCTGTAAAATCTTCTAGGGGGGGACAGACTCAGAAAGAAACGAGCCCAGCATTAGCACTCCTTATGCCTATGATGGCACTACAGCACAAGAAATACTAAAAGGAAAGGCAAAAGGGGCAGAGGGGGCAACAGACACTCCCTATAGCTGACTGTGTGTGCCAGTCTTTGTGCTGATGGGCCATGAAGAAATGCTCCCATCTTGCCATCTCTGGTAGAGTTAGCAACTCTACAAGCCAGGCAGAGGGAAGGGAAAGGAAAAGGGGGAACCTGTAGGCAAAGAAAGCAAGACGGAGAGTAGCACGGCAGTGAATCACTCAGCTGTCAACAGACATGCTGTTCTTTCCACTGTCACATGGAGTGATCAGCTTTTTTGGACAGGGACGCTTGTACTACATGGCTGCTCATATGACCTCTCCCACCCCACACAAACTGTAAAAACGCATCAGGCATGACAATCCCAGTCTAGCTATTTCTCTGCAGAACGCACTACCTTCTTGCTTAAAACCATCATCTTTAACACAATCTCTTTTTATTCTGGTCTGTTAAAACCCTTCAAGTAGCACAGTAGTCCCCTATAAATACACTGCTCTAACTCCCTGCATAGGTTTTTCTGTTGTTTAATAGCTGCTTGAATGTTTCTTGTGCTGGATTTAGAAATTCCTTTGGTTTTCTGTAGCCTTTGCAGAAAAAAAGAAACAACAACTCAACTCCCTTACAAAAGTAGAGTTCAAAAGAAATTAATAATATCCCTATGATTAGTAGTGTTTGGGACTGTTAGAAGTAAATTACATCCAGTTCACCCATAAAATTTCTTAAGGAAACCTACTGAGTTCTGCAGCTGTTAAGTACACATTAAACTCCCACACAAAAAAAACCCCTTTGGTCTCTCTACTTCCTTCTCTTGCTGTCACTGCTTCAGCTTCCTCTTTCCTTTTTATTTTCCCGATCTCATTAAACCAGACTGAGTTTTTTCATCACTGTGAAGGACCGATTTTATTTTAAACCTGTTTTATGGTGCAGGTGCTATTGTATTTGGGCAGGCAATGAGCTAACATGTTCGTTGCATTGCAGCTGGGGTTCTGTTTTCATGTCTCTGGGGCAGAACCGGCACCTGACTTCGTTCTTGAGTCTGTCTTGCTAAGTACTCTATGTAATTCAAAAGAGCGAGCTAAATTTAGCTCATTCTTCAAAGTTAAAGCAAAAAGAGCAAAAAAAGTTCTTAATTTGCACTGTCATCATTTTGGGTATCTTGATGTATCTCTTGAAATGAAATAAGGCAAGAGATTCCTCTTGGCCTGACCTCTGATTTTGAGAAACTCCATTTATAGCAGTGCCAGATGGAAGTCCCAAGGTTTCTAATGTACTATCAGGTATGAACTTGATAGTATAAGAGGAGGTTTGAGGACCTTCAGCCTCTTTAGTAACCCTGTCTAGCATAGCAGGCAATTGCAGCTGTGCAGAAACTGCAGAGCTACATCTTCCAACCAACCCGTATTTCCCCTGATTTCTACAAGAAAACAGTACTTCAGTTTATAAAGGAAGACTAAACACAATCAAGCTGATCTTTGAAAATAATTCCCTCCTAAGACTCCACTGTTACTGTGTCTGTGTATCCAGGGCAAACAGGGCTCTGCCAGTCATACCCCATACTAGCATGACTCCTCTCAGAAAACTGACTATGGTTAAATGACCATAACCATCACACGTGAGCTTTCTGTTAATCCTATCTCCAAACCTCACAGCATCCTAGCTATGCGCTTCCATTTTTATCTTGCACTGGCCACTACTGCCCAGATGTCTTCACTCTTGTGTACACTCAGTGTATCTCCCTCTGTATTCACGTGTGTCACATACAGAATTTAACAAATTAATCCAAACAGCCAAATGACAGCCCAGAGCACTTCAAAGACATCTTGAATCCCAGAACTGGCTGATAGCCTGCATGTGCTGGAAAACAAGCATTTTAATTAATCTGACTCTGCTGTAGTTAAGATGTGTTAGTTATTGGCCTGCTACATTACAATGCAGATGCTTTACTCCTGGGGGCCAAGGTGTGCTATGAAATTTAAGAGAAAACTAAGCTTTGATGAGAAATAATGTCTCAAGTCCCAGAGGCATTCGGTGACTAGGTCCAGAATGAGCTTGGGGCATAACCAGAGGCTAAACCCACATGTCCTAGGTGTCATTTCTAGGTGTAGAAAACACAGAACCAAAACAGAAACTCAGAATTGAGTGGTCTTCTCAGCTATGGCTTTGCAGAAACAAACTGTCCCTTGAGAGAAGCTGTCCTGCCATGTAATAATGTTAAATAAAAAATAACTCCCTAGAAGTAATCTTCCGTGAATTCATTTTGAGAGGCTGTGTTCCCATGGGGATCCTTTGATGTCTAATAAAAGATCTCCTACTACAGCTTTTCCTTGCGGATTCTCTTCTCTTCAGCTGCTTTACTCATGCAGAAGCTGAATTTCCTTCAGCCCTCTGTTCTACAAATTTGTAAGTCTACAGCAACAACAGGGTGGGGAGAAGAATCACAAACATATAATAAGCATGAAAAAAGAAAAAAAAATCCCATTTCCCTAGGAAAACAGACTGAAAGGAGACTCCACCAGTACCGCTGTTACATAAAACATGTTCAAGTTTGCACAACAGTTGCACCCACATCCAGCAAGTTTTTGAAAGCCTTTTCCTTAATAAAGAGACCAACCTGAAATCCTGAAAGAAATCATCCTTAACAATCAGAGCATCCAGAAAACATTAGGGAAATTTACTTAAGTTGAGTGATCAGGGCAAAGTCCTTCAAAAAATATTGAGTGCTGTAGGTAGCATCCATCTCTTGAAAGATCACTGCCCCCTAGATTCATATTGAGTATGTTTACCCCACCAATGATTTCACAGTTGTCTTATGGTTAAAATTGCTAGACATCATTCAAGTAAACAGAACTGGATATTGTGGTGGAGGCAGGCACTAGAACCTGGCAACTGCTGTCTCTTGTGTCTGTGAGACTGAAATTCAATTTTAATTTGAGCTTTTATAAGCCACCCCCACCACCACTGTGCCAAAACCAACCGCATGTGAATTGGATGCAATCAGTAATGTCAGAGAACAGCAACTCTAAGATGCCTGCCCACTCATTTGACAAGCTGGAGGACAACCTGTGCCGTTCAGGGCTATCATCAAGCTAACACACTCACTGTGAACAGAAGTGGTGCTTTTGGAAACAGACAGCTGTGATCTAACATCCAAGTCCAAAGTAGTTAACCAATGCCAGCAGAGTTACGCCAATACTGAGACTGATTCTGTAAGAAAAAACATTTCCAGACCATCTTGTAAAACCCTTTCTCATTCTGTCCTGGAGAGTCTTGCCATCAAAACCTGTTATTTCCACAGTTAATCCTATAACACAGTTCACACACAGTATTTTCTGTAACAACTTGTGGACTTTTCAAAGCCAATAGAGCACAGAGTGTGGGTGTAACCACAGGAAAAGCAATTGCAGGCAGAGGAAGTAATAATACTGCATATACTCCCTGCAGTTTTATGCCTACAGAAAAGATCTGATAGAAAGAGGTAACTTCCATCTGCACTAACCTAGACTATATTCTTTCCCCCAAAGAAGTGAACTAGTACTAAAACTGCAGGGTCAAAGCGATGAGTCAACAGTTGTAGATTAACTAGACACTAATTTTAACTAGTATCGGGAGTATAACAAGAGAACTGAAAAGCAGATGTAGATGTGTGAAAATTGAGAAGTGTATCTCCTCTCAGTATAGATTGTCCTTCTGATACAAAAGCATGTCTTCAGTGTTGCAACTAGGATTCCTGAAACGGTCTTTGATTGTTCTTCCAGGATCTGGGCTTAATGTCAGAGCAGTCTAGGTGAAAAAGACCTTAACCAGTAAAAAAAGAGCTCCTGAGGCCATTGGCCAGGTCAGCCTGTAAACCCTTAAAGGGTCTCATTACCAGGAGTTATTAGATTCCACTATAAATTTAGTTTTATTAGGCCAAATGCTCAGACAGTGCAACACACAACACACATTGACTTCAAAGGAAGTTGACAAATTTTCATCATCTGTGAGCATCTGTCCGAAGAGGTTGTGGTTTATTGTTTTGGAGCAAGGGAACCTACATGGAGTAATGAACATACTGCTTTGTAGTCCTAGTATGGAATCGGAACTGACACGTAGGTATGAAGTTTGGGTAAAAGCAGTGATTGAAAGTGTACCACACAAGGTAGCTTACTCTTTAATTATGAAGAAAGCACCAATCAATGCTTTTCTGGGGCAGTGGCTGCAGGAAAGTTCCTTTTCACTATTGCCAAATCATTACCTTTCAACATCTACACAGCTTCACTACGCTGTTTACAGGAATGATAGTAATAGTGCTGCAAGTGACCAATGCCAGAGCTTTACAAACCAATCAAGTGGTGAACAAAGCCCTTTAGAGCACACTCAGCCCATGTAATGTCACTCAGGCCTGTCTCCTACTGTTCAGTAAAGGCCAGATGCTAAGACCTGCTGAGCACCTTCTGTTCAATTTAGCACAAGACTCAGATGCTTGTCAGCTTTCAGGATTTAGCTCCAAGCTAAACTCTATTTTTGAATCCTCATTAGCACAGGAACTTTCTATCTTTCATGCCAGCAGTGCTTTTCGTAAGGATAAACCTAGAGATGCTAATGCTGGCTGATTTAGAAATAAAGGTTATTTTTTCTTTTTTGTAATTTCTATCAAAACATTCCTCCTGTTAGAAAATGGAGTTGTGTCAGAAGTGACCTTTTCTGAGGGAAATGATCTATTCAAGTGGACTTCATCATCTGGAAAGTCAAACAAGGTTTTCAGCTGTCAAAGGTCAACATTGGTCTCAGTACCAGAGTCAACCACTGCAGTTTCGTCCCCCTCAAGCTCATGTTATCTCTTGCAGGGCCCATTCCCTGCACAGAATATGTACAACTCAACAGTGTCTCTCAGCTGAACTGCTATGGAGTATCACTGAAGAGTATAATAGGTGCTACACGATAGATTGACTGTGCTAAGTGCTTTATAATCAATGACTTGATTTCAGGATGAAATTCAAGAAGTAATTAATATGTTCTGTGCAGCTGCTGCTTTTTCTAGGCTGAAGAGTAAAGTGTGCAGATAAAATAACACATTATGTCATCTTTCTATGCATTTTTGCCCTGTGAGAGCAATTCCATAGATCAAAGATAAGACAAATAGCTTTACGCAAAAACTTTCACAAACGGACAGGCTCATGTCCCTATCCTTAGGGGCATTTGTGAATGCTATAGCCTAATTGCCATATTAAAACTGTACCAAACAAGTTTCAGCTATGACCTGGGCTAACAAGGTGAGAGTTCACATTCAGATTGCTGGTCCACAGTAGTCAACAGGAGGCTTTCGACTCTATGCAATGCAATTTGGATGACCAGAGAGAGAGATCCCATATGAATCTCGGAAATGGTGGAAACCACCTAAAATCAAGTAACATAGACTTTTTTCTCCTCTTACATAATTACAGATATTACACTCTCTGGCTAAGATTGCACGTGTCACCTACTGATGACAAACTATGTGTTTTGCCCTTTTGGCCCTTAAAATGCACGTCTTTCCACCCCAATTACAACTTCACTCCCATCAAAGACAGAATATTCTCTTAGATCCTGTTTTACACAAATCTCCTTCAGAGCTATCCTCTTTTTGACTGCAGATGTACACAGGACCTGACCTCTCTCCTGAGGGCCCCTGTGAACAGGAAAGACATGGCCAGGCAGCACGCTTGAGAAAACTGACCAACTCCCCTTAACTTTTACCTTATTACAAGGGAGATTTCAACAAACCAACTCAACTACCACCCTTCACTACTCAGCCTTGACTCTACAACACATGTGTCCCACAGCCCAGAAATCTGGGAACTATCATTTAGTTTATTTAAGAACCTCATGGAAAAAGGAAAAAAGCTCCAGCAGCAGCAGCCAACTGTGACAGAGGAAACTCGAGCCTCCTTCCAGATGACCCAATCCTCCCACTCACTCTCATTTAAGCAGCAGCATACCAATTACGGCATAAATTAACTGCCAGAGTGGGTTAGTAGGTTATTAAGCACTGAGAAGCAGTCTAGCCTATAAAGCTGAGAGAGACAGAAAAAACAGAGGCAAAGTTGCACAGGGAACTCAGGCTGGGTTGGATTTTCAGCGCCTTCCCCAACTGAAGGGTCACCTTCCTGCCTGGAACCGGCCAGGAAGCTGAGCTCTACTGAGCCATGCCATACAGAAGCCATCAGGGTGTGGCAAGGACATGAACGTGGTACAGTCACCAGGGAAACTTTTGCATCAGCTTTCCTAAGTGAAAAATGACAAAATTAAATTGTCTGCTGAGCTCCTGTACTCAAATTAGACTCACTCTTGAGCCTAATAAAAGAATGTTTTCAATATTCAATGTATTTATTGTACACAGAAATACAGTTCCATTTTACATTTCAAGTTACATTCATAAACTTCTATCATATTGCTGGTTATAAACCTATTGTTTTCCTCATTATAGGTTAAAAAGGATCCATGAAGGGATGTTCTGCACACCAAACCAAATCCATATATGAAGGGTGTGAGATCATTTAACTGGTTTCATTAAGGCATCTCAATGTTGGAAAGAATGCTTGCATTGCCTCAGCTTGGCTTACATCTTAGCTGCCATGTCTATGGCATGTGTCAGCATGGTTTAACTGAAACCATTTCCAAGTGACCTTCTGAGGATATCCATCTTTAATACTATGCAAAATTCAGATGGATGAGGGCATATATGAAGAAACAAGACAGACAAAATCTCCCAATTAAAAGATGTCTTTCCCAAGTCTTACACTTCAAGTTGCAGTTTAAAGCAGTAACACAGATCAGCAGCAGGTTCTCACCTGGTAAAAACTACTGCAGGCTTGAAAATAATGCTTGAGTTAGGGCTCAGAAATACATGCTTGACAGGCAATGCTCTGTCAAAGGCCGTCTGATTTGGAAGATTTCAGACTATCACCTTGAAGTACTCAAAGTGTGGAAATTTGTCTGAAAGGCTCTGTTCAGATCAAACTGAACAAATTGGATGAATGAGCATTCAAAATACAAAGGTAAAGAAAACCTTTGGCATTGTTTGGAAGATAGTAACCTAAAATCAGATTAGAAACTTCTGTTCGTGAATTCAGTTGCCTAAATTTCTGGGAAGCATAGAAGTTAAAGCCTAATGTGGAAAGGATTGATCATATACATAGAGCTCCAAATACTTGGCAGAAAATACAAGCATGTGCATCTCCAGAGGAAGATGGGGCTAGAATTAAGCAGGTGCTCAACGAAGGAAATGAAAAATCAGCAGACCTTCCATCATTCACACTTTCCTGCTTAATGCCTGCCTCTGGTCTCTTAACATGTTTAGAAAAAAAAAAATCACGTAGAGACATTATAAGTAGTTTCATCAGCTGGAGAGCCAGCAGGAAACTTTCTAGTGAGCCAATAAATTGAGCTTATATCGAAAAGTTTGAGAAAACTGTTCAGCTCAGAGCATCTAAGAGCTCTAAGTGTATTCATGTGGCTTCATACTCCTTGTGTAATTTTACTTTTATTCCATGACACAGTTCTGCAATGTGACATTAACACTGCATGTGTCACAAAGTGTGTGTTTGTATGTTTCATTTAAAAAAAAATGCATGTTTACTCCTCTGCCTACAATCTGCTTGAGCAAGACTGCCAGCATCCTGTATACAGGAGTCAGGAGCGCAGCAGGGAGGGGAAAAACAGACCAACAGAGGAAGAGAGGATGAGATTTTTTTTCATCTCCTTTCTAACCACTGCAGAATGAGGCTAAAACAGAAAGGAAGGTAGAGCAAAGACACAAGGTTGTTTGCCCTAGGAGCCTGGGGTATCATACAGATAGGAAAAACAGGGCTTCTGACCAACAAAGCAGAGAAAATGTGAAATGCCATTTGAGAAACACACAGGGCCCAATTCTGACAGCCTCTGGAGGAGCCATGACTTCTCTTCCTCCATGAAACTGATGATGTGTCCGAGAACAGCTTTACCTTTTTTGTCTCAACAGAAGCCATTTCAAGCTGCAGACATGAATGCAAAGTATGAAATTCCTTATCTGCATTCTCTACTTTTAAAAGGTTTGTGGGAATCTGAACCTTGACTGCTGCTACCTCAGGCCTACACGTCTGTAGGAAAACTCAGAACAGAGGAAACCTCACCATCCCCAAACACATGCCTTTCACCCTGCTTACTGAGCATCCCAAAGGAAATTTACTTGGCAACAATTCCTACACATTTTTCAACTGTCCTAAGTCTATCTATCCCTCCTTGTTCCTGGCCTGATAAACCATTTTTTCCCCTTCCTGCATGACCCCAGTAACATCCTGATAATTCATAGTTGAACCCAACAAACATAAGCCTATGACTCAAAAAATCATACGTGCATATTTGCATATTTGGATAACAACATATTAGTCTGTATTTCAGAGTCTTCAGTTTCCAGGAAACTTCCTGAGCTAAAAATCCCCATCGATCTTCAACTCAATAAAGGACAGAATCCCATTGAAGTCCATTCAAAAACATCATTCATTCACTGACCCTGTAGGAAAAAACCAAAAACCTCCAACTTTGTCTTCATTAATGTCTTATTTTAGAGGTCTTGAGATGTTCAAATGAAATTCAAGGCATATGCAGCTGTTAAAAACTAGTGATAATTGCACAGAAATTAAGAAAGCAAATACAGCCTCTTGACAGCTGCAACTGTCTCTGGGAACCAAGAGATATTAGGCATTTGAAACAACATTAAGAAGTTACTCTCCTGAGAGGGGTGATATTTACACAACCTATTAGAGAGATCTGAGCACCAGGAAGCTTCGTTGGGTGTCAATGACAGCTGCCAGGTGCACTGCACTTCTGAAAACAAATCACTGTGATGCTTTGACCTCTGGTGATCTTCTCAAGTATCCTGTTTGGTTAAAAATTGTCATTTTAGAAAGGGAGTTCCACAGCTGAGTGACTATTCAGATTTTTAGTAGGAACTCTCACATTACAAGACTATTGGCCATGAAAGAAAAACCCAAATTGATCTGTCAAGTATTACTGAGACTGAAATAAGAGACACAATACTACTGTAGTACCATAGCAGATTACTTGATAGTTGAACAACAGAGGCATTTCTACTTTCACCACATAATTATGCATTTCATGATGTTGATCATAATGAGGAGTTACAAGAATTGAATCTTTCAAGAAGTTATTTCTTCAAGTAGTTCACACAAATTCAGTGCTGTCCCACCTGTCTCCCCCTCCTCCTTGTTAAGTGGGAGGTTTCTGTGGCTAAGGTTACACTAAGATTCATGAGATTGGGGATTATCTCTTGGATACAGTAAAGAGGTTATGCACGAAGTCAGGAACCATGGATCAGATCCAAAGGCAATACGTTCATTTCAGTGGGTTTGAATCAGGCTTTTGGTTAACAAGCATTAGAAAATAGAAAGGCCAGGTCATGCCCTCCAAGTTCTGCCAAGCCAACACCAAGTACAACACCTGAATATACAATGAAGTTATCAGAGGAGTAAAAAGCTACAACTTTCCAGAGATCTTTTCAGAAAAGAGCTGCCAGATTTACACTGCAACTTTACATCATTATCACATTTGGAGACTAGGAAAAGAAGATATATTCAAATCAGTTTTTTAGAAAAAAAAAAATCAGAAATGCTGATTGTGGAGTAAAAAGAGCAGTTTGAAATGAGCCAAAGAGCCAGAAGTGTATTTAAAGGCTACTCCTACAAATCCACCCAGCTAACTGGCCCCTTCCAACACTCCCTCTAAGTCAGTAGATTTGTCCTCAGTCCTAAGAGACTGCCTGTACAGGTTTTCTGTGCAGGAACCTGAAAGATTACTGCTATGTGAGACAGCAGATCTGCAAAATCATAGCTGGTTAGAGTGCACTGTTCACAAACAAGAACTAGCAGACTGTCAATCAAACTACCAGGAGCCAGGTCAAAAAATCAACAGGAGAATATGACACGTGTGGAATTCACTGCAGAAGATGAGTGTGGGTCCTAAAAGCTGACCTAAGTTCAAAAGGAGACCAAACAATTTCATGGAAGAGAAATACACCTCTAGCTGAGAAAAAGCCACATACTGAAAATACTTCAAAGAGCAGAAAGTAGTTGGGGCAAGTCTCACCTAAGCATGCCCCATTTTTACCACTCTCTAGGTGTTTATATCATAGAATCATAGAATACCAGGTTGGAAGGGACCTCAAACATCATCTGGTCCAACCTTTCTAGGCAAGAGCACAGTCTAGACAAGATGGCCCAGCACCCTGTCCAGCTGAGTCTTAAAAGTGTCCAGCATAGCGGAGTCAACCACTTCCCTGGGGTGATTATTCCAATGGTTGACTGTTCTCATTTTGAAAAATTCACCTCTCGTGTCCAATCAGAATCTCCCTGGGAGTAACTTGCACCCATTACCCCTTGTCCTCACCATGTGGCTCCTTGTAAAAAGGGAGTCTCCATCTTCTTTGTAGCTCCCCTTTAAGTACTGGTACATGGTGATGAGATCACCTCTAAGCCTCCTTTTCTCAAGGCTGAACAAACCCAGCTCTCTCAGCCTGTCCTCATATGGCAGACTTCCCAGACCTTTGATCATCTTGGTAGCCCTTCTCTGGACCCCCTCCAGCCTGCCCACATCTTTTTTGTATGGCGGGGACCAGAACTGTACACAGTATTCCAGGTGTGGTCTGACAAGCGCTGAGTACAGTGGGATAATGACTTCCTTATCTCTGCTGGTGATGCCCTTTTTGATGCAACCTGGCACCCTATTGGCCTTCGTGGCCACAGCAGCACACTGTTCACTCATATTGAGCTTCCTGTCCACCAGGACACCCAGGTCCCTTTCCACAGAGCTGCTCTCCAGCCAGGTGGATCCCAGTCTGAGCTGCACTCCTGGATTATGTTTTCCCAGGTGCAAGACCTTACACTTGTCTTTTTGTTAAACTTCATAAGGTTCTTGTTGGCCCACTCTTCCAGCCTATCCAGATCTTCCTGCAGATATGTTGGCCACTAAATTGATTAGTGGACAGGTTGCAGACTACAGCCATCTTGATCAGATAAATTTTTTGTACTGACCCATACTCTACACTCATAATATGTTCTCTGTTCATCACAGCTGTTCTTGTCTGTGCATACAATTCTTTCTTGTGCTTCCTTACAACCAATGAAGATTCATGTAAAACAAAAGACTGTTTTGGACATATGCAAACATCCCTAATTACTCATAGAAGAAAAGGGCTGTGGCAAGGCTTCCCACATCACCACACAAACATACGGTGACTTGAAATAAGAGAAAGGCCACATTTACATGTTGCTAAGTAATGGGTTATGCAAACATAATAAAGCCAAACTTCAATGCACATTTTCCTGGTGTTCCTGAGAACACACAGAGATATAATCTTGAAAGGCAATTTTCATGGTTCATGGATTCCCTGGTGGGCTGGCTTCAGCAGCCCCACGATCAGGACAGCTGTTACTTTGCTCACATGGAAAGCATGTAGGTGTGCAATAGCTTTGCTACCAAAAACCGTTCAGAAAGTAAAGATTTCTTTTCACAGCCCACATAGAGCAAGAAAGAGAAATCAACAGACCTCACTGCTATAGAATCAGCATATAAACAACTTGGAGGAAGTTTGCCTTAGCTTTAATAGCAGGTATGCTTCATACCACGTTTAATATAATCACCCAAAAGTGCAATAATGTGCAATATGTGCAATAATATAGCCTCAGGACATCTAGAGGGGAAAAAGTGAGGCGGGTGGTGGTGGGGTGTCAGAGCCATTGAGGAATGCAAGTTCCATGCATGAAAGCATGAAGGACATGGAATATTAGGAGCCACACCACTCAAACCCTATCTTTACAAATCAGCTATGTTTACATGGATCTACAAAGTCAATCAGATGTTACAAAATAAGAATTGTAGCTTGAGTACTGCCACAAAAGGTTATAAGCTGAATGTTTAATCTTTAAGCTATATTCGCTTCTTCTGCTTAGGCACTCAAACTGCTGTAAAGATAACATCTAAGGTGGCAATCAGACCATAGCTCCTGCAGCTCTGGCTGATGCAGCTACGTGCCAGGAGGGAGCTCATAAATTTATTCAGAATGCGGAGGGTGAAAGTAGAAACCTGTACTGTACCAGTATAAATCTGAACATAAAGACTGAATATTTTGCTTTGAAACTTAACAGTTGAAAACTAATCCTAGCATTAATTGATGTATCAGCTGAAATGAATGTAGAAGGAATAAATATCAGTTACAGTAAGAGCTCTAGGCATAAAACTATGGTATGTGATAAAGAGCAGCTGAAGTGAAAATGGGCAGCATTTTGTGTTAAGTGAGTGGACCTGGACCCTGGGCTGCTGTACTAACGGTTTGCCAATTACCATTACTAGGTATATCTCTTTTCAACTGAAACACCATATTTTTTTAAAAATAAAAAAATAAATCAATCCTGAGTTCAGAGCTTTATGCTACATGCACAGAACTGCAATTTCTTCAGAAGCAGACAATAATTTCTACATCAGAGCTCCACTAACTGTTAACCTGCCAGAGAGCATGGCGCCCTTGCTTGGACTTGGTCTTAAAAGTCCATGTTTGAAAAGGGTTGCCGGGGCGAATTGAACTGCCCCTCAACAGCTCCTTACCTCTTCACCCTCACAGAAGGTCTGGGGCAGTTGCAGGTCGAGCAGAGCTGTGCCACAGCAATCTGCAGCTGTTCAAGAGAAGCACAGCAGACACCATCAGACAAACATGGCACCAGTAATACAGCAGAAAAGATGATTCCCAAGCAAGCTGGGACTGTTCTTTAAACAACCTGCCCGCCGGGTGGGGAAGATATATCAGAACAGCAAGATAAATCAGCAAACACCTGCCACTTAAGTGTGGGATATCAGAAAGCCTGTTTTAGTCATCAGAGTTGTCTGTCTCTTTGGGAATCTGCCAGTTAATAAAAGCAGGAGATGAATGGCAGCCCAGGACACTACTGAGGTTTAAGTGAAAATGTGCTGCTTAGTAACGGCAGCCTGAGAGTTGTATTGAAGGGATTCTTCTTTTTCATGTAATGCATCTCCTGTCTCACTCAGCCATCATTAATGTGCCTTGTCTTGAATTTTACTAGTCACTAGCTCCTACCTGTCCTGGATACAGACTGATTTTTCAGAAGCTACCTTCAAAGACTACAGGAGGTAGAGTCAATAAAGTGGAAATATACTTAGAAAGGAAAGGATATGTGAAAAAAGAGTTGGAGGAAGAATGGGAAGAGAGGATTTGTGCTCAAGTCAAGGCTGAAGCCAATGGGCCACAGGCTGACTGGGAGATGTGTGTTGGGGTCAGACTAAACAGCAGGAGACTACCACCAGAGAAGGGACTGGATAGACGTATGCTGGTGTCACAGAGCAGCAGGCCAGATACAACGGATGTACACATGGGTAGGCAAGGCAGGTGTGCTCGGAGGGAACAGAGACAGGGCCTGGAGCTGGGCTACTGTGAGAGAAGGGCAGGAGAAGGCAGTGGTGGAAGCAAGGGGGTCCACAGAAAAGAACCTGTCTGGACAGAGAGCTGGGACAGGTCCTACTTCCCACCAGCCCTCGCTGCAGATGGAAATGCCCCAAGCATTCACCTTTGTCTCTCTCTGTGAAGAGGGTTACAGCAATACTCTCTAGAAAAGAATATAAACTCATGTCAAGTATTTGCCACATTCCTAACTATTTTACATTTCACATTCTTGATATGTTGCTCCTGTACATTTTCCCGTTCTGTTCTAATTCAGCTGCCTCTCTTCTGTCTCCCCTCCTTCTCCCCTGCTCCAGTCTGATAAACTTTTATCACAAACAACCCCTCAGAACTCCATCAATCCTCTCCCCTCTCCCCCATCCCCTTGTTAATAGACTGGATGGAAAAACTAAGATGTTATGCCTTTAAACACATGCTGTTGAGCCACACACATGGAAGAGGATTGTTAGTTATTCTTTGGGAGCAAGGAGCAATTTTACTGTTTACAAAAACAGTAGCTCATGCTACAAAACACACTACAAACTCAGTTCTTTGAAGCTCAGTCCTACATTACAAGGGCGCCTCCTTTCAACAAGTTCAACAACAATTTTACCTAACAGAAAATTTCCAAGCTGAGATGCAGAAGTTTTAGAAGTCTTATTGTTATGAATCCAAAGCAGCAGGAGGATAAGAACTCATCTTCTACTTAAGAATTATCAGGAAATCACCAATCAGTGAAGCAAGACATGAAGTCTAACAGGCATTTATTGCCTACATAACGCTTTTCTACTGGTTTGCCAACAGAAGGATAACATCATCCACCACAGAAATTACACATGCTGATCCTCCAGAAATAGCCCTAGCCACAATCCCATCCTGTATGCACAGTATTGTATACCAAAAGATAAAGCATGTATTGCAAAATTTAGTCTAAAAGTGACCCAAGTGCCTAATACATGGATGGCTTTATACTGTCACTATTAGGAGGAAGAGTTTAAAACAAACCAGGCCAACTGCAAAGTTTAGGATTCCCTCCTCTCTTCCCTTCATCACAGCCATGTCCAGACCTCAGCTTGTTTGCATGTTGCTGCTCTAATCTTACTTGAAGATTTGAACACTAAACTCTTCGCCCCTCTATTCAGAAACCAGATGTTTTCTTGCAGCAATTCTGGATAATGTCATAATCACTGAAGGCAGCACATTGCACTATTTCAGATGAAGAAACAGGGTTTGCCAACTCTGTGTCAGACTGGTGATGCTCCCAATCTGATGGCCCCGTACTTTTATCACATGTGTCAGAGGAATAACCTGCCCAAGTTGAGAAAGCACAACTGGATCCCTAGGGGGATCTCTCTGTCGTCAGAAACCTAAGTGCACAACTCCTTTACGCATTTCTATAGTACCTAATGCATTGGAACTGGGGACCATCTTGTTAACTGTATATGCAATTCTCTAACTCCTGCTATGCAATGAACATCTGTTTTCATTGAATTGTTAACATTAAAACCCTGCTCTTCTTCCTGGCTGCTCACAATAAAGTCGACCACATCAGTGCTATAATTCTTACTTCCAACATGCGCTATCCAGCACTGCTTTGAATTTAATCTCACTTGCTATGATTCTTCAAATCTTTGCAGATCTGTGAGGTCCTGCCAATGCACTGCAAGCTCCTTTCTAGTTTTAGCTAACATATAATTGTATGCCACTTGCAAATTCTGACCCCTTGCTGTTGACCTCTTCTGTTTATCAATACACTAGCAGATGAAGAACAGTTTATTGTTTTGACTTCTAGTCCTAATTTTGATGGCTCATGTCAAAGAAAAGAATACTTAAAATTTGGATTTCCTTCCCACTGCAACAGCAGAACACAAGATAAACAGGAAATCTGTGACATGTGGAAAGACAAACCAGACATGCAAAAGGTACTGCTTATAGGCAGGAAACCAATAACTACTCAGAATGTCTTCTCTAGTTCAAAAAAAGAGCAGGTAACAGACTTTTAACCAAGAACATACCAGGTTAATCAAGAAAAAATATTTTTTTGGTGTTTTATTTTCAAGTAGCTTTATTACTGTTGTAGCTTTAGTACTGTTCTTTGCTTACCTTACATTTAAGGAAAGCTCAAATCCTGTCTTTTGTGTGTGTGACACTGACCTTGTCAAACCTAAGCTAGGGATCGCAAGTAATTCCTGTAGGTAAGACTCAATACTTCATGAGTGTAACCTAGAAGCAAAATTGCATCAGTGTTTTCAGAGCAGGACTCTCCCATTACTTTCTCAATGTGAGCAGTCAGACTCCTGCAGTCTGTTTTTTCCTTATTACTCACCCAATAACCATTCTCTAAAATACGTCATTTAAAAATGGTAGTTACCAAGCCTCCAGCATAAACTAGTAAGAAAAAAGGTCATTTGAGTTCTTCAGTTTTGTGATATCAGTGCAATATACACAAGACCCCAAAGACCATGCGGAAAGAGTGGCATAAGCTCCCTCTAGACTGTAGCAGCTTTTTGCATTTCTTCTCAGCTAGGAAGACAGCAATTTAGAAGGGAATGGGCTTTGGAGGATATCTTAATGGTTAAAACTAGGGAAAAGCTCAGCCCAAGTAGGATCTTTATGAAAATCTGGTGTGGTAGTGTTTTCAGAAATAACATTCACAGGAAGGTACCTGCCTGAATACCATTCCAAAGAATAAATACACACACACCCCTCCCCCCCCAACTTGACAACAGTATCTTAGTTTGACAGGGTTACCCTCATTTCTCACATTCTATTACTAAATCCTGGGATGAGCAGTAGTAGCTGTTAAGGCCTGTTAAAGCCCAAGAAACAAGCATAAAGAAAAATTACTTCAAAGCAGCATGGTCATCTTACAGAATCTTACATGAGACTTCTGAAATCTAAGTGCATTCTCTGACACCCATTTAAAGCTGGTGCTTTCAGCAGAGATGCAGTTATCTACCACTAAGCAATTATGTTGGAGCCTTCTCTATTTTGTGTCACAAATAGTGTTCAGTGCTGTGAGAAGCAAAGGCACTGACCTCCTTTGCTCACACTCAGTGCCAGTCAGCGTGGGACAAGGACTCACATTGGCTCATGAGGCTTTTGCCTGTGAATATGCCACAGTGGTACTACTCATGCGTCTATTGCACTGCAGTTAAGAGCAGCCATTGCTCTTGAGGAATGGAGAAAGCAATCACATCAAAGCATGCTACAATGGCTTTTAGAAATAACCAGAAATACTAAGGACAGAAAGCTAAAGTCAGGAGCATTGGATCCTCTCTATCACAAGGAAGAGACTGACTGCCTAGTGCAGGTCTGAGCATACTCCCTTCTGCTCTAATACATCTGTGAAGAGGATGCACTTTACAGCCCTAATTGGCTGATGGCTCCCACTGAGAGCTGTACAGATGGGGTATCTCATTAGCAATTAGCATCTATTTTAACCTGAAGACAATGGCATCATGTATGTTATGGAGTCCACCTACGAAACAAACCATGTTTAAGAAGATAGCAAAGACATCAAATCTTTTTCACCATCACATTATCATCGTTTGGCCCTTCATACTACATGCTCCCTCAAGTAGTTCTTGAAAAGCTTCAAAAAAAAAATATAATACAGTTTTATCCTGTGCCAAGACTAAGTTCTGTAGGAGCCCTAACTATAGTTTTGCAACAGCTCAGCCAGAACAAATAGCATTTTCTATTTTCACACATTCAAACTTGCTTCTTTTCATGTTTCCAGTTCTGTGCGGTGCTATCCAGTTCTGCTACTTGGAGCTGTGTGACAGGTGGGTACACTTCCATTACAGGCTCTATACCTCCCTGGAGTCCTTCAGTTTCAGGCTCCAATGGCCCCTCCTGTACCTGGTGATCAGCATGAAACAAAAACTCAGCTGAAATTTGCAGCCTTCTTTGTCAGCACCACACAAAGCCAAAATAAAATAAAATATCATACCTAGGACTCCAGCCTTGAGCCAAACAGGGTATCTACCAGATAATGAGCACTTTCAAGAGAGCAGTCTAGCAGTGACCACAACTAGGCATTTGCAAAAGAAATATGGAAAATGTATCTGAAAACTTTAGGTAGTATTATATCCCCTTTGTGACTTCCTAACCCAGGTGTACATCCTGCTCATAAGCCATAAAGGCAGGACTAACTAACTGCTGTACTCAGGAAAAAAAAAAAAATCTTCCTATTCCATACACACCATGTCATGCATGCTCCTGTATCACCCGTGATTGTCATTATAATTGTTTCTTCATGCTACATTTTAATTTTAAATACCTTTTCTTGCCTATCTGCTGGTAGAGTCCTTACAAAGGACAATCTAACCTTTTCTTCTTCCTTCTATAGAAACTCGCATCTACATTTTCTTTGTGGTGGTTTTGGTCATCTCTGATAAAAGTTACCCAGAACTGAAAATATGTACCCTGCTGTACAGAGCTATATATAACTCTTAGGCCAGCTGCCAGTGCTTCCTCTAAATGTGATCCAAACAGGACGCATGTATAAACTGTAAGGGCATGGTAAGGAGTCAAGTGATGAGTGCTGCAGGGAGTGCCAGAGCCTTGCTCTGGTAACAGAGGGTAGCCGAGACACCACCTGCGTGAGGTGCGAGCAGGTGGAGGATCTGCTCAGCATGGTGGCTGAGCTGAAAGAGGAAGTTGCAAGGCTGAGGAGTATCAGGGAGTGCAAGAGGGAGATAGACTGGTGGAGCCACTTCCTACTGTCCCTGAGACCAGCACACCACATGGAACCATCAAGAGAAGGAGAGGCTCCCCTACCCTCTTGCCACCAGGCAGAAGGAGGGGACCTAAGAGACGGAGGGGGGTGGAAACAGATCCCTGCTCGGCACAGCAGGTGAGTCCTCTCCCAGCCTACCTCGCCCCCCCAGGTGCCCATACACAATAGGTATGAGGCTCTGGACCTTGAGGGCTGGGAGGACAAAGAAACTGACAGTGAACCATGCAGGGAGTTGACTAGGGGGAACCAGTCAGCCCCACACATTACAACAACAACTGGTAAGAAAAAAAGAAGGGTAATTGTCATAGGCGACTCCCTTCTGAGGGGAACAGAAGGCCCAATATGCCGACTGGACCCATCCCATGGGGAAGTCTGCTGCCTCCCTGGGGCAAGGATAAGAAACATTACTAGGAAGCTCCCTAAGCTGGTAAAATCATCCGATTATTATCCGTTATTGGTTGTACAGGTTGGTAGCAACGAGGTCGCTGATAGAGGTGTAAAGACAATCAAAAGGGATTTTAGAGAACTGGGGCAGTTGCTTAAGGGATCAGGAGCACAGGTGGTGTTCTCCTCCATCCCGTCAGTAGCCGGGAGGCATACGGACAGGAACAGGAAGACCCATCTCGACACATGGCTCAGAGGCTGGTGCCAGAGGTGGAATTTTGGGTTTTTCAATCATGGGGAAGTTTACATGGCACCAGGCCTGCTGGAGACAGATGGGGTTCACCTGTCGCCAAAGGGGAAAAGGATTATGTCTCAGGAGTTAGCAGGCCTCATTGAGAGGGCTTTAAACAAGATTCGAAGGGGGAAGGGGATAAAACCAGGCTTGCTAGGGATGAGCCCAGGGGTGGCATGCCTGTGTTGGAGAAGAGATCGATAGCCTAAATGAAGTGCATTTACACCAATGCACGCAGCTTGGGCAATAAGCAGGAGGAGCAGGAAGCCATTGCAAGGCAGGGAAACTATGATGTGGTTGCCATTACGGAAACATCGTGGGATGACTCGCACAACTGGAGTGCTCCAATGGATGGCTACAAGCTCTTTAGAAGGGACAGGCTGAGGTACTTAACGCCTTCTTTAACAGTCGGACTGGTGATCCTCAAGGTTTTCATGCCCCTGAGGTGGGAGATGGAGATAGGACACAGAATGTAGTCCCAGTTGTTGAAGAGGTGGCAGTCACTGACCTGCTCCTCCACCTGGATGCCCACAAGTCTATGGGGCCAGACAGGAGCCACCCGAGGATACTAAGCAAGCTGGCGGAGGAACTTGCCAAGCTCCATCATTTATCAGCAGTCCTGGTCAACTGGGGAGGTTCCAGATGACTGGAAGTTAGCAAATGTGACACCCATCTACAAGAAGGGCCAGAAGGAGGATCCAGGGAACTATAGGCCTGTCAGCCTGACCTCGGTGCTGGGGAAGGTCATGGACCAGATCATCCTGAGTGCCATTATGCGGCATGTGCGGGACAACTAGGGGATCAGGCTCAGCCAGCATGGGTTTATGGAAGGCAGGTCCTGCCTCACTAACCTGGTCTCCTTCTATGACAAGGTGACCTGCTTAGTGGATGAGGGGAAGGCTGTGGATGTTGCCTACTTGGACTTCAGTAAGGCCTTTGACACTGTCTCCCACAGCATTCTCCTGCAGAAACTGGCTGCTCATGGCTTGGATAAGTGCACCCTGCGCTGGGTTAAAAACTGGCTGGACGGCCGAGCCCAGAGAGCGGTGGTGAATGGAGCCAAATCCAGTTGGCGACTGGTCACGAGTGGTGTTCCCCAAGGCTCAGTGTTGGGACCGGTCCTGTTTAATATCTTTATCGACGATCTGGATGAGGGGATTGAGTGCACCCTCAGTAAGTTTGCAGATGACACCAAGTTGGGTGGGAGTGTTGATCTGCTGGAGGGTAGGAAGGCCCTGCAGAGGGACCTGGACAGGCTGGATTGTTGGGCCGGGGCCAACTGTATGAAGTTCAACAAGGCCAAGTGCCGGGTCCTGCACTTCAGTCACAACAACCCCAGGCAACGCTACAGGCTTGGGGAGGAGTGGCTGGAGAGCAGCCTGGCTGAAAAGGACCTGGGGGTGTTGGTTGACAGCCGCCTAAACATGAGCCAGCAGTGTGCTCAGGTGGCCAAGAGGGCCAATGGCATCCTGAAGAGGGCCAATGGCATCCTGGCTTGTATCAGGAATAGTGTGGCCAGCAGGACCAGGGAGGTGATAGTGCCCCTGCATTTGGCACTGGTGAGGCCGCACCTCGAGTACTGTGTCCAGTTTTGGGCCCCTCACTTCAAGATGGACATTGAGGTGCTGGAGCATGTCCAAAGAAGGACAAATAGGTTGGTGAAGGGTCTAGAGAATAAGTCTTATGAGGAGCGGCTGAGGGAGCTGGGGTTGTTTAGTTTGGAGAAGAGGAGGCTGTGGGGAGACCTTATTGCTCTCTACAACTACCTGAAAGGAGGTGGTAGTGAGGTGGGGGTCGGTCTCTTCTCCCCAGTAACAAGTGATGGGACGAGAGGAAATGGCCTCAAGCTGCGCCAGGGAAAGTTTAGGTTGGATATTAGGAAAAACTTCTTCACTGAAAGAGTAGTCAGGCATTGGAACAGGCTGCCCAGGGAAGTGATTGAGTCTCCATCCCTAGAAGTATTTAAAAGATGGGTAGATGTGGTGCTTGAGGACATGGTTTAGTGGCGGACTTGGTGGCAGTAGGTTGATGGTTGGACTTGATGATCTTAAGGGTCTTTTCCAACCTTAACAATTCTATGATTCTATGAGTTTGCAATGGGCAAATTGCTGTGCTGGATATGAATTCACAAGTCCAGACCTGTCAATGCATCTGTGCTTTTGCTACGCTGACTGAGGTATGCTGGAATCGCCACAGAACTGGCTCCCAAGCTTGAAAAACAAAATAAAATCCAGTCTCAGCTTTTTGACAGCAGTCTTTTACATAATTTCAGCCAATTCAAAACCAAGTAGTATTTCCATATCTGCTGCAATGCATATTTGCTGTGCAGTTGACAAGATTAAGGCCTTCATTTTAAGGGTCTTTACTCTCAAAGGTTTGCAATCCTTCCGACCCACAGATCTCTGGTATACCCTCTGTCCCTTAGAATGGATTTCTTTCTGTTACACAAGACAAATGTGATGTGACAAATCCTACAAGCAATAAGGCTTCTAATATAATGCATACAAGCACAGGTAACAATAGTTTCAGTGGTGCATCCTCTTCCTTTTTTCAAACCAAGAACTCCATTCAAACCTTTGTTACAAAAGCCTTTCCTTATCTAAACAGATCCTTGCACACTCAGACTTTCAAAAGCTTTCAACAAATACTCTTTATTAATACTGGGAAAAAAGCTTTTAATAATGTATTTTTAAATCATGTAAATGCTTGTCCTCTGGACAGACTGCTTCAGAAGTTCATTTAATGTATCACACCACCATTAGCATACTATAGACTGGTAACAGACTACAGAAAACAGATATTTTTCTGTTATGATCCTTGCAGGCACATCACAGCCAAAAGTTTTTTCAGTGAGTCACATTTTCACAAACGTCATATTCCTTGTGTTTTGCTTGGAAATGAAGGCAAAACACTGATGACCCCTGGCAGACTTTTGCCTCTCCCACCCACACCCCTTGAGCAGTCCAAGGAGATGAAGCTAATCCAGGAGCTATATGCAGAATGGAAACATTCCTCTTCAGAGGCAAACTGCCATTGATTTGCATGACATGGCCATATTTTTGGCCTTGACTTCCGCTTATGACACAAGCTTTCATTTTCCTGAAGAGATGAAGATTCTCTTTTCCACCTCAACTTCCCACCTGTAAAGTGGCAAAATCACTTAAATTTGCAGATCTGAAGGCAGAGAGATCCAGGATGCTCTTTTTACAGGCTGCTATGTGTTTATTGATGCTACTTTGATCTGGTGACAATTAGTTTCATTGTAAGTGGATGGGGTTTGGTTTGTTCCGAGTCCAGTGAGTCTCAGGACCCTCACAAGTGCCCTGTATTAGACCAACGCTCATTCTGGTTTCAGTGTCTCACTTCCAGTGATATCCAGCAAGGCTATTAAAAAGGAGAGCCAAAGTAAAACACCACCAAGCACTTAGAGGACAATTTGTCCCCAGGGAAGCTTTGAAGCCTTGAAAGGCACAGGAATCACATCCTGCCTCAAGTTAATGCTTATGCTTTTTAATATTCATTACACTAATTCCAGAAATCCTTCTCACCCATTACTGTCACATCAGTTTATGAATTCTGCAAGTGACAGGTAAGTTGTTTATTATCTGGGAAACAAATTTTGAACGTTTTTCTACTTAGCATGTGTCCTGGTTTCAGCTGGGATAGAGTTAATTTTCTTCTTAGTAGCTGGTATAGTGCTGTGTTTTGAGTTTAGGATGAGAACAATGTCGATAACACACTGATGTTTTGGTTCTTGCTAAGTAGTGCTAAGCTGTTGCTAAGTAGTTGCTAAGTAGTGCTTACACTGGTCAAGGACTTTTCAGCTTCCCATGCTCTGCTGGGTGCATGGAGGGGCGGGGAGGGGCTGGGAGGGGGCATAGCCAGGGGGGCTGACCCAGACTGGCCAAAGGGTTATTCCATACCATCATGACGTCATGCTCAGTATATAAGGTGGGGGAAGAGGAAGGAAGTGGGGGACGTTTCGCATGATGGCGTTTGTCTTCCCAAGTAACCACTACGTGTGATGGAGCCCTGCTTTCCTGGGGATGGCTGAACACCTGCCTGCCGATGGCAAGTAGTACTTGAATTCCTTGTTTTGCTTTGCGTGTGCAGCTTTTGCTTTACCTATTTAACTGTTCTATTTTATTTTACTTCAATTATTAAACTGTTCTTATCTCAACCCATGAGTTTTCTCCCTTTTACCACTCCAGTTCTCTCCCCCATCCCACCGGGGGGACTGAGCAAGCGGCTGTGTGGTGCTTAGTTGCTAGCTGGGGTTAAACCACGACAACATGAGAAGATAATCTTGAACTATCCTTGCCTGGACATTTAACTAAGAAATAGTGAAACCTTAACAGAGTTAACAGAATCCTTTCATTAATTCAAAATATGGTATAATACAATTTTGAAGTATAATTTAACCATTCTTTAAATGAATTGCATAATATACGCAACATTTGACTTAAACATTTTCCAAAAAAGGTAACGTTCGGAGATTCACTGTTATTTCCCCTGTCCATGCACAGTTACACTGCAGATTTAAGAAGATAATGAACTCAGTTCACAAAATGAATTTCAAGAGGAGGCAACTGAGCTTTCAAAGTGTGGATGCAGGGCACATTTCCTTTCATAAGTTGTGCTAGTATATATACCAATGCTTTTATCACTGGAGCTGAACTGGAGATTATTTTAACATAGCTGATCCTCAGCTGCTAATATATATTAAGAAACCAACAAAAAACCCCATTGAAACCTCCTTTCTCCCCAGCCAAGATCCAACTCAGCTCTCTTTCCATTCCAGAAAACTTAAGAATCAGTGCTTCCTAGTAAAGCTCTTGCCAGAAAAGTGACCAAAATGAAATGCAGGAGCATCCACTCCTCTCATGTACAGGACTATTATTTACAGCATGTTCTGGAGTTTTGTCCTGTTACCGGAAAGCGGCAAAATAATTCACTCTCTAAAACTTAATTTTGGAGTTTTAGAAATCAGGCATTCTTTATTGCGGCGCCGGGCAGCACTGAGGATAGTTCCACCATAAGTGCTCCAAAGGCTTGATGGACTTTCAGTTATTATATACTATGAAAATATACATATTCATAGGATTTCTACATAAACATGAGTTTTCCTGGAACTTATTAACATATGTAAATGTCCAATCCACATGCGCAGTCATCCTCTGTGGTGGTCCTCAGGTGGTCTTTGGGGGTCTTTAGATGAATGCTCATAGTCTTCCTCACTGTGTTCACTGATTGACCTTTGCTTCTGCGCAAACTCAGTTCTGGGGTTGCCTAGCTGTCTAGAGGGGAGTATTCAGGAGCCTAGAACTTAACTATCCACAAAGATTCACTTTTGTTATGTAAAGGGGAGCATTCAAGAGCTTTGTTTGGTAAAGGGGAACACTCAGGAGCCTCTATCCACATTCTCAGGTATCAGTCCAACGTGGATTTAAATTACTCAAAACACGGGGCTTCCACTAGTTCCTCTGAGAAATTTCACACTTTCAGTTTTCACCATTACAGGTTTTTTTCCCTGCCACATGAATATCTTTTTCAATTTAATCTTAATTTTAATTCTTCATTGTTCAAGAGCTGATCTCTCTGCTGTTCCTGCTCTTCTTCAAGGCCACGCTACATGCTTTCCCATTCATCTACATAATTTGTCATTGTTTTCCCCTCCCCATCATATTAAGCTCTCTTTCTCCAGTCATCTTACTCATTTCATATGCCCCAGAAGATTATCAGAAAGGGTCACAATGATCTCCTGTTACCCTGTGTTACAGCTCTTCTGCCCTTAGTCATGTTTAAGAATTTGCTTCTTCAGCCTCAATTCATTGTTTCCAGTTCGTGTTTTGGTATTCTCTTGTGTTCCAATCCAATGTCGGGGGAGGTTTCGATACGATCCCAAGGACGAGATTAAGACACGGAATAGGGCCAGATGCCGTACAACCTTTTAACTTTATTTCGGCGGATGAGGGGTTGATGGGGGGAACCAACACGTGAGGGTTAATAACAAAACCATCACTTAGCTCAGGCCATGTATCTATGGCCTTAAGCAGGAACTGATACCAATGGAATGCTTTGCTTAACTACCTGATAAGCATGTGATAAATCAGGACTGAATGTATGCAAGGAAGAGATTCACCAAACAAACCAAGGACACAACTTAATTACTGCCAGCAGGATGGTTTTAAGCAGGATTTGCAGTCCGGGTGAAGAGTGCATGGCGAGGAAGACACACGGCCTTCATCCCTGAAGACCCCGGCCCACGACCACCAGGAAGCACCACGCGTGCACAGCTAGGAGGAGTTAAAGGCGGGGACTTCGGGGGGGGGGGGGAAATTATAAATATGTATAAGCGTTTCTGGAATATTAATGCTTTGATGCATAAATACCTGGCGAGTTTCCATGAAAAGCGCGCACGACTTTGGTGGGACTACCCCCCGTGCTGCCCAGTGCTGAATAAACATACCTACTTTACAGCCTTCTCGGTTGTGGACTCTGTTTTCCGCATGTCAGGGTAAGGAACTGGGTAGGGAGGCAGTGGGGAAAAACGGAGAGAGAGAGAGAAAAAGGGAGAGGGGGAAAAAGAGCAAGAGCGAGAGAGAGAGAGAAGGCGTGCTCAGGCGGGTGAGAAGAGGGCCACGTGGGGGAACTGGCTATCACCACTCCGAATCCGACGGCATCCAGTAGTCTCTTTGTCCAGCCAGCCCAGCCTCTGTGTCCAGGTGTCGAAGCGTCCACAGGAGCAGGTTCCGAGGGGTGCACCAGGTAGGAGGGGGAGCAGGAGCAGCAGCCACACCTCAAAAGGTGTGCGCGGTCCTTTTATAGGGCCAGGCGCAGAATGTGCCTGTGTACATGCAGTCCGTGCAGTCCGTGCCTCGGCTTTTCGCGCCTTTGTCTCTGCGCAGGCGCCCTGTGTTGTTTATCTGCAGGTCTGCATGCATGCAGCCTGTCGGAGGCTGGATGTCCAAGCCAGAAGATGGCGGTATAACGGCAATGTCGAGACAATACCAGTTCCATAAGAGTCCTCGACATTTTGCTTAAAGGATACTGTTGGCTTTGACGTGATTACAACTCACTAGAAGCACTACTGCCTTTTCTTTACTAGTTTGGCTGTGATATTTTTAGCCTTAACATAAGCTTTCCAATAAGCTGAAATAAGAAGGTTGTTTCCCCTTGAATGTAAGGGCAGAAAGCTGTCCTACGGCAGGTACTCAGCACTCTCAGAATATGCCCCTTCAGTCACTGACGATGAAAAACAATTGACAGGTTGTACTGGTCACACCAAAGACTTTACTTGGTCTCCAGGAGTGTTAATATGCAGATACCTAGAAGATGACTGAGGCAAATCTACTTGAAAGCCTCCCCAGTAAGACATTTGGGAGCTTAGAGTGCAAGTGCAGAGTTACTAAGTTGGATGGGGATCCTGTGTGTTCAATAGCACTCAATAGATTCCTTTGTGATGAACTTTAACTGAAGGAGAGGTAGGACTGGAAGTGTAATATTTCACTATCCAAAGGGAGAAGGAAAGTAGGCCTGAATACTTCTATTGGAGAAGTATTAACATTAGCCCGAGTGGTTTCTGTCCTTTTTCCAACTCATGCCTACGGACAGTCACCTCAATAAAAAAGGGCTGAGGATTTCTGCCGCATTTGCTATATCTACAGGGTCCTTTCCATGTACTTCCCAAACCTGAAAGCATTGATACAGCCCACATTGCTGTCTCGTTGTAGCTAGTCTGCTCCTCCATGCTAAATAGTCTGAACTCACAGCTAGCTCCAAGACTTAAGACCTGATATATTACAAATATCACTGGTGGATATGTCTGAGTAAAGGTTTACTTTCTCTTATTACTATTTTACACAGAAGATTATGTTGTTTTTGTTTATATTGACTATTTCCTTTAGCATCCAATATCTAAAATAGGTACTTTGTATTACTCTATAGATCTAAATCAGTCAATATGGTCTTGTCAGCTTCCAGAGAGCTGTAAGCCCAGCTATGCTTTCAGGGCAGGCTCCTTTCAGGCATTCCATATGCAGAAGGCAGTACACAAGCCAAGTTAGCAGGAAAGCTATGGTACCTTACTCAAAAAAAGGACAGGGATAACATTGGTCCTTCACTCGGGATATACAAATATCCTGTCAAGAGGCACACCTTTTCAATTCACTTATAAAATGCATAGAAGTTATGCTGACTTAAAAAAACAAAGCTAAGTGCTGCAGATGGCATTGTATATAGATACAAAGAATAGCATTAATGGGTGGAGGGGAAGAGGAAAATGTTTTAACATGTGATGCTCTTTTGGTGTACCATGCCTTCACCATTTAAAAGCCCACTTGGTCTGACTTATCTTGCCTTTGGCACTCAGAAAGCATAGTGCATTCCCATCGAGAAAAATGGAACGCACGTATCCTGGAGTTCCTTATTAATCTCTTCAGTTTCCAGGTCAGCTTGACACAGTTTCTCAGTCAAATGGCAGACTTGCAGTCCAGTACTCAAGGACTGCAAATTCAATCTGAGCTTGGAAGGCGAGTACAGCCTACTTCTTTCCTGTTCCTAGATCAGGATTAATGACACACTTGACACTGTACTTCTGGCGCTCAAAAAGCATGGGCAAACTTCTTCCTCTCTCCCTTTCTTCCTTCCATAGGGGAACATACAAACTAGTTCACACTTCGGAATGTCTCAATAACCCCAGCACATAAGGAGGATCCAGACAGAACCTGTAAGCTGTTACTATGCTCTAGGCCTCAATGTTACAGTGAGGTAGGTACAGGTCTGAAGATGTGTGTCCTGGTTTCAGCTGAGATAGAGTTAATTTTCTTCCTAGTAGTTGGTATAGTGCTGTGTTTTGGATTCAGGATGAGAATAATGTTGATAACACACTGATGTTTTAGTTGCTGCTAAGTAGTGATAAGTTGTTGCTAAGTAGTTGCTAAGTAGTGCTTACACTGGTCAAGGACTTTTCAGCTTCCCATGCTCTGCCAAGTGCAGGAGAAGCTGGGAGGGGGCATAGCCAGGGGGGCTGACCCAGACTGGCCAAAGGGCTATTCTATACCACATGATGCCATGCTCAGTATATAAACTGGGGGGAGTTGGCCAGGGGGCAGCGATCGCTGCTTGGGGACGTGCTGGGCATCGGTCGGCAGGTGGTGAGCAATTGTACAGTGTATCACTTGCTTTGTATATTATTATTGTAGTATTATTGTTTTTATTATTATTATTATTACTACTACTATTACTACTATTCTATTTTATTTTACTTCAATTATTAAACTATTCTTATCTCAACCCACGAGTTTTCTCCCTTTTACCCTTCCAATGCTCTCCCCCATCCCACTGGTGGGGGGGAGTGAGGGAGTGGCTGTGTGGTGCTTAGTTGCTAGCTGGGGTTAAACCACAACATGCTACAATCAGAGACACATTTTTTAAACCTAACTTTAGAGTTATGCCACACAGCCAGAAACCTAAAAAGCCATTCAGGTAGGTGGATGCTTAATCCCATGGAGTTTCCAAGCAGAGACAACAGCACCCTGCAAAATCAGGACCTCCAATTCATACTTTATTTATAAAAATCCCATTACATCTACAACGAACATATGTCAAAGCAAGCCATAAATTATGATCTGAGAAGGAAAGCAGGGATGCCAAGACGAGATGGCTTCAAAATGGGTCATTTTCCGACTCAAATGCACTCAAATACCCTTGCCACGGCCATTATAGAAACACAGCAGTCTTAACTCACCACTGCTGTACCTCGTTTTTACAATGGTATAATATCCTCTGGCAACAAACTAGGCTCCTGTAAAGCTACCAGTCAAAGCCACGCATCAGCAGAATGCCAACAAAACAAATAGCTGTTGTAGTATCATATACTGCTGCTTTCCTCTCCAAAATGCTTATTCCCTTTTTATAAAGTCATTTCCATACCACCCATTTACTTTTTGGTGCACATCAATGAAGTAATTTTTGCCCTATTCTTGAATATACAATAAATAAGACTAA
Organism: Theristicus caerulescens; assembly: GCA_020745775.1. Taxonomy (NCBI): domain Eukaryota; kingdom Metazoa; phylum Chordata; class Aves; order Pelecaniformes; family Threskiornithidae; genus Theristicus; species Theristicus caerulescens. The sequence continues at coordinate 64,382,470 of CM036563.1, forward strand.
TTGTTCACTGGGATTATTTGACTAGCTTTGGTCCAAAACACTTCTTTGGGCAGGTCAAGTCTAACATTTGCTTTGCTCCTCTGCGTAATGAAGTTTTCAACTACATTGCCAGTGTTTTCAGACACCTTGAAATACAGATTTGCATTTGGAGACAGATGTGCTAGTTTGAGAAACAGAGCAGTAATTGTTACTCATCAGCTATAAAGACAAGAAAAAGGATGCTGGAATACACAAGAAGAGAGAGGTGCAACTCTTTTCCTTTCCTTAGTTTCCTGATACATCTGGAACAGGCAGAACAGCACATATTTTCCCATTCTGAATCTAAATTCAGAACTAAATGTCCTGCCCCTTAAATAAACAGCTTAAGTAGTGCCGGACCTTCAAACGGTTCAAACAGAGGAATCTGAGGCACAGGATTTTAAGTGAAAGGGCTGAAGGCAGGCAGCATTTCTGCCCTCAGACACATGTTGCTATCTGTGAGGACAGACACTGGCCACAGGGAACCTGTGGCAGAAAAAGCTGTCCCAGAGCACCCCGGAAAGCGAGCTGGAAAGCAACAGCAGTTGGAAGTTTCCAAGTGGCAGGTTGGAACTCAAGCAAGATACTTCTGTTGTCAAGCTGCATGCTGATAGTTAAGTAACTGCTTTGAAGAACTATACTGTTTCTGTAGGCGAAAGCACTCATTTAATGAACTGCTAAGATCCTCTTAATTTGTTGCTCTGATACCATCAGTACCACAAATTAGGAAAAAAGTATGCGTTTTGTGATTTGCCATTTTAAATGGATCTTTTTATGATTATCCCACAGAGCCCATCAGCAGAAATACATGTAAAAGATCACAAGCAAATACCAAATTGTTATATTCAGTTACCCATTTCCTCAAGGAGACAATGGGGGCTGGTTTTGCTGCCCTTAGCACATGGCACAGCAGTTGTGGTGGGCCTCTTGAGTAACCCACTAGCCTCAATGCAGACTGTCCAGGACAACCAGGAGATGCACATTCAGTTCCTCAATATTGAAATAGTGCTGTCTACAGACACACGACCACTCAATACAGCCAAACATTTAGGTCCTAACAGTGCATTCAGTTGTCTAATATTGGTCAACTCCTGGTAGCAAAGTTGGCAACACCATTTCCAGAGATGTAGCAACCCACACAGTATCTCCAGCTGAGAACTTGATCTTCATCCACACAGTATCACTTCATCTGTTTATACACAGGTTCAGTGCTAGAGCACTGACTTTTCACCACCTTGGAAGAGGAGTCTATGCTGCGTTCCCTCTACAGAAAGCATTAAGAACTCAAGAAATACACCTGTCAGAAGTTTCTAAAGCTAGCCTAGGGTGATGCACAAGAAAGATGAAACCATCTCCTCTCTCCAGGCTTTCAGTACTGCTTATACTTCAATTTCTGTACTGCTGTTACATCAACAGTCTTTTTAGATTGACCATTTCAACTCCCCACCTACCATAAAGCCTCTGGTCCAGGAAGGTCAGTAAGCTCTGGCTTAGTCTAATTCACATGAACAGTTCCACTGAAACTAATAAGAAAAGGTAGCATATAGACTTAAGTGCTTTGCTGAACTGGGGCCAAAGCCGCCTAAACCATTTTAACCACAAGAGAGACAGAAATCAGAGCCTCAAGCTTTTACTCTTGAGCATTATATCATATTACAAAGTTCCCAGTTCCCAGATCCCTTCCTTCTGAATTGGAGCCAAAAAACAGATACAGCCTTGCCCAGAAAATAGCAAAGTTTATTACTTTTCCAGGGTTTTCCCACATCTTGTGCCATTTCACATCTTCTTTCCTTTTGTTTATATGATATTCTGACATCCAAAGACCAGCCCCACTTCCTTAAAGAAAAAAAAAGCAGGAAACCAACGCCCTACTGCCAGCATCAGCAACTCATCCACAACCAGACATCAGTGTCAAGCCAACTATAAATGCTTTCTATTGGTTTTTTTTGTTTGTTTGTTTTGTTTTTGGGTTTTTTTTAGAGAAGCATTAGCCCATGAACTTCAGTAACAGTACTCTTTTCTGGCAACTTATGTCGCCAGCCCCTGTCCTGGTTTCAGCTGGGATAGAGTTAATTTTCTTCTTAGTAGCTAGTAGAGTGCTGTGTTTTGGATTTAGGATGAGAATAATGTTGATAACACAGTGATGTTTTGGTTCTTGCTGAGTAGAGTTTACACTAGTCAAGGACTTTTTCAGCTTCCTATGCTCTGCCCGGTGCACAAGAAGCTGGGAGGGGGCACAGCCAGGACAGCTGACCCAGACCAGCCAAAGGACTATTCCATACCGTATGACATCATGCTCAGTATATAAACTGGGGGAGTTGGCCAGGGGGGGCAGCGATCGCTGCTTGGGGACGTGCTAGGCATCGGTCGGCGGGTGGTGAGCCAATTGTATAGTGTATCCCTTGCTCTGTATATTATTATTGTATTATTATTATATTATTATTATTATTACTACTATTCTATTTCATTTTACTTCAATTATTAAACTGTTGTTATCTCAATCCATGAGTTTTCTGACTGTAACCCTTCCAATTCTCTTCCCCATCCCACTGGGGTGGGGAGAGTGAGCGAGCGGCTGCGTGGCGCTTAGCTGCTGGCTGGGGTTAAACCACGACAGCCCCTTACCCTGTCCATTTACACCAGAGATATCTATGTGGATCTATAGTGTATACTAAAAAGGATCTGACAATTAAAACAGTATTTCCACACCTGAGCTCACTCATCCTAATAAGTTGCTTCATTCACAAAATTTGTACAGTGATCTTTAGAACTACATGGATTTTGAATATGTTTAAAAGTACAGGACCCATATCTCACTCTCTTTTCACTTTTGAACCTGCAGGATTTCTAAGCAAGATTATTATTTCAGGATTATTCCAAGCAATAATCACATGAGAAGCTGGAGTCTTCAGAACTGTACTTAATAGCTGGATTTCGTCAACACCATTCAGGAGGCTGCTACTGTGTGTAGGACCTTTCAGCTTTAAGCTCTTTTTTAAAAAAAGCTGCTCAGGTTAACCTCTTCAGTGAGAAACAGTGCTCAAGATAGCAACTCCAGCCCTATTTTCAATGCCCTGATGAGCAAAAATAAAAGCAGGGCTTTAGCCAAGAATGGGGTGAAGAGGACTCCTGCTGTAAGTGGTCCTTGAAAGGAATATCAAATGATAGCAAAAATACTTAGGCTTTTCCATCATCTACTGCTGGCATCAAAAAGCTGTCCTAGTGACCGCTGGTAAGAATCAATGTCAACCACTGAAGCATGTATGAATCTAGAGATGCACACATGTAGGGAAACAGCCTGTCCTAAGACCCAGAGCACTCTTCAGCAATAGAACTGGGATGCAACACTGCAACAGAAAGCTCAGAAGACCAAAGAGAGAGCTCACTTTCTAACATTCATAGTGTTGTTTCAGAAACTCGGTTATATGCTGAACTGTAACAAGGCTGTACACTTGAAGGTCAGAGAGAGGCTGTAGCTCTGAGCTCTGTGCTGACTCACAATCTCCCTTTTAACAAGGAGGCTGATCAGACTCCTCCTTTCGATGCCCCATCAACTGTAGTAAGACTCTAACTTTGTGGTTTTGCACCTATTTACAGAAGTGGAGAAATATGAGGTGTCTCTGGAACAAGATAAAGTAAGTTGCCCTCCACCCATCTCTTCAGGGGCTAAAATAAGCCACTTAAAATATACGGATCTTGCCTGGACCTGGGAACAGACCTTGACGCTTAACCTGAATGAAATATTCAAGTACATGAGTTTTGCTACCTGAAATGCTGCCTAGCCGATCCAATCAGTGACATTGCTATCTGCCACTTTGAGGGAAGGCGGGGGGGGGGGGGGGCGGTAATCAGAGAGATAATTACAACTGGGAAAAAAACAAACACACAGAACAACCAGGGGCAGAGGACAAAACAATACAAGCTGCTTACAAAAAAAAAAGTACCTGGCCCCATTCCTGCTTATCTGTGGTTCAAAAGCATTGCTCAGGAGAAGGGAGAGATAGCACAAAGGGGTTAATCAAAGGAAGCAATATAGCTGCACCTCACTACTTGCCTCCCCCAGCCCTTCTCCATCAGGCTGCCATACCTCCCCTTACACAGAGCAGCAACTCACTCCACAGGTGCTCCCAATGCCCTGCAAAGAGCAGTATTTGCAATCAGGTTCTTCAGAGTCATCAGACCTTTCTATCAGACGCCTGTATTTTCACTGGGCACTTGAAAACAAGTGATTTTAAGACAACAGCCACCACACAATGGAATCAAGTGTATGCTTCGTACTCATCTTGGAAACAGACTACACACCTGTGGTTCAAGGAAGAAGCCAGTTACAATTCAGGATGTGTCAGAAGTAAAAATAAGCAATATCCAAATCTAATTCACTGTACCCTGGGGATAACTACTTTGGCAGGAAGGATACAGAAGTCTGAGGAGAGCACCATTTGTCAAGATCACAGAAATCATGCCAAATTTCCCTTCAGTTTGGCAGCAATTTTTCAACAGATGACTTCTGGGAACATTCTGCAACACACTGCTGTAAACTAATAAGTAATCAAGCAGAGCCTGTTTTGTCATTTGAGACAAAGGTTCAGTAAGTTTCCTATTAAAAATGTAAACCCTTCTACATTTCAGGTAATAAGTGAGGTTTATACAATGGACCCTCTTATCCAGGGAGGAAATGCCTCTCTAGTGTCTTCACGGTGAAATAATTTAATAAATAGCACATACTTTATAAAACTAATCTGTGTAATGGGAGCAATTTCAATCACCTCTTCAATTAGTTCACCTTTGAACGGCAGTTACAAAATGGAAAGCTCCGAGTAGCTGCATAGGAAATCATCCCTGGGTATTCAGAATGAATCTCTAGATTCTTAAAAATTAGACAAATAACTTGTGTTAATTAATGTACCAGTTTTTAAACTGTTGCAAGAGTTTAACATTTGTGAGCTGTTCAGATCACCCAACTTAGTGAACAATTTGATTTCCCTTATTTTTATAAATCACTGTTCATTTTGCCACTGCTTCTCAAAAGAAGCACGTGTAACCATTGAACTACAGCAGACTATGATATGAGTGCATAGAATATGACAGCACCTGACACAGGCCCTAAGCTACCACTCAGGCACTACACAGAAATGATACTTATAAACTACAATGAATAAGAACAAAGACACAAAGTTAAATTTCCAGAGTTAGAAAATATAAATATTAAGATATTCTGGACATTTAGCAAAGAAAATTTCGGTCTTCAAGTTTGCCAAGTTCAAAGCAACTAAGAACAGCCTCCTCTGAATGCCATCATCTTATCTAAACTGAGGACTAGTTCTCCACTGTATGTTTGGACAACATGCCTGATCTCAGTCAGGGTTAATATATGCCTATTATATTACCAAATAAAAACTAGTAATAAGAATTACAAAGCCAGAAATAGTGATATTGCATTAACAGTTGGTTGCAGAACCAACTATTACTTGGTTCACTGCCTCATCTTCTATCACCAAGGGCTCAGGAGACAAGTCTTTAACATCAATACAAACAGCAGACAGAACAGAAAAGAATTATGCAGAGGCTTTTTTCCTTCCATCTTTCCTAACTGGTTTAGTCAGGAAAATATTATATACAAAATACGTTCCATGGCACAATACTATGGTGGTTTTAAGGATGCACACACCACCATCTCACCTAAGAGAAGGCGTGTAAAACTGGACCCTTGTTACCACCAAATTTATGACTGTCCAAATTCAGGACCTGAACTCATTTCTGAGTCTTACAATCTCATAATTCCCTTTTAGCATATACCATGCCTTATCACTTTGGTTAATCAAATAACATTCATTAAAATAAATAGATGCCCCCAAGCATAACTATTTTTTTGCATAATAGTAGACTGCTTACCTCACACAAGGCAAGTTTTGCATTAATTGGCAATTTACTCCCCCTACTGTAAGAAAATGCTCTGCAGCTGAACTTCTTCAGCTCCCTTCAAAACCCAGAGAGCTGTCAGACATAAGGACAGATTTCTCATTTGTAAGTCCACAAGCTTCCAAGCAGGGACAAAAGATCCAAGTAAAAACATACCATACAGGGGCTTGGGGGCAGGGGAAGCAGCTTGAGTGACTCTAGAGCTGAACTCAAAGACCCCATGCTTTGAACTTCCAAGTAGAAAACAAATTATACTTCCATTTTTTTCAAACTGAGCAAGAGTTTGCTGCTCACATACTCACACATGCAATAAACTCAATTTTCAAGTTGATTTTCCCAAGCACTAATTCTAATACTGCCTATTCAACCAGCCACAATACATTGCTCAAACGGATCTAAAAGATCCAGTATTTGTGATTGCCATTGAAGCACCAGTTCCTGGTCACAACAGGAGTGAAATAATGTAGCCGATACATTGAAACCAGATTGCTGAAAGAACAAAAAAAGAGCAGAGAATCAAAAGGAACCCCCTTCTGCTCCCAACAATCCACCCCACTTTCCCTGCTGCGAGCAAGCCACAGCTTTACCAAGTTTGTGCGTTGTATTTTAAAGACATCTTTCAAATACCCCTTCCCCCAAGTAGGAAGAGCTAGTGGAAAGCAGGGCACAAAGCGTTAATCAGTAGCTGGCTGAGCCAACAGGATTGGGGTTTTTTGGGTTTTTTTGTTTTGTTTTGTTGTTTTTTTTACCACTAGCCCCTAGCATTGCTCTCAGCTCTTGACCAAAGTAATGACTGCAAAGCTATGGACTTTCTTGCAACAGTTAAATAGCAAGCAGAAATAGTGCACAGAAGATCTGTTATTTTCTTAATTTTGCCACCTTTATAATGTTCCCTTAATATGCCAGGAGCACATTTTGTTGCCATGATACTTATACATTACAGTCGGAGTAGTACATAAATGCTATTTAACCACCACGTCCATACGAGCAACAGATTTTCCAGACACAAGAAAAAAAATTAAGATCACAAGGATTTCAAGTTTACTTCCTATACACATTTTTCACAGTATAACAGATGTTTACAGTTCTTAAAGCGGTTCAAGAAAAAAAAAAAAACCACATTGCCTAGAGGCAAACTGCATACAGACACTGCACATATTTCCCTATGCAGCCCTGCAACATCAGTTGCCCACTGAAGAAAATAAGATCACCACTACCCTTTTGGTAAAATAAGCCACTGATTTATTACAAGATATAGCAATAACAGCAAAGTGGTCAGTAAGAACAGAACCACATTTGCTTCTGTTCATAGGTCCAAGTGCTCAAACCCTCGTACCTTTGGCCAGGAGACCAAAGATGCATCTAATTTTGCCCAATCTACCCATCTCCAAGTTTTGTCACCACAGAATTCCTTTACAGACTTTGGAGCTAAGACATACAAATGCCCTGGGTATAGACTTCACTGGGTTTACAACAGCACAACTTAAAAGTCAAGAAAATTAGCTTGAACTAGTATCAGCTGAGGGCCTAGCCCACCATTACTTTAATGATTTCTGACAACGAAGGATTGAATTTTTATTCTTTCCTGTAGCGCTCTGCACACGTACCTATAACCATAGAATACCACTATGACTAGACACACTGTAACAGGGTCTCACTGATTGAACATTTCATGTTTCCTGTACTTGTGCAGTTCAGCCTCGGCCTTCTACAGAGAACAAGTCCCATCCTTCATCAAGAATGTTCGTTCTCAAGCAACAGAAAGGACATCATTGCCAATGATCTGGAAACATACCAAGGTGACACCATAACAGCTAATTTCTAAGAGCTTGGAGAACACATTGAGTATGAAGTAGAAGAAAATATTCTCATTCATATACAAGTATCTTGATGCTCTTGTGATGTAAATTACTGAAGCTCTTGGCATATGCATGGTTATGGTATGCTCTGGTCTGTCCTGAAGTGATGACCATCTAGGGGAAAGATGACTTTATCTCCTAACATATTTAGGTTGATCCTCTGCAAAGAAGGAATAAAGTCTTGTGTCTCATGCTAAGGTCTTTGTGACTGCAGTCTCATCATGTCTTTCTGTCCCGCTTTCCATCTCTTGTCCAAGTGACCAGATAACACACATACTGCCCTCCAGGGATTAAGACATGTCTTAGAATCAGGCAAGCTCCTCTCCTCCAAGCTCCCGTTTTTCACTTCATTTCTTAAGCTTGCACATGTCATGTCATGTGAATTTGTGCAATAATTCGCCAGCTCCAGACAAACAGCCTTCTTGCTTTGAAACCATCAGAACTAGTTCGGGAGCTGAAATTACAGGTAGTCCTGTAATTAGCTTTAAATAAAGGTCCCTTCAACAGGAAATTAAATACCAGGACCATTTAACAATGACTAGCACAGCAGACATGGCTTTCACTCCTTTGCCTCCAACACGAAAAGAGCTTTCCAGCTAAGCACAACCCAAGCAGGATACTGAAGCACTACAGAAATGACCATTTACAAAAGGGTCCTCTTTGGTCTCTGAAAGAGGACATTGAAGAGTGGCATGATGCATTGTCTCCTCACAAATGAATTGTTCCCAAATGGAGAACTACATTAATTCCTTGCAATCACAACCACAGACCAGAGAAAGTCATTAGCAACCTAACCACATGACAAAGCGTGAGGCATCAACAGACCCTACATCAGAAAGATTGCCTTTCAAATGGACCAAAGGGCCAGATGTTGCTCCTGGCTGAGAGCTGCTCAGCTTGGCTCCCCAGAGGAAAATGCTGAGGCAATGGGAAGTGGGTTGAGTGTATTTTTCCGAGTCCTCTAGTCAGAACAGGCAGCTAAAGGAACTACTCCACACAGTGACACCTGTAAGGACAGAGGGTAGCTGTTTCCCTCACCTGACGGACACATACACTAACTGTCATGGCTGCACCATGGTCAAGCACCAACTCCACCTCTGCCAGGTCTTATGACAGGAATATGAAGCCTACTCGAGCTTCTCCTGACCTTCACAAGAAGCTGAACCAAAACATCCTGTGATTTTTTTCCCCCTGTTTTTCCATTTCTGAGAATCACTAAAATAGATTGGAAGATTTTGTTCATCTAGAAGAGAACTAAGAGTGCTCACTGAACACAAGGAAATGAGTTTTTAAAACTTATTTTCTTTGAAGGTTATATGACCTAAGGACAGTTGAAAAAAAATTAATCAAGAGGCAGGCTGTTATTTCAATGTACACAACATTTAGCTGAAGGTAATATAACTTTTTCCTGCATTAAAATTTTTTTATATCTGTTTTGCTCCCCCTCATCCATTGGTTAGTGCTGCAATCAAGTAATCAAAACACTGAATCCTCCTGTCTTCATTTCTATGTATTAAGCTTCGCAGAAGCAGCTGTGCCATCTCTTTCATAGAAAAATATTTCTGAGTTTCATTCTAGTTACCCATACAGCCTGGGAATTTTTTTCGAGCTACAACTGACTCACTGCCTATAACTGACATTGTTCTGGCATAAAGCTGAAAATTGAGAGAGTGTCTTTTGCTTCTACTAGAAAGAAAAACAGAAAGGTAAAACCATCCAATTTTAGCTCACTATAAAAACACTTGGGAAAACGTTACCTAAGCATTTTTTAAACCTGACATTCTCAGCTCAGATGCTTGACATGAAATTGCTACAGTGAGAATGTCCACTCAACACCCCTTGCAAGCCATACAAGAAGTATAATTCAGAACAGACTAAAAAGTTATGAGCAAAATTAAAAGTACTGAAACTTGCACCGTGGCCCCTTTGCTGTTATTGTCTATAAATAATCTGGAGAGTGCCCCTGGCCCCTTGTTTGAGGAAAAGCAATCTGTCACTAGGATTTCAGTGCTTCTTGCTGCAAGACTGATGGAGGAGGAGAGAAAGCAACAGATAGAGCTGAAGACTTGGTGAGATTTAACCCTCTTATTTGCAAGCAGAATTACAGATTGAAAGGGACCACACTTCCCTCCTCCCCTCCTAGACAGCTGAGCATACAAACGGTATTTCAAAACATTAACAGCACTGCAGTTTGTCTGAAGGGTACATATGCAGTGATTATTACAAAGGAATATTGCACAGCTGAGAAGTAGTTGCATTCTACCCTTTATACTGAAAAGTTATTGAAAAACATCTATCTGTTTAAGTATGTAAAGAAACTACAACTGCAAGCAATGCCCCAAAGGAAACAATTTTCTAATGAATATAAACAGTGTTGTTGACCAGGTTGACTCCTAATGCTCTTTCTCTCACCTGACATTTGGAATTTTAGGTACCCACTTGGGATCAAGCAATCAGTGACATTTCTGGATAGCAGCTGCTTATGAGTTAAACATGACACAAGTATCCCTTATGGACTCCCTCTGGCCAAGATTAATCCCTATTCTTTTCAGAAGAGGGCAAAACTGTGAAATAAGCAAGAACCCCGAGTGTCCCTGATACTTGACTGCAACACTGAACCAAAACTTCCTCTCCTCTTTTTAACTAAGTGGTTTTCTTCAACCTCTTTTAAAATTCCAGGCTCCCTTCAAAATCTTCTGGAGAGTCAAGAAACCTATAAACAGTAAGTTTAAGGTGGGATGGGCAGCATTCACTTGCTTGTTTTCACAGACCACTGAGAAGCCAACAGACCACCAGGTGTTCATTAGTAGGAGAATATTTTTCCAAACTGGATAGAACAGTGGTTATTAGGACTTTATTATAATGCACATGTTTAGGCCTTAACTTGAATCCTCAAGTTGCTGTGTAAGAAAGCTGCCCAAACAAGCAATGCAAACCCTGCAGGTCATGAAGTGACAGAAGGATACTTTTTTTACAGCCATGAAGGTGGGAAGAGAAAAGGCTATGTTCAATTTTACTGACGTAATAGCATTGCGTATCTGAAAGTGCCAACTTCAAGAAAGTAGCTATCCATGAGACATTGCTATCCTTCTCAGACTGTCTTCCTTTAGATAGCGATCTTGCTAAGGCCACATTCTCATGTTGCCTCAATTGAATTAGCAGTTTCAAAGCCAATTTCAGTTCAGGCAGTGCCAGAATCCTATGTGAAAGCTTACAAATTCATTTAAAACAGCCATCTCTGGTCAGTCAAGAAACCAGTTAAACCAGTGAGGCTGTGAGGGTCCATCAAGGCTTGGCTTTGAAACTAAAAAAATAATTCGTGAGTTCTGAGCAAATTAACATCTTCTCTATCACTGTTTGAAAATGATAACAACTAGAAAGAGCAATCCAAAAAACTTGGCCTAAGTCATCACACCCTTGCAAAATAAGCAAATAATATCCCATCAGCTTTCTTTTATCCTTGGCAGACAGCAGCAGCACAATGTTGAGAGCTAAGGCACTGCATAAATGTAAAGCAGTGATGGAAATTGAATCCAGGTATCTTCCGACTGTCACTTCCATGTTCCCATTACAAAACCACCCTCACCACAACCACACTGTGTGATGACAGATAACCTGCTGCAGTTCATTCCCCCTCTTTCAGAGCTTCCTCATTACTATTCCAAAAAACTAAAATAGCTCTAGACCCATAATTAGCAGTCTGCTCTCTTCTCTTGCTCTGCTCTCCCATGCTTCTACCCAAAATGTGATTACTTGCAAGACAGCTATCAAGAGCTATTCTAGTACTTACCTTCCTCCCAAAGGTACCTTCACCTTCAACTCTGAGGCTGTTGTGTTTCCTTTCTCCTGTGTGTATCCCTCAATTCCATTTTCCTAACCCTGACTTCTCTTCTATCCATCTCAGCACTTTCCCCTTAATTTCAGACTTATGTAGAGGACTGTTCCTTCTCCCTTCTGACAAGCCTTTTCCCACCTCTTATAAAGCTACTAGTTTCCACATTTTTACTGTTCCCTCCTTTCGCCAGTAGCCCTTCCCACCCCAGGAAGGCACGTGATTTGATATTACAAGATGCTTGATTAAATTAGAACATAAAATGTGTTCTATGATGCAGTAAGAGTGGGATTCAGCTTCCAGGCTACCTTGTATCCACTTATATACTTAGGAATAAGCTCCATTGTCTGTTATAGATCTCCACTGACTATAAACAGAGACAAGATGCTTGGCTGTAGCTTGCATGCCTAAGTTTAGGTGCCTTAAGCTACAACCTGAATCCCACACAGTGTCTTAAACACTAGCTAAGAGAGAGTTCTCAGAACACAATTACAAGCAGTAGATAATCACTAAATGCATTTAATTCCACAGCAGGGATTCCACAGAGACCAGGTCTTGGCCTACAGTTTTCAAACACCAAAAAATCCCAAGGAGGCATAGGACTAAGTTATAATAAACTTGCAAACAAGTCAAATAATGTAGACTCCCATCACTGGCAGTAGATTTGGCAAAGATTAGATGGCTTTCTAAACTAAAAATGCTACTGTAAAAAGAAACTAATTTCCATATATCCTGTGGCCCACACACTATACAGACTAGATTACAGTCTTTCCAGCATGAAGAACTCATTTTACTTCTGAAAGACTTTTGCTTAGATTCCCCTCTTCAAAACCCTTCAGTACAGCAACTATTACCTTCACCTGCTTCTTTAATGACCTTTTAAGTAGATTCTCTTTCCACCTCTATTCGCTCCCTGTCTTGGCACATATCCTGCCTACTCTGGGGAGGGCTTTGCTGAACTGAGTTCTCTATTAGCTCTTCCTGCAGCACCATCATGTGCAAATTTCTTTGCTTCCCATCCCTCCATTAGGAAGCTCCACAAGCCCTTTCACCTGATCTTCATGGTCACACAACAGGCAGCATGTTGGCAATTTATCTATAAATATCCAGCTTTCTAGCGTGCTTGCTGGCAGCATGGCTCAAACCACAGAACTCTTACACAGCAAGAAAACAGCCTTAAGAACAGGATTTATATCTGACAGACATCAGCATTTTCTTAGGCTTTAATTTCTTCAGAACTTCTTTTTGAACATAGCAAGTAAAACAAGCCTCATGATCAAAAAGAGTTTAACACACAGGACTAATTTGATTTCTGATTTTTTTCAGTAATACAAGCAATAATGACAATTAACAGCAACACCTCTCTCCCAAGTCTCTTTGATAAACTAATCCCTTACCTCTTCACTTCCTTTATTTTCTTAATACATCTTCTGTTCTTAAAACTTCTTAGGAAAAGATGTACTCGAATCATTTGTTAGAAGAGTGCTGAGTGTTTGATGACAGCAGACATCCTAAAGAATGTTTATACTTTTCCATGTCAAACAGGGTAGCCAAATGATTATTTCACCATAAACATTGAGTATGGACCCTCCATACTCTTTATACTTTAATTCTAGGGATACTTCTGTGCTTTGTGTAGAACATACGAACTTAAGTATTAACACTTCTCCAAAGTCAAACAGAAAAAAAAGCCAGCACAGAAAAGCCTTCTCTCCATACCTGGCAGATACAAACCCCAGTCAATTCCACTAGCAGGTGATTCATTTGGCAAGAGATCAGTCAGTACTATTGCCATGGCTTGTGGAGCAGCGTTTCACTGGAAAGCTGACCATTCATCCAGAAATTCACCCCTCTGGCAGCAATGAGAGAGACTGCTGATTACAAGACAGCCTGAGGCTACTTCCAACCTGTTCGGAAGTCATTGCAGCGGGCATGTTTTCTCTGTAGGGTGAGTTATGCCGCAGCATAATTGAACCATTGCCTTTTTAAGGGTACTGATTTTCCACTTAGGCACAACACAAATGTTAGCTCTTCTTTTGGGCACGGGCCTAGAGCAGAAAAAGAAAACACAAGACAAACGTGGAATATCAAGGCGGCCTGATGTTTTTGTCATGGTAGGTGCTCAGTAAAATCAGCAAAGAACATTCAGGAAAAACATCTAAGAAAGTTTCAGCAGTAAATCTAATACAGTATGTCCTGCTCAGCCCTGAAAGACCTCCAGGTAAGAATTTCTGGGGGATTTATGCTGTTAAGTATCAAAAACCATGTTAAAAACAAAGTGAAATGAAATACTGGCATAAGTGCACTTACTTCCTTCTACAAAGAAATACTGATATATATGTATCTATATATGACAAGCACTCTCTGCCCTAAGACAAACTTCCTCCAGCTATGCATAGGTAAACTACTATACTAAGGCCTTATTACAAAATCAAAATGCTTTATTGAAAAACAGAGAATGATGTTTCAAGTAGTCTATTCAGACTTCTCTTCCCCTAAATTTGAATTTGTTTTAGATATCTCAACATAGAAAAACAACATTATTATATTCACTTTCCCAGTGTTTCCACTTGAAGCACAGGTGAGCTTTTACTTGTCTAAGGTTGTACAGCAAGGCTGAAAGCACTCCAAGCCACTACCCTGCAGTTATTCTAACAGGCCATTTCTATAAATGTTTTTCCAGGCCTCAGCAGCAATAATGCACTGCTCAAACCCTCTGGCACTATGACTAATTCAGCTAAATGCTCCACATTGATCAGGAGCTCATTCTAAACTATCATCTGACCCATAAAACTTTTAGGTTAAGAACTTAAATGGAAGTCTGGCTGTTTCCTACTTACTTTCTTTCCACAATCCTTCATCTCCCCCTCTTTTCTTCTGCGTCTTGCTTTAACAACTTACTAATGTGATGAGACTAAAAGCACAAGATAAAGCTTTAAGTAGGTACAAACAGCAGCAAAATCCAGGGCCCCAATATCTTTTATACCCAAAAAGGAGCAGACAACTCGCTTTTGATTCAGCCATGTTAAAGCAGCAATACTTGACCTTGGAGAACAATATCTGTCAGGAAGGCATCCATCCCTTCAAACTTGGGATACTGCTCTAACAGAGGTAAACGTAATCTAACAGGTGGCATAGCCATTGTTGCTCTTGTGTCTTAGCTTTCCTGTAACTACCCAGACAAACATGTCAGCCCTATGCCTTATGTGCCACTAGAGAACCCCTGTGAAGCACAGCTCTGCAGTACGCAGCTCCTTCCTGCTTCTCATCCTATTGAGCCACAGAGAACGGACCCAAAACCCACAGACTGTACACTATGTTAAAAAAAAAAAAAAAATCTAACTCATCCTTGTGACAATCAACTCACAGCAACTCTGTTATTAGTTCAGCTACCTGCAACATTTAACATATATTGCGATTGCCAAAAACTGGTATTCACCAGGGGGTCAGCAAAAGCTACAGAGGACCAAAATTAACTTTTCTTTTCTGACCATAAAGGTCATACTGGTACAGTAGTATGACTGACACTGCCAGTGCAGTAACCGTATGTGTGTCCAGGGATGGGTATTAGAAAGACAGAGATTAAGGCAAGTATTCCTTCAGGATAACTGGTGCCAGGCCTCAGACAAGTTGGAGAAGCCATGTGCAGTACCAAAACCAACTGTGAAAGGTCTATGGGGCCATGGCCCAAATCACTGCTGTGGAGGCTGACTGATACAAACATGATAATATGACCTCTCCACAACTGTTCCTTGTATGGGAACAGGTGAGAGAAAAGGGGAAGAAATCAATCATAGCTCCTTCAAAGAAACCTTTAAAATCTTTTCCAGCACACACAACCTTTCCCCCGGCTGGGTATTAAAAGTAACCAGTGATCCTGACAAAACCAAACATCGCCCATGTGTGATGACTAGGAACAGATATAATGCAGTTTGCTGATAAAGCTACTGTTCCACAATGCACTGTTTCATGCTCTCACTAATGGAGGCTCAGCCCCGTCTTAAGTTTGCTCAGGAAGTAGCAATCACCTTTGGAAAGAGAGCAAAGGTGATCCTACATATTACTTTGTGCTGAAAAGTTCTCATTCCATTTTTCTCCCTGGGCAACCCTCAATACCTTCACATGCAAGGAGGCTAGCCAGATCAGTGCCCAGGTGGGGGTTCCTTGAAAACCGTATTTTTTGAATCCGTGTGTACTATATATATATATATAAAAAAAAATAACTTCAAGTGCAATTCACCACCAGTACATACTTCAAATAAAATTTTACTCATCCATCCTTACTGATTTAAGGCAGTCCTTGAAAGTTGGAGGGACAAAAAGCAAAATCCATTCTTATTTATTATTCTGGCATCTACTGACTACAACTTTGTAGATTCCCAGAAAAAACAAAGTTGCAATTTTTCAAAAAATATTATTCTTGATTATCTGGCCTTACTTCAACTTCAGGCCAGATCAAGGGTCATGAATATTTAGTTTTACAAATCTAGTGTACAGATTAATCTTAAGAATAAGCACATGATTATTTTCATAAATTTATTTCCTTTTAATCACAATTGCAGGTATTACCTCAGGTGTGCTTTCCTATGAAGAACCATCTGGAAACCTACAAAACCTGAACACTTCTCCAAGAAGAATCCCACCACTCTTATATGATAATATACAAACCTATCAAAGCACTAAGAAAGGTACAAGTAACTCAAACGGCATGCCTTGACACCTGCACAGCTCCAGTCCTGCTGTAAGAAAAGCTATTGGCAAAATTCCTATTTGCTTAAATAACAGGACTCAACACTACGGGACATACAGGGGGTCTGGATTATGTTCTTTGAGTGCATCACCATGATTTTATAAGAATACTAAATGAATCCTAGCATGGGGGGGAAGTTTTTTGTTTTGAATGTCACTTACCATTACATACTTTACTCAGCACTTGTAGTAACACACAATCTTTGCTCAAATATCAACAATTTAAATGTAAGGTCATGACAAAGCTGCCATTCATTTTAAGGGGTCAAAACTTCTTTCTGTATGCAAGCTCCCAAATAGACAACTGCATGCAACATTTGATCTAGGCAGGGGTGTCTACCTTTTGCTTCTTGTAAAAGGAAAAAAATGCATTTGTGGACTGTGAGGAAAATCAACCGAAACTCCCAGTAGACACTGGGATTCCCAGCTTTGGGATAGGAGCCAGGAGAACTGCATCTGTGGAAACACTTCTTCCACACAAGCTAATGTGGAAAATCAAAACTTCAAAAGTTGGACAAGTAGTCTCTGCACAAGATGCTTGACCTGCTTCCCCAATCTGTACCACTCTCAATTTTTCTGCTCGACACCTCTTATGTTTAAGAAAATTTATGTCTATAATGAGCAAAGAAAAGGACTGCAGAGAGTATTCCACAATCCATTCCTCTACTGTCAAGCAACCCAGCATCTGGCATTTATCTCCGCCATCAGTACAGAAGAGAGTGGCAGGCACAGCAGCGCTGGGACATCTTTCTCTGACTGACAGCTGGTGCTGTCAAGATAAATTACTGCCAAGGGTGAGCAGACCTTCTGGCAAACTCCTATAAATTATGGCACTACACTATCACTGTCCACCTGCCAGCCTTCATCCAGGGACAGAGCAACACGACTTCCCTCTTGGTCCTTCCCTCCTCTTTCCGTCTAAATCTGTCCTCAGCAGGAGCCAAGGCAGCTGTCATACCTTGCAGCAATTACCTGGGAGTCTGCACAGACCCTCCGAAATGCTTTGTACTTTGATTGGCCATAACAGTAATTTTTCATGGTTTCTTGGTATATACATTATTTTTCATATCACATCCAGAAAATGTTGACTCCCAACAGCCACCAGAAACAGGGTGCTGCTTTTGATGGCCATTTTCAAGACCTGTATATCCTTTTATTTTGTTAAAGCGAGTATTATAAAAGCTTATCAGTTCCTCTATTTTTGTAAGCTTCCTGTTCATAGATTACACGAAATATCCCTAGCTGTTTTCTCTGCTGTATCCCCATCTCCAGTTTTGCACATGTAGGGCCTTGCCATGGTGCAAGTTCAATGCTCTCTTCTCCTATATGCTAAATGCCCTGCTGCATTTACAAAGCTCATTTCATCCTTCCCCTACCTGAGCAATACAAAAGTAAAAGTGTAATAGCAAAAAAGCTGGTGATTTCTGACACTTGGATGTCCATTAATTGCCCATCTAATTTGATAAAGAACTTTTCTGCAACAGCTATCACTGAATACAACCCTAGACTGTAATCAGCAGTGCGTACTGCAAAAATCTGAGCTACTCCCTCACTACAGACATTATTATCCGTCTTCCTTGAGGCCAAGATTTCCATCTAACAGTATCTGCTGCCCAGAAAGATTAGTTTTGGCCTCTATCTTCCTCTTCACTTGCTTGAAAAGGAGCTAAAGTCCCATCTTCACATATATTAGATATATTTCTACTCCTCAAAATGTTGCAGGAGCACTTTATGTTAGATTTTATTAATTTGTTCAAAAAAGGGCAACAATAACTGAATTGTCTGATCTGACATGCAAACTATGGGTCCTAAATACTGAGCCACATCTTCCTCCTTACTGTCAATTACACTCTGTTAGTTTGCTTGTAGATAGCTGATTACAGAATATTACAGAAGCTTACTTGGATAGGCTTACCCATCTACCCTTCCTAAAAATTACTCAGATGTTTGAGTGCTGGAGTCTCAGTTTTTCTCTCCCCCAGTCCTCCCCCAACTTTCCAGGGCATATTTTCTCCTGTTGAAGCTCCACTAGCATGTGTAGTTCTATTCAGTCAATTTGTCCCTGCAGTCACAAGGCAGGAAAACTCGGTGTACTTGTACCTATCGTAATCTTGTGACTTCATGGCAGTTACAGCTATAAACTTCTACATTCTAATTTACCATTTCAATACATAAACTACCTTCTGAAATAGAAGAAATCAAGCTGTGTCAAAGAGGGAACCCTATAACCGTTCTTCACATAACTGTTCCTCACTTTCAGTAAACATTTGTACAGAGGATCATGGTGTTCATTATCACTGTCTTGCCTAAAGAGAAATCTAGATGTTTAAAAAAATTATAGTCTGAAACAAAACCATCAGGCATCAACTGGTTATATCTCTGATATAAAGCATTTTTCTTTGAAGTGCATCCAGCAAGCTGCCTATAATTGCAAACATTAGAGGAACCACACAGAAGCAAATGCAGCCCAAGTATCAGACAAACTTTTTCATGCAAAATGTACTAAAAGCTTGCAATGAAGAGCTGAATACTTACAGGCTTAGCCACTTACAAAAAAAAATGCAAAAAATGCACCTTTCATCCATCTCTTTACAATATGTAAATGAATGGTTCTCATCAAAACGTTTAGGCCATCTTTCAGGAGATTAACTAGCATTTTAAGAAAATTACCTTTCTAAAAAAAAAAAAATCCACTTTTCACCCAAAGCTGGCAGCAGACTATCACATAACCCAGCAGGTGTCAGGCTCACTGTTAACTACTGAGTTCACAAGGAGAAGAAAGAAAAAGGAGGATCTTGTCTAACAATATATGCAAATTTTTTGCAATAGAAATGTTTCTCTTTGTTGATAATAGGAAAGCTCAGCTATATCCCATGCCTGTTTCCAGAAGGTTTAAAGAAAACAAAGATTTCATCATAATTAAAGCCAGTTATATATCACAAAGACAAGTTTCCAAAAAATTACACAAACTGTTAAGAATATACTTTATCACAAAATTTACAACAGCCAAGCCCTTACAGAAGACAGAAACAAATAGCTGATATCATGAATTTTATATTATAAACATCGTAGCAACATACAGGAACCTGAACTGTATTTCTGATGGTAATTAGTACCCTGTGCATCAGTCAGCCCATAATTACTTCTCTGTTTGAAAAACTGTTTGGGTGCATGTCTCAGTTTACACAATTAAACACATTGTATTTTCCCTTAGGTTAAAACTGAGGTTGACATTTTATGTAAAGGAACCTTGCATGAAAAGACACTGAAGCACGGCCAGAGGATTTCTGCTACTTCAGAGCTCTAGTTTGAAACAACTGCCTCTAACCTGTGGCAAGTCCAGTTTTAATTGCTCTGTCCCATACGAAGTCACTCTCAGCTGCGTCAGGCAAGCAGCTAAGTTTCCCACTGGGTTCAGAGACAGCTCACTTGCCCTGACACTCACAGGGTAGCTTGGCTTCACCATAGCCTTGACTTCACACAGGCTGCTTTTCACTTGCTATTTAGACGATTACAAACTCAGTTGGTTCAGCTCACTAATCTGACCTAAAATTATGCCTTATTCTTAATCATTGCTTTCTGTTAGAGCAAGAAATTATTCCAATTTCCCCGCAGCTATGCGAGTGCTAGCTCAGATCAAAGAGAGATAATGGAAATATAGTATGGGATAGAAAGAGCACAGTTACCCCTTTCAGCAGCACTCCGTACTTGAGAAACATTGGATCAAAGTCATACTATACACCCTCAAGATGACTTCACCCTTTATCCGCCAAACCTGGAAAATGGCTCATTGGTTACTTCCCAAAGGAAAATTTTGATAAGGAATAATGGAAGAGGGATGGCAGTAGCATATTTTGGCTTTTTTTTTTTTCCACTTTTGAAAGATATATATGGTGTGTTCAGGGGCTGAGCATAAGAGATGCACAGTTCCACACTGTATGCAGGGCTGCCTCTGAGCCCGTTCCCCCTCTCTCCCAGCTCTGTTGGCATTTTCATCTGCCTTTCTCTGAAGCAATATGGCCCTTCTTTTTTCAATGAAATAACCTCTCTATACTTCTCATATGCAATACTGAGATGAAGTAAGCAGAGCCAAGTCATCATCAATTAATCAGTCCCAATCAGCTTCACTGCACTTTAAAAACTTTCATCAGAAACTGTAACATTCATCACATTGGGAACTGAAAGCCAATCAAAAAATAACTTGCACAGAGTGCATGCCGTTTCTCAGCCCTCTTCTTGATCTGGGTGGGTGGGTAAAGAAATGAATCAATATGAATGTTTTTGACATTCAATGCTGAATCATTGACTAATATCAAAGGTACCATCCAGGATGGTACCAACTGCTGCTGTTCCTGATACTGGGATAACATATGCTCCTTCAAAAAGTACACCTTTCATGCTTATGGGGTCCTCTTTCTTTAAAAGATTTAAAGGGAAGGAAATCATGGGAGCAAAATGCAGTCCTGAGGCATGCTAAATGGAAAAATGACTGTTGAGTACCGCTGCTCTTGCTTGGTGGAATCAGAAAGAGCAAACTATTTGTTTTTCAGATGTAATAAACACATTGAAACAAAAACTCATTACTGCCTTCCAATGAAGTTGCTACAGACACAGCAAGCTCTTGATCAACATAGAGAGCCTCTCATTTGTATTAATTACCTGCCTATTAAGCTCTTTCAACCAGCAACTCCTGTTGGATGAGACACTTCTTAAAGTGATAATTCCATGAAGAAACCTAGTGATTGCTAATTAAATTGAAACAAATACTACATTAGCACAAAAGGCTGCCAAGTGACTTAGGCATAGAGGCTAGTTCTCCTCACTTGAAGCATCCTGCTGCTTGCTGACCTGCTCCCCACCATCTCTGGATACACTGGAAAATGCCAGACCTCACTGCAGTGTTAGTGCTCTAAGGGGAAGAAAATGCTACAGTCTAAAGTCATAGTTTTTTCCCCATCTTCACATCAGAGAAGACTCCTCTGAGGCAAGAAGCTTAGATTCATTATTGGTGGCACTGGCAGCTGCAAGATCAACAAGTCACAATCACTTTATAACATGAGTATAGCTATTCATACAGTAAGCAAGTAATTATGCCTTTCCCACAGGGTGCCAATTTTATGATTAACGATTATTGACAATTTGTTATGCCTGATGACCAGACACCCCTCATCAAAGAAACTGCAGCAACATCATCAACACTACCATTGCACGAGTTCTCTTATGCTTACGCTCAGGACACATCAACAGTACTTAGTTGTGGAAAAGGTTTCACAAATGCTTCCCAAAAGACTGTAAGCACATGAAGTGATGATATCTCACCATTTGTCAAGAATATTAGTATTGAAATATAGCTTTTCCATCTTCCAAAACACAGGCCTAAGAGATTAAGTGGGATAAAAATCCAAGGACTCACTTGCTGATCACAGTGGTGAGTTTACCTTCTGATTTTATATTCTTGCAAGTTTCTGTCTCAAGGCAGTTGTTAGCTCAGACTGGCCATTTGTTCATAGCTCTGATCAAACAGAAGACAATTACTCATCAAGTAAATGAATTTCCAAGCATTTGTTAGCACAGAAAATTGGCAGAGATAATGGCTCCACAGTGATTCCAGTCCTTTGAACAGCTAACTATTTCCATGCTGAAAGGTTGAAGGCTGTTTTTCAGGAGAACAGTAAGCACTGAAGCACCTACCAGCTCATCACAGGTGATTCAGTGGTTTACAGAGCAATAATGCTAAAGGGATAGAGGACTTTCCTGACCAGCCATGCAAGTACAATGCTTACTGGTGTTCCATACTTACCCATTAGTAAAAAATGTCATGTATTTTCAACTACTACATGTTTGGCCGTTGTGTTTCCATGCAGGATTTACTCCTTGGGAGGTACAGGACAATGCAAAGAACAATTCAAGAGACCAGACCTTAGGAGATCCGAGCTGGATCTGCATTTTCTTACTACATCCCTAGGTCTACTGTGTGAAAAAGGGTATATTGTTGGCGCTTTCTGTGCCTTGGAGCTCTAAAATGAGAACCCTTAAGGACTTAACTGAGGTGCTTAACATTTATTCTGTTATTGCCACCTGTCCAACCCAAACACAAAACAGCTGTAGTAGTCAGATGGAGATCACGTGCTGTATGTAGCTCAAGGTCTTTATCTTAGCACAGACCACGTTGTGTATGAGAGGGGGCAAGGAGAGGGAAAAACTAAAGTAGTTCCTAGAACTAAGTAGTTCCCTGCAGCAAGAACTGGCCACATGTCATGTTTTGCGGACAAGATCGCTACAGAAACAGTAACTTCTGGCAAGAGCAGAGAACCAGGGACAGTACTGCCTTCCAGAGCCCCAAGCACATTTGCTTGAACCTGTGAGTCAGAGCCCACAGTTTCTTCTTTGGCAAAATATACTCCACAATTTAAGACTATCCACGATGCTATCCCGTTCTCTTTGCAAATACACATTCAGATCAACACATGTTAACAATAAAAAAAGCAATGTCACGTCCCCAGAAAATATATCCATTGTTTTAAGTAATACAGAGAGTATATTCAAATGCAGTCCTACACTCAGCACTTTTTGAAGGGCAGCAAAAGTTAACACTTACATGTCACCCATCTTTGAAGTTCTCTCCTTACATACTATACCCCATACTACGTGGGTTTGCCTGAGAAAGTGAACTGGAATAGCAACTGGACATCTTATTCATGGATAAAGATGAAAGATAAAAAAAAAATCTTGTAGTGAAGAACAAAGGCCTTCACCAAAGGAGATCTTTTGGGAGGGTTATGTGCCCCTGAATTAGCTATTAGGGTCAGCCCTAGCCAGTAACTTCCTTCAGTCATTTCCAAGGCGTTTACTGCCCACAAAGGTACTTTCATTTCCACTGTGACCACCTAAATTTCTATTAGCTGAAGTCAATTACATCCACAGCAGTACTTTAATCAGGACAAGGAATTCAGACAGGGTTCAAGAAAAATAGGGACCAAGGAAGCATTCTAAGTTTGTTATAAGAGCATGTGAAAGCCTGTGTTAAGGCTGAGTCAAAAAGCACAGAAAGTTACAGAAAGACTAACAAGTCCTATGGATTGTCACTGAAGTCCTTGATTCCATTTTCCCCTCAGAAAACTGACATAACTGGTAGGGAAACATTAAGAAAGCAAAATCTTAGAAAGGGACATGATTTAGACAAGCCTTGGGCTGTTAGCACACCAAACATCAGCTCTCTTTCCAGCAAACATAATATAAACATACATATCGAAATTGCTATCTTCCCAAATGAAACTTGGCAGGCAGTTCTTAGTTTCTAGAGCCCAAATAAACTGGCCACTAACCAAGTCACAAGCTGAAACCAGCTGAAAGAGTTGCAGCAATTTCAAGCTAAACTTAGGCTTACTGCAAACATGCTGCTTTATCTCTCCAAATTACTCTACCAGGCCACAGCATCAGTACTGCTTGCTACCAGTTCATTTCCCATAGAACCTGACAGCTGAAAAAGCAAAGTAGCTGATGAAGCTCCGAGAAAAGGTTGCTTCTTTATTTTCCTGGACTGTTAAGCAGTGTACATAAACTACCAAGCAGTGAGGTGTTCATAGGTGCAAATGCTTAATGCATGCAATTTCTTGTCCTATAAAAGGTCCTCTGCAAGCAGCTAAAATGACAGCTTTCAGGAGAAACTTTTATCCCTGAAACATCTTTGCGTTACAGGAAAAATAGCATATAGAGACCCATCCTTGACCATAAACCACAATAAACTTCTTAAGACAGACATGCTTACTGACATACAGTTTCAGGACTTCAGCATTTAATAGAAGAATGGCTAGTGAGACCATGTAACAGTAATGAAGGATTGTTTCAAGTATTAGGGGTGTGCACCTTATGTCAAAAACCTCTTCTAAGGCTGAAGAGAGAATTTTGAGGCAGAGTTTCCCAGCTATTTAGCAAGCCACTTTCTCTCCCACCATCATTATGTCACTTCCAGGTATCTTATTTAAACAAATATGTTAAAAAAAAAAATCAAACACATATATTTTTAAACAGGTTTTAGAGAGCCAAAATTTCCAATAAGACAGTGTGCATGAAGAGGTTAATGAAAGGCTCTGGGTCAGCCAAGAGAAACACTACATGGCTGAAGATGTCTTGATGCTGCGTTTTCATTAAAGGAATAATTATGTGCACATCGCGACTCATTTGCCATTTAGTGACACACAGTGATAATTCATTATTTAATACAGGAAGCACATCTGCTCAGTTTTATCTCATCTTCCTGGATATGCAACAGACTTGACAGTCTAAAAGACTTATCCTGTTTGTAAGCAAAATACTATACTACTAGGGGATGCAGAAATTACCTAAAAGCTATCAATTCCATACACTTATACTGAGCACAAGTGGCCAGCTGCAAAACCAGAATCTTTCCAAAGGAGACAGAATTAATTGCAACAGCAGAAATCCATTGAGATCAGATCTTAAGTCTATTAAAAGCTTCTTTCTAAGCCAACAGAAGAAGACGGAAAGAGAGAAAGGGAAATATCAGACTGGGACATGAATTCCAGAATATTTGCTACCAGCATGAAGCCAAAATGATACACTGCCAAGGATATTGAGATACTGGAGTGTGTCCAAAGAAGAGTAACAA
Source organism: Theristicus caerulescens (assembly GCA_020745775.1). Classification (NCBI taxonomy): domain Eukaryota; kingdom Metazoa; phylum Chordata; class Aves; order Pelecaniformes; family Threskiornithidae; genus Theristicus; species Theristicus caerulescens. The sequence goes on from CM036563.1 coordinate 64,407,476, forward strand.
GGCTGGTGAAGGATCTAGAGAACAAGTCTTACGAGGAGCAGCTGTGGGAGATGGGGTTGTTTAGTTTGGAGAAGAGGAGGCTGAGGGGAGACCTTATTGCTCTCTACAACTACCTGAAAGGAGGTTGTAGGGGGTGGGGTGGGGGTCGGTCTCTTCTCCCAAGTAACAAGCGATAGGACAAGAGGAAATGGCCTCAAGTTGTGTCAGGGGATCGTTAGGTTGGATATTAGGAAAAATTTCTTCACCGAAAGGGTAGTCAGGCACTGGAACAGGCTGCCCAGGGAAGTGGTTGAGTCCCCATCCCTGGAGGTATTTAAGAGACATGTAGATGTGGCACATAGGGACATGGTTTAGTGGTGGACGTGGCAATGCTAGGTTAATGGTTGGACATCATGATCTTTTTTAGGTCTTTTCCAACCTAAACGATTCTATGATTCTGTCTTTGGCCCTCTGTCCCAAGTAGCATTATCAGGAAGGCCCGCAAAGGCTCTCTGGAGTCACTATCCAGCTGAGTTGTTTACCATAGCACATCAGGGATTCCCTCCTGTAAACACAATTCAAGCCACCTGCGTTTCTATCACGGTTTTAAGCAGAACAGTTTTGCAGTCCTTCCTGGCAATAATCGCGTTGTGGGACATTGCCACCTTGTGGTTCTTGCGGGTATGAAACAAGAAGCAGAAGAAACAAGACAGTTCAGCAATGGTCCAGGTAAAATGGCAAACCCCGGTTCAGAAATATTTTGGTTCCTACATTTATGAAATCAAAGACCATTTCTCTGAAAGCTAAGCCACAGACAAGACTAAAGTAAAATCAGAAAAAATGAACTCTTTTAGCTGGAACACCCACAGGTTCTGACAAAACTTTATCCACAAATTCAAGTCCTAGACCAGCTTTCTAAGCAAGACAGCAGTGTATCATGCAGGCCAAGTGAAAAGCTATTCTAAAGCTCTGCAAAGTTTTTTTCCCTCATCCTTGACTGTGTTTGTGACCAAGTACCTGCAGATGTGTGATTAACTGAGAGCCTAGTGGTTATGATGGGTTGAAAAGATAGCATTTTACTTGCTAAGAAGTTAATACAACAGGTTAATTGCCCTTCTATGCTTTACTTTTCAGTGTCATTAGCACCTACTTTAAAGGCCAAATGGACTTGCCAAGACAAAAATGCTCTTCAAAGAAGTCCAAGGAACTAAAGATTTACATTGCATGTCCTGAGCGGATTTCATTCTCCTCTGGAGAGTCAAATTTCATTTGCTTTAATAAAATCCACAAACATAATCTGATAGTTCTTTTTAGAAATTATCATTTTGCCCTTATTTATTTCTACAAACTGTTGAGATCTCAAATGCATTTTAAACTGTGCTCGTTGTTTTTAATCATAACACAGTGGGAATGACAAATCTGGTCTCATTTGTTAATACATCCACTCAAGAGAAGTACAGTGGGAGTGATCACAGTTTGAATGCCAGATACATTTAATCACAAAGGCATTCTCCCCTCCAAGGATCACTACCTCTTCTAAGTACACAGGTTAGCAAAAATTTATAGAGAGTTGAAATTAGAAATGAAGAAGTTTTCAAGACATTAAAATTCTGTTTCCGTGTCTGTTGTTCAGCTTTTAGTCTCATCATTACAAAGCTGTCATCACTTTTGCTAGTCTGTTTGTCACTAAGCACCCTTCCAGAGAGTACAAAACTCAAGTAATTCATAGAATCATAGAATCATTTAGGTTGGAAAGGACCTTTAAAAGCATCGAGTCCAACCGTAGATGGAAGCCCTTCATCATACAGAGATTACACCATTCTACGTCAATTTCCTCCTGCAATTCATTTAGAAATGTGTTCAGTGTTCAAAAAAATGATGGAGAATGCTAATGATTTTTTACTGGCTAAAAGCAGCAACCCCATTAGATTAAGGGAAAATCAGAAGCAGAACCTAGGTCCTTCCAGTTGACATGGGAAATCATCACCTCTGTCTCAAAATCCTAGCTACATCAGGATACTCACCTGCCTCCTGTGCTCATAATGCAGAGGAATAGGCCTCATTATGAAAAGAATCTTTACTTAATTTTTACTTGTGTAATATACCCAATGAAAACAACAAGAGTGTTATCTGCATCAAGCTGATTTGAGCTGGCTGGCTTATTCCTAATGAATATTTCCTTTTCTAAAGATGCATGTGCACCCAGTCTTAAAAGCTTATTGCAAACAATCTTTTCCATTACAATAATTTTTATACCAAATTCAGTTTTCTTAGCATTCAGTGTTGCCACCTTGCCAAACAGTGGAACACAGACCTAACAGGCCTATTGACCACTGGAAAAAAGACCGATTTCAGAGCTCTTTCACTGCTGCTATCCAATTTTCTACTTCTGAGTCATAAACCACAAGAAATTACAGACTGCGTGTAGTTTTCCAATATCTGTATCTTTCAGGCCTAACCTGAAAGGTCTTGTTCCTTGCCTTGCAACTGACTTTACTGCGAAGTCAGAGAAATTCCATTGCTGTTTACCAAAGCTTGCACCAGTGGTTCCTGTATCACAAAATTAGTAACATTATACTTTATATTATACTTTTTTATACTTTAAACTGAACAGCATTCATATGCTGAGAAAAACTGCCAATAACATTTTGTACAACAGCACGATCTGAATACTCCTATCAGAAGCATGTTTGTCACTTACCATGCTATCTATCTTTTTAGTATGGATGGCTTGTGTGTTCATCTTAATGCTTAACCTTCGCCATGAGTTGAGTTCAAAGCTAAGTTATACAGAGCCAAATCATGAGGCAGATCATGATTTATACTGATTGAGCATCTGCCTAATAAAACAAGGATGCTTTGGATTTTTTTTTCTTCCCATCCAAGGTTCAGTGCCTCCTCCACTTTTCATTTCCACCACCCAATCATTCAAAGGGTTCAATGGAAGAAGGAGGAAACATACTAATATGTGCATGCAAATCTGTAAACCTATTTGTTTCAGCTAGGTAATGAAAGTACCAACATGGCTGCATTGCTAAGTGGAAACCTATTCCTAGGCCTGGACTCCTGTCTATTCTTTGGTACAAGCTAGCCTGCACCACCCACTGTGGGGATAATGCAAGCTGAGGCATTACGCATCAACTCCCAAAACTGCCTGCACGATTGCAGCAAGAAGAATTAAACCTCCGTGTGGTCAAAGATGCGGCCTCTGGGCAATGTTGCTTTGCATCCCTACAACGCATTAATCTGGATCCTATGCAGCTAGTGATAAAAAGAATGTAGAGGTACAACTTGCAGGAATCTGTACAATTCTAGTAAAATCCTTTTATTTTCTGCTCTGGTAACTTTAAAGTGAATGTTTCTAAACACCTAATCGTATCACTTAGCACTATAAGTCACTGCAGATGTGGCAATCAACCACAGGCTTAACTGGATCAGACGACTTGTTTTATTTCCTGTGCACTACCAGCTATTCTTTACATAGTTATGACAATAAACTTTTGTCCTGGTTTCAGCTGGGATAGAGTTAATTTTCTTCCTAGTAGCTGGTATAGTGCTGTGTTTTGGGTTTAGGATGAGAACAATGTTGATAACACACTGATGTTTTGGTTCTTGCTAAGTAGTGCTAAGCTGTTGCTAAGTAGTTGCTAAGTAGTGCTTACACTGGTCAAGGACTTTTCAGCTTCCCAGGCTCTGCTGGGTGCACGGCGGGGCTGGAAGGGACCACAGCCAGGGGGGCTGACCCAGACTGGCCAAAGGGTTATTCCATACCATATGACGTCATGCTCAGTATATAAGGTGGGGGAAGAAGAAGGAAGGGGGGGACATTTCAGTGATGGTGTTTGTCTTCCCAAGTAGCCGTTATGTGTGATGGAGCCCTGCTTTCCTGGGGATGGCTGAACACCTGCCTGCCAATGGGAAGTGGTGAATGAATTCCTTGTTTTGCTTTGTTTGTGTGCACAGCTTTTGCTTTACCTCTTTAACTGTTCTATTTTATTTTACTTCAATTATTAAACTGTTCTTATCTCAACCCATGAGTTTTCTCCCTTTTACCACTCCGATTCTTTCCCCCATCCCACTGGGGGGTAGTGAGCAAGCGGCTGTGTGGTGCTTAGTTGCTAGCTGGGGTTAAACAACGACAACTTTGCAGTATTTGTTTTTCCTACCCTTCCTCTGTGTCTCCAATGTTTTAAAGGATGAAGCTGATCAGTAGCCAAGGGCTGACACAGTACAAATGAACCAAAGTAGTAACATGACCTTGCAGACATATCAGAGCGACAGCTGTCTCCAGTTTCATGCCAACAGCAGCAGGTTGTGCTGCAAGGAGAAGCCGCCACTGTTCCAGCCTCTCCAAAGCTTGCCAGCTCTGCTTTATGCCCCAGAAGAAAGTTAAGGGATAAACTGGAAGAAAGGAAGAAGGCCTGCAATGATAGTTGCCATCAAATAGTTTTAGCTTGGAAAGGTCCCCAGGATGTTTAATGTATTAATCAGAGCTATGCAGACACACAGATGGGATGCCTCAGTTTCAAAGCAGTCTAAACCCTCACCCTTTCAGGCCACTAACACTATATCAGATATCACCCATTGTGAAATCCTCTTTAAATTAAAATTTACAATGAAACTTTCTCCACAGCAATAGAATTGCAATTGTGGGTAGATTGGGAGACCACAGACACCAGGCAAAGCATCACAGGGTGCATCCCTTCTAGGTCACTGGTCCAAATTCACAGCAGATTAGAAGGGCACAGAAAGCATTACCATCTGCTGTCTCTCTGGCATGCTGTACAGAGTGAGCTTTGTAATCCTAGGCCAGATCCCAGAAGACAAGTATTCACAAAGATGCTAGCATTAATTGGAGACAATCCACTACATGTCAAGTCTTCCACATCACCGCCAAGTCCCACTTAAGCAGCTGTGGCACCTGCCTCGCTCCAGCCAGACTCGGAGCAGAGCATCAGCCTGGCAGGAGCAGACAGGTCACACCATCAGGCATATATCTCCACCTCTGGTCTCAAGTGTCCAGCACACTACAATGCTGGATGAATTCTTCAATGCAGAGTAGACAAAAAGGCCATGTGCCATTATAGATGGAAGACAATGTGAAACTCCACTATAAAGAGGCAAACAGGGGAACAACAACTATTGTGGAAAATAGGAACAGATATTCAGAAAAATTTATATACACAAAAACTGGAAACTCACAAGTGACAGTTCAGTGTACAAGACTAAAGCAAATGCCAATGACGGAAAGGCAGGAAAGAAAGCAAGAAAATGAGGACAAGCATAGAACAACTTTGGGGTAGCTCTCAAACCTCTGTTTAAGGCTGCCTTTAGGATACACAGGGAATTTCCCCTACTTAAAAAGCAACTTCTCCTTCCAGAACTACCCATCTGGCACTGTTCATCAGGACACAAATTAAAAACAACTCATTGCATTCCTGTCGTGGTTTAACCCCAGCCAGCAACTAAGCACCACGCAGCTGCTCGCTCACCCCCCCACCGGTGGGATGGGGGAGAGGATCGGAAGGGCAAAAGGGGAAAACTCGTGGGTTGAGATAAAAACAGTTTAATAACTAAAGTAAAATAAAAATAGAACAGTAGTAATACAAAGCAAGCAGTATACTGTACAATTGCTCACCACCCGCCGACCGATGCCCAGCACGTCCCCCAAGCAGCAATCAAACCTCTTCCCCGGCCAACTACCCTGCTTATATACTGAGCACGATGTCACGTGGTATGGAATAGCCTCCTGCCCAGTCTGAGTCAGCTGCCCCGACTGTGCCCCCTCCCAGCCTCCCGTGCCCCTGGCAGAGCATGGGAAGCTGAAAAGTCCTTGACCAGTGTGAGCACCACTTAGCAAGTACTTAGCACTACTTAACAAGAACCAAAACATCAGTGTATCATCGACATTGTTCTCAACCTAAACCCAAAACACAGCCCCATACCGGCTACCAGGAAGAAAACCAACTCCATCCCAGCCGAAACCAGGACAATTCCCAAAAGCACCACCGCAAAGAAGACGCGGCAGCCTTGTCACAATGCATTACTGTCAGGAAGGTGCAGGAAAGGAAAAGATACTACAAAATGCAATCTTGAGGAAAATCACAACCAAGTCTCCAATGTTCTAAATCCATTCCATGGTATTTCCTAATGGCCATACAAAATGGCTGCAGGAGACCTTGAGCACACTGTGATAATATGACCTGCTATAGGCTCAGCTGTCAGATTTTATATGCAACTTACATCATTCATCCGTGCCACAGTTTCCTGCATATTACATGTCTTTAAACATCTTTTCTATAGTTGACCCAAACTCAAGAAAAATAAAGCAAGCAGCACTTGGCTCAAGGTTAGTGGAATTCAGTAGCTGAAGTTGGTGAATGGCAGCTGAACAAGAAAAGCTGATGCTGCAAGCAAAGAAACAACAGAGTAGTGCAGGAATTTGAGTGTTTTTGTAGTTCCCTGGTAACTCCTACAATACCAGCACAATTGATATCACCGGTATAAATTGATAGCGGAGACTTGGTTTTATAATTTTTCCGTGCCCCATCCACTGTTAACCCCCTCCCAGTTCTGCCAAAAAACTCTCAGCAGGAGTTAAAAAGTCCACCAGCTCTCACTTGGCTAACTCTGACCGCAAGAGCTTTTACATGAGGTCTTAACTCTAGTGTGAATAATAGTGTGATGCATGTAGCCTTTAGCAGTCACTCCTACAGGCTGCTTTAATCTGTCATGCACATGCATGGCATTCACTAACATGAAACTAAACTTGGAAAAGCAATCAGAGCTGTCACCAGCACACTGCAGTCAGTAAAAGCCAGTAAAAGGCCTACTATGCACTACAATACAAACAAGAGGAATAGCTTTCTTCAGCTTTCTCACCAAGACGATGTTAATTAACAAGCACTTCCAAAGTTAGTGTACCCCCCCCCCCCCCCCGCCCCGAGCTGGTTGCCATGGGATATTTCATTCCTATCCCCAGAGAAAGAGGTAAGATACTATCAGAAGAAACCACTACTGACTACGAAAGAATAGAGTGCAAAAGGATTCCAGTAAAAAAAAGATGTAATTTTTAATCATAATGAAACTTCTAACTGTCCTTAAGGTGAAATGAAACTGAGTTTATTTCTGTCATTACTCTTTCTGGTTGTTTCTGCAAGGTGCATGTCATTGGATGCTTGGTATTACTGTGGTTCCCAATTAAGTCATCATCATCTGCCCCAAAGGGACAAGATGGAAGGTAGAAGCAAAAAGCCAGCTAAAACAAGTTACCGATAGTCATACAAGCTATTTGCAGATTCCAAGCTGAATTGATTCTTGACATTATCAGTAGTGAAAAAAAATTCAAAGCAGCAAAACCAGTGCTTTATCAATTCCAACAATAAATTTCTTTTTCAAAAGAAATGCTCATAGGGCATCACTTGGCATCAGTTGTAAAGCACTGTGGAAAGAACAGACGGGCTGCTAAAGATGCAAAAGTGAAGTGTAGACAGTCTAGAGCATGGCACCACACTGACACTGAGACCTTGGGTTACTGTTCGGGAAATTATATTCCAATATGATCAATACAAAGGCCAGGAAATTCAAACAGGAGTAGGTCATTCCAACCCAACTCATCCTCCAGAAAAAAAGCTTTGGGAACTACCCTTCCTGTAAAAGTACTGACTAAAGACTCAAACTATCTGATCCACAAGTCTTTTCATCACTTATGCACATGACAATCATCACAACATAATCACAAGGAGGAAGTCCAGCTCCGAGCATTTACAATAGATGAACCTGTGGCACCAGTTTGGCCAACACTTTACATGCCTCCCTAAGCTGTATTAATTTTAATAGCATTTGACTCACTGATCACGTGCTTTGTATATGGGCCCTAGTACAGCACTGCAATACTGACTTTTACATTGGTGACATCACATTTTAGGAATACACTGGCAAGCCTCAAATGGTCAAGCTACTTCCTGAAGTAACTCAACTGAACACCAGACTGCTCCAGAAAACTGCCTTTACTAAATAAGCCTTTTGCTAATTGTAAATTAAAGACAATCCTGTACTGTAACTATTCCTAAGGTAGTCTTTGTTTTCAGTTTCATGTTGCATTTTAAGTCTCAAGGGATATCAAATAGCACTTCTCGCATTTTTGTAAGTGGCATTAGAGCAAAACAAGTATCCATTGCTTCACTGATCCTTCACAGTTGCTTAAAGGTATTTACAGTTATATTCAAGACAATGATCAATATGTTTTTTGCTAGTAAGAAAGTTTGATTCCAATTGTGCTATTTTTGCTGCACTGAAAGTTGAATTTTGTCTTATATCAGCTCCACCTTAATAGTCTGTCTCATTCAGAGATCAGTCTGAACAATTATATCAGCAAGGCTCTAGGAAAAAGCGCTCCCTATTTAGCTTGTGCCCTTCCATCAACTGTTTGATTCTGAAACATTACAGAACTGCTTTTTAGTAGTACCTGATTTTAGAACATTATTTTCAAACAGACCGACTAGGCCATTGCTTTACAGCCACCAGACATGGTAGATAGGTTAAGCATTAATACAAAATTCTTTGACAGTGTGTCAGTTGTATCAGTTTCAAATGGGTCTCTCTTTTGCTTTGGTGCATTTACAGTGAACAGTACTTTTCCTCAGAGATTAAAATGGCACAGCTGAGGCATCAGATTTAGCTTACAGATGATGTGAATCCAGCAAACAAAATGAATCCAACAAAAGTGGATTTCCATTTTTTTAGTAAAGCTTTGAGAAGGAAAGTGACTTTGGCAACATGCCTAGTACTAGTTAGATCAGCTGATACACGCATACACCCCACCACTGCAGTAGCTTCATTCAAAATTCCTTTAAGCTTTCTTTCATTGAAGAACAATATACACAATATTCACCCAGTCTGTACAAGTGGATTACATGGTTTGCCCTAGGTACAAAATGTTGCTAGGGCAGCTTTCCAAGCTGTTCTGACAAGTAGGCAGATGCAACTGAGCTGCACTAAATGCATGCAAGCTGTCCTAAATCTAGGAAAGCTTAAGCAGCTAAATAATCTTGCTGCATATACCTAGGTAACAAGTTCCTTCTCCCTGTGAATCCATTCCTCTGATACTGCCTAGTGTCTCAATTTTTCGGTTCAGCCCTTTGGCATTAACTCATGAGTGCACTGTATCTTGGGCACTGTATCTCTACTCCTGACTGAAATGCCTCAGGGAAGTGGGATAAGTCTCAGCCCTTTTAACACAGCTATACCAAAAGCAGGCTCAAAAGAAAGCATTTAGAGAAATCCAAGTAAAAGCCTTTGGAAAGCAATCAGGGCTTCCCCTGGTGTTTCTCCCTAGAATAAAGATGTAACCCTTGGCTCAGCAGGCCCCAGAACGCTAGCTTTTGTGAAAAAGCAATTGCAAATGGTGGAGTGCTATGTCTCCCATCTCAAAATTAACCCACAGAGAAGCAATCCTGTATTTACCTGCAGTTAGTGGAGTTAAAGATGAATAGTCACAAGAAGACTGGAGCAACACTCATTGACATCCAGTAAGCTGGCCTTCCAAGTGACATGCAAATCAATGAAATGTTTCCAGACATTCTTATAAATGAAAAGCCCTTTCAGGGCACTCAGGATTCCACAGCTCCACTAGTATGAAAGTGCGAACCAAAATAGCCAAATGCATCAGGACTGGACTTGAAATAACATCGGTAAATGAGATTTGTCATCTCAGCCCAGACAACTGAGTTCAGAGTCATTTGCATCTTTTCTCAGGACCCAGTTTCTGGAAGGCAATAATCACCTGGGTCTTACTGCATCAGGAAGACAAGACAGAAAATCAAATGCTTAAATGGAATTAAGATCTTCTCTACATCTTGTTCTTGTTAGTGAAAAAAACATTGTCTGTATATTTGAATGCTTCATCCCTTGCTACACATAGCCACAGCTCGATAATTGAGTAAGCCATCTGGTGGCTGATAGGCTGGATGCCTTCCACAACTGTAGGCGGTTTTTAATTTTTCTAATTAGCTAAGCAAAGGAAGAAGGTACAGTTCTTAAATTCTGCAATTGTGAAGACGTTATTGCCTGCACTACAAGAAACATTGAACAGCACTAGGAATCCATGGTGAATCCATGTGGTACTTCACCGCTCAGGGGGAACAGCATATCACCATCCCGAGCATGTTTTGCAAAGTTGTCAGAATTCATATCTTTATATAGGTCTAGGCATGGACATTTGTCTACGTGTGACAGTAGAGGTGTAGGAGGCACCACTATTTCTCCATCTGCTGAGAGCCACTTCTATGGGGCTCCAAGCATGAATAAGGAATAAGTAGACCTCTGCCTCAGTTCCTTCATTTAGGCCAGTTTTGGAGTACAAGAGAAAAGGATGTAAAGTACATAATTTTATCCCAAGAAAGGGAGGACGCAACTAGGGACCAGATCCTTCTTCTGTGTCATATTTCAGAAGCCACTGTGTTCGAGTGTGGCATGAAGCACATGTTGCCCTCTTCCTCTCGACAAAGCACAAAAGAACCATCAGTTCTGAGCCAACAGGTTTTTATTACTCATCAGTACTTACATGCTAAGCCCTTTTGGGCCATGCAATTAGGTCTGGTTTTGTCCACAATGGCATTAAAGACATACTACATAATCATTACTGCACTTGAAGTAGCTGAAGAAAAAGCACACTGGGAAAAAAAATCAATGCCACAGTTCAACTCCACAAAGCCAGCAAGCCAGCCATGCTCTGCAGACAATGCAGTGCATCCCACTAGGTTGGCCCCACTTGTGTCCTGTGTGTTATCAGTGCCATGTTTTTTTCCCTCCAAGCACAAATCTTACAACTAAGAAAACTGTGGAGACCTTATGTTACAACAGTGGCTAAATTATCTCTGCCACATCTTAAAAACAGGATCATCTTGTGCACAACATGAACAATCAGGATAACAATTAATGAAGACTAAAAGGATATTCACTAATTTCATCTCCTTATTCACCTAGCCATGGGGATCTAAACACACAGCTAAGAAGCCTTTTCCTTTTCAGCGATGCCAGAGAACATACATAACCTGCTTAAGAAGATGTTATGCTGCGAGTATTAATTTTAACATCTCAGTGAAGTTCAAGAACATTTTCCTGCACATTTCAGTGAACATACATTCTGGTATCTTCATACCAGAAAAAGATCTCTGTAGCAGTAAGGGCTGTTCACAGTTAGAGCCTGCAAATCTGCAATCTTATGTACACGTATATATAGACACATATATACATGACCACACAATGCATCCTGCTCCCATAACGATCCCAAAGGGGAATCACCTCAGTGGAACACAGTGGGCTCACTGCTGTCATCATAGAAGCCAAACTACCTCTCAAACATCAATACAGGTGATTAGTGAAGACGTACCGCACACACTTACTGGTTAAACTTCGATACACAAAGTAAAGCAGGATATGTATTTTGTATGCTGGAATGCAAAAGGAGGTAGTAATAGAAAATACCAAATTGCTACAGTTCCATTATTGTTACAGAGTCCTTGTGGCTAAGTAGACACCACAGAGCAAAAGCAACTTCCCCAAAGATCTGAGTGGAAAGGGTCTCAATCTTTTTTGTGCATTCTCAACAGCAAAGCCTTCCTATGAGGCAGAGCTCAATGCCAGCCTGGTTCCTAACTGTGCCATGGCAGATGCCTGAGCAGCCTGGTGCTCAAGAACCTCCCCAAGCCTGTGCAGTCGCATAAACAGCTCGCACCAAAGAATGGAGCCATGGATGGCCCGCCTGGATGAGCTGGTGCAAGGACTGCACAATAACATCACTGGTCACTTTTCAGCACATGCATTCCTGGTCTGCAAGAGAAATCCTGAGAAGCTGGTACTTCCTTCCGCAATGCTTCCTAAGCTCTCCCTCTCCTCTGTTTTCAGAGGCACCCGTATGCATGGAAGATTTTGGTATGCCACAGAAACACAGTATGGTTGAGGTTGGAAGAGACCTCAGGAAGTCATCTTGTCCAACCCCCTGCCCAAGAAGGGCTACCTTGAGCCAGTTGCCTGGGACTGTGTCCAGACAGCTTTTGAATACCAGACCTGTCCTTGCTGGCTTTACAGCCCCCTCCAGTCCTTTGGCCTGTTGCAAGAGTGAAGTCACCTCTCAGACATAATGATAATATGCCATTTGTGCCTCCATCAAAATGCAATAGAAGCAAGCCACACCTTTGGTGTGTTTGTACATGACTGGCACAGCTGGGCTTAAATTTCTATTTTCAGTGATACAGAAAGGCATCAAATCAGAGCACAGAGGGATAAGGTTGTGTCCTGGTTTCAGCTGGGATAGAGTTAATTTTCTTCCTAGTAGCTGGTATAGTGCTGTGTTTTGGATGTAGTATAGGAATAATGTTCATTGATAACACACTGATGTTTTAGTTGTTGCTAAGTAGTGCTTACACTAGTCAAGGACTTTTTAGCTTCCCATGCTCTGCCCGGTGCACAAGAAGCTAGGAGGGGGCACAGCCAGGACAGCTGACCCAGACTGGCCAAAGGGCTATTCCATACCATATGACATCATGCTCAGTATATAAGCTGAGGGAGTTGGCTGGGGTGCAGCAATCGCTGCTCAGGGACATGCTGGGCATCGGTCGGTGGGTGGTGAGCAATTGTATTGTGTATCACTTGCTTTGTATATTATTATTGTATTATTATTATTTTGTTATTATTACTACTACTATTACTACTATTCTATTTTATTTTACTTCAATTATTAAACTATTCTTATCTCATCCCATGAGTTTTTTCCCTTTTACCCTTCCAGTTCTCTTCCCCATCCCACTGGGGCAGCAGAGTGAGCGAGCAGCTGTGTGGTGCTTAGTTGCTGGCTGGGGTTAAACCACGACAGGTTGAAACAAGAATTTCAATTCCAAAAGGAATTTTAAACTGTCTCAGGGAAAGAATGTTGACAAATAATGAATATTAAAGAACTCAAGCTGCTATAACAAGAAACAAAAGGTTTCCCTCTGTGTATTTTCAAAACATGCAAGGCTGAATTAAATTATAATTATTGCCTGATGGCAGAAGATAAACTTCTGCAACATGTACCAGGAACTTTTTAGAAAGAGCTTAACGTTGTATAACACTCCGGCCACAGACCTAAGAACTGCTTTTGCAGCATGTTTTTGCTCAAGCATTGAATATTTTATGTAAAGTAACCATGGTCCCCATTTTTCTTAGGGAAATCTTAAAAAACTATTGGTTTCAATCAACTCTTCTAGAGTCCGCAGGAAGCGGAAGCAGAAGCCCAAAATGACAGCTCAGAATTATGTATCTCTCTCTGTCCTGCAGGACTGTTATTACTAAAAACCCAAGAGATTTAACACCCAAGGTGGACAATTTTTAGAAACATCCAATTATTATGTTCGTGTTTTGTCTCAGCATTAAAGCCTGACAATTTTTGTACAGAACTGAAGTCTAAGATGGCCCTTTCCTCTAAGCTATCTTACATCGTTATCATAATCATTTTTAGACAAAAAAATTGTATGAAGTCCCAAAATATATTACATATTAAGAAAATACATATTAGCTTCAGGGCTACATGCCAGGATACAGATTACAGTTCCTGGCTTCACTGATAACAAGGACCAAAATGAAGTATTGTCTGTAATGAAGTTACAACTCCTAATATCACTATTCATCATCAGTAGCAGAAATTAGCCTTATTAGTGTTATTAAAGCTGAGGATCGAAAGTTCCTTTCAAAGAAGTAGCAGTATTTATAGTAAAAATAAGGTAAGGTAAAAAGCAGCTTTCTGGAAGTAAAAATTGGTAACATGTCCCTCCTTCTTGCTCCCCAGCACATAAATGCAAAGAAAGGAGAAAAAAAAAAGAAACTTACAGCTCTGACAGGACTGTTACTGAGAGCTCAGCATTATCTTTCACTCTAGACCTTTCTCCTGAAGAGAACATACAAAGGGAAAACAGGGGTACAAAATATCTTCCCTCCTGACAACTTTGGAAACTTAAGCCAACAGGAGTTGAATAAGGACTGCAGCATTCAGATTCCATGCTGTGTATCCCCCAAACAAAGGCTCAGCTGTTGAATATCATGATGCTAATTGTAACAGTTCATCACAGACAACAGTCCTCTGGGGTCACATTTACCAAGCTACACAGCACTAAGGTGAACTATACTGCAAGGTTCATCAACACAAGAGCAATCATGACTTAACTGAACATGGGTATAAGCAACACAGCAAGTGCTTGTCAAGGCAAACTTCTTAAATACCTTAAGAGTCCACAATCAATGGCTAGCATCTCAAGTGAACTGTTTTTCAGAAAATCACACTGGTTTTCCTGCTATATAAATAGCCCATGTCAAAAGGGACATGATAGGTGCTCCACAGCAGGCAGGAAAGTCCATGCATTTTTCTCCTTCCCCCCTCCCCAGGAGGATATTGTATAGCAAATATAATGCAAATCTACAAACACATATGAACTACAACTTACTCTTTTGGTCCAAAAATGAAATAAAATTAAAAGTCTTTGACATCACGAAAGTTCTTGCTTTTTGCATGTTCACCTTCCCTGCCTGCTTCTTCATTCTCACACTGAAATGCCTTTTCCAGTCCCCATGGCCACCCTTGGGCTTGAAAATAATCTTCTGCTCAAATTGAAGAAGTCTGTCCATCTTTTTCCTCTGTATATCTGGGCATAGAAAAAGAGCTTATTAAAGAGGTGAAGGACTTTCTGAGAGAACTTCTAAATAGTATATTCAGGATGTATCATTATATTTTATCTGTCAAGTACATAACTACAGAACTCATGAATTTTTGCATATCTGTACATAAAATAGTTTCATTCCAGTCACCTCTTCACCTGGTTGTTTGTCACTCCAGGATTGCTTCCTGAGAGAGAGCACTGGCTGGAAACAAAGCCTTGACAACTGCCACCTGGAACTGCTAAGGGTACGCTAAAGAGTGCCTACTCCCTGAGTGATGCCCTGTGATTCTTCAGGCTCAAGCTGCACATGGGTTACTTCTCATCGCAAACTCTTTTTCTTTCAAGCCCCTGAGAAATCATGTGGTGACTTGTGTTCTTTTAAGTTTTATTTTTTTTCCCTGTGGGAGGGAGAACAGGCAAAGTAATTTCTTGATACCTGGGGAGAGCCCTGTTTCTGCAACCAGTTGATCCACCTGCCTTGGCAGCATATGCCATCTTAACACATTTCCCCCCACTCTGCACTAACAGAAAATTTCTTGATACAGTAGTTCTGTAGAACTCCATCTTCATTCTGAGATTAAAATTTGGAACTTTCTCATTTGGGTTGCTCTTCCTGTTTCTTTCCCTTTACATCTTCTTTGATGTCTGCCTCTTCACTTAATTAGTCTGATCAAACAGACAATTTTAACACCTTCATTTGGTTGTTCCTCTACTTCAATACAACTCTTGACTTAAATGATATATGTTATAAAACCTTTTACTTTAGCTGCCTTTATTTGCCTTTTACTTTTAACATAGAACTGTGTTTAGACATAGGTAGTTTTTTGTATGGCTAATTTGGGGAGCTTCTTTCATCTTTTTTTTTTTAAATTTTGGCCTTCATGTTCTTAGCAATGCCACCTACCTGCCTGTTGTGGTTTAACCCCAGCCAGCAGCTAAGCGCCACGCAGCCGCTCGCTCACTCTCCCCACCCCAGTGGGATGGGGAAGAGAATTGGAA
The DNA here is from genome assembly GCA_020745775.1 of Theristicus caerulescens. Lineage (NCBI taxonomy): Eukaryota > Metazoa > Chordata > Aves > Pelecaniformes > Threskiornithidae > Theristicus > Theristicus caerulescens. The sequence continues at coordinate 64,423,144 of CM036563.1, forward strand.
GGGTTACAGTCAGAAAACTCATGGATTGAGATAACAACAGTTTAATAATTGAAGTAAAATGAAATAGAATAGTAGTAATAGCAATAATAATAATATAATAATACAATAATAATATACAGAGCAAGTTATACACGATACAATTGGCTCACCACCCACCAACCGATGCCCAGCATGTCCCTGAGCAGCGATCGCTGCCCCCCGGCTGACTCCTCCCAGTATATATACCGAGCATGATGTCATATGGTATGGAGTAGCCCTTTGGCCAGTCCGGGTCAGCTGTCCTGGCTGTGCCCCCTCCCAGCTTCTTGTGCACCGGGCAGAGCATGGGAAGCTAAAAAGTCCTTGACTAGTGTAAGCACTACTTAGCAACAACTAAAACATCAGCATGTTATCAACATTATTCTCATCCTAAATCCAAAACACAGCACTATACCAGCTACTAGGAAGAAAAATCAAAGTTATCCCAGCTGAAACCAGGACACTGCCGATAATCTGAGTGTTGTCCGTATCATAAGCCACATGGCAGCTTATGAGACATCCTATTCTGAATAGCATATTGTAAGCCTTTTTTCCATATGCTATGATGGCATGCAAGTGGGTTTTCCTTCACAGCAAGATCCACACTTAGTCGCTAGACTCTTGGACATTAGTCTTTAACCATAACATTAACTGTTACAAGTTCTTTCATATATTTCTGAAAGGTGACCAGCCTACAGGAGCTTCAGTGACATTTTCTGAGCCAAACTTTTCCTACCTTACATTTCTCCAAACAACAATACAGTCTTTATACCACAACTTCACTCCTTTCTACCTGTGTGATAAACACTGCCTCTTTCCAATAGCACTGGAACTCACCGCATTAGTGACAACTCAATTATTTCTTCAGTCTTGCAATATAAAATAGACACCCTAGGCACTACAGAATTAAGTTGATGCTTTTCTGTAGAAATTCAAGGCAAGTTTCTAATCATCATGATTGAAAGAAAAAAAAAATCCAAGTGAGACTAGACACGTGCTGACACATGTGCTGAACAAACCTGCCAGTGGTTGCTAGTCTGCACAACAGGCCACGAACCTTCTGGCTGCAGCCCCTTCCTCTTGGTATGCCAGCATGAACACAGCTGCACCTGGAATGACCAAAGCCCTACAAGCAGGATCCCTCTGCCATCACCCTCCTCAGTCTTCCATGGGATGCTATCAAGTTCATTCAGAGTAAATCCAGGATGAGTCTGCCCCTTCCTGCCATAATCCAAAGCAAAAGTCTTCTTGTTCTACAGAAATGTTGCCTAATGTATGGCCCAGATGTGGCTGTAGCAGGGAGGGAGTCTGACTAAATCAAATGGCAGTGGCCATTGTCATTTGCTTTTGTCTCTCAGCCTTTTGAAAAGCCACTCATTCCAATTCTCAAACTGAAACATATGCTAATTATCAAATTGAAATTTATGTGCTAATTATCAGCTGATATTTGTCTTCTGTTTGAAGTCCTTGAGAAAGCTGTTTCAATTTATTTCATATGCCACCTAGAAAGTTACTCTTCATTCCTTGTAACTGCCACGAAGGTGTGTATTCACAGCCTTTAAGTTTGTGTTGTATAGATAATAGGCAATGTTGATACATACAGTTTTAGCCTTCTTTGACGTAAGAACTACTTCTACTCCCATTAGATCACAACCCCACACTTGAAGAATCTCATACTGGCTTTCTATCTCCATCCCTAATGTTAGACTGAAATTTTTCAGAGCAACTGATTTGCTAGTGATATATTCTCCTACTTCTAGTGATCTCCTGACTAACCCAGACCTAAACACTCACTCTTAGGATTCACTTGGTTCAGTTCAGGCTTCTGTTTCTACTGCCTTCGGGCCCCATGACTCATGATTTCATACTAGCTTCAATTCACACACAAACACAACATGTTACAAAGGTGATTTGAAATTAAGACATCACCAGCACCTGAAAATTACTGTTTGAAAGCTTGGTAACATAACTAAATGCATGCAGCAAAACAAACCAAGACTTTTTGTGTCCCAAGCATGTTAAGATGGTAACCTGTACAAACTTCCTTTCTGATCTTGGCTTGGTCATTTCCTCCCATTTCTCAGTTCAACTATAAATGGATAATAGTATTTTCTTAGTTCACCAGGAGGTTTTAAAGATGCATGTTAAGAACGTGAGCCACTCAGATACCACAGTAATGGGGCCATAATCAGGACAAGACAGATTGTTTTATACCAATAAACTAATTTATGCTCCAGCAATCTCACAAGAGTGTGCTTACTTCTCCCCTCATTCATCATCTCTGTAACTCTACCATTTTAATTAGTAGCTATATCACTTTGCACTTCAAATTCACTCCAGTCTGGTTACTGTTCAGAAAAATTCAAGCAATCTATGAATACTTCTGTATCTTACACTTCAGTATTTTTTAAAAAAAAGGTATGTATTGCTTGTAATTGGTCTTGTGGTTCAGCCAACTGACATTGCAGAATGACTAGCTGGACACGAAACACTAGGGACTTGAGACAACCACTGTGCCAAAAGACTGGATACAAATGGGTAGTGGTTCCAGATTGAAACCCATATTGACTACTCGGATAATCAACATTCACAGCAGTACTGCAACGGAGTTAAAGCTGATATCAAAGTCCAATCTTCATTAAAGTTCTGTTCAGTGCTGGCTGAAGAAATGAGGAGAAGGGAAAGCAGTGAGGGGGAAAGAAGTTCTGATAAGTTAATCTTTTCTGGGAATAACTACTCTACCAACAGGTCATCATAAAACCTGATGGAGTGGTTTCACCCCACTGTACAGAACATAGCGTCTACATCCCAACTAATAAAATCAACTTAACATGCAACAGGACCCATCTTACAACAGGTGTTCTTTAGAAATGTGGTCTTACAAATCAGAACACCTGCACACCACTTCCTGTCAAAGTTTCAATGACATAACAGAACATAAAGCAAATATCTACCCATTGCTAGAATTTTCGGGTATACTTTTATACCAGAAGAGTATCACTGAATGGATGAGACAGTGTAAGTTTGCAGGGTCCCATTTTAATAAGGCATTCTACCTACCTCTTGTTCCTGAAAGAAAAAACCCCTGTGTCAGGATTATCAAAATATTCTCTATTTGAGATGAACTCATTCCATGGGCTAAGAGACCACTGCTTTCCTGAGCAAGCACACATCCTCAGTATTATATCATCAACAGAACAGCCAGAATCACAGTTAAATTCAAACAGCCATAAACATTTATGAAGCTTAAAGCAAAAGATTTCAAATGCACCAGTGAGGTCATATTTCCCTAGCTAACTTCCGAGTGGCCAATACCAGTATGTGTAAGTTTGCTGTAGTCTGTCATCAAAGCTGTTATAAACTATCAATACATTTTTCAAATATGGTATTAGCTAACTATGAGCGGTAATGTTCAGCTGTGGGAAGATACCACACAGTAAGTCTACAATACAACCGATTCAGAGTTCTATCCTAGGAAGTTTGACTGAAATACAAAAACAGAGATTGCTCTTAACATGAAGAAATCATTCAGTTGGCAGGGAATTTATTTTACCTCAATTCAGCAAAATTTAAGCACATGCTCAAGCCTAGCTTAACAAGTACAGAAATAGAGTCCACCTCAAAGGATCTTAAGAAATATATGCTTCAAGATTTTACTCAACTAAGACTTGGCCTACTTTTTCCTTTACGTTTGTATAATAAGCAGTAGGGACTAGCAGTGACTTGCAAACAGCAAAGATAATGTTTACTGGAGGGACATTTGAGCACTGCAAGGTACTATTAATTCAGATGTCCAGAAAAATATAATTTCATGCACCAGTCTTAACTGGTACATTAAAAAAATCACAATGAAGCATCTAAAATAAATGTCATTTGAAGTCAATGACAAGACACTGCCTGATCTCAGCGGGCTTTGAATCATATCCCAGAAGAAATACAGCTGACCATGCATCATGTAAGCTGTTTTCCAGGCTTCCATTTTTTTATCAGGGTTGCATTTGATTTCTTGCAAGTTGTTCAGAAAGCCTGTTCACAAACTATTTCTCAATACATTAGAAATAATCTAAGATACATTATACATTTCAAGTCTAATGTTATTCACTGTCAGGGTTAAGAAGGCACTATGCCATGATGCAGATTGACTCTTGTAAGTAACAAGCCACTGACAGTTTCTTATGTTGACAGGTACTTGTTTCTGATACACAGTGAAAGTGTTACCTTAGCAAGTTAGCATGATCTCAGAATCTGCTAAAAGGCAAGAGAAATTAATCAAGAAAGGCCTTCTCTTGCCTTGCTCTCATCCATGACAGCAGGCCATTTTAAATACTTCCAAGACTTCTCCCATTCTAGCTTTCAGCTTTCGCAGGTAGAAGAGTTCAAACATTTACATTAACTGCAAAACCCCTCAATCTCATAGACATTCCAGTACTAAGATGTAGCAGTGTGGAGACTCAAAAAAACAAAACCAAAGAAAAGCAAAATTATAGTTTTACTATTTAAAGGGCACATCTGCATCTTAGGGTATCAAGCCCTCACTGCTTTTTTCTCACATTTTAAAGTATTTTTTACTATTCATGTCCACCATCTTTTAATGCTTCAAGTATTAGGAATAAAATTTGCTTCTTAGGCAAGTTACATGACAGGAGATACCAAAGGGAAGGCAGGAAGCAGCGTTGAATCACTTTCTGTTTTCCCTTCAGTATTCTGTCTTCCCCTCAAATAGTGGGAATGACAATTCCAGAAGCAGAGCACAGCCCAGATATGCTGGAATCACATCTTATTTTTAGAGGCATCCTGTCCTGTTCAACTTTTGCCTCTTCTTCCCCCAGAACTCCTCCCTCCTCTCTCATAGTTGCATGCTATGCTTCTGGGTGTACACAAATATTTTTTAAAAACCTCTACCTAGGTCTCCAGTTTTACGGCCATTAGTTACAGTTCATTTAGTCACTTGCAATGAGAGAAAGCTGCTTTTCATTGTGGTAGGCTTTATTCATTCCACTGGGATTTAATAGCAAGGTATAATTCAGAAGAAACTGTGTAGAAAGTATTTTTACTGTATCCTTGATGCAGTACTAAGCAAGAAGCACTATTACTAAAAATAAAGGGGAAAGCTCATCAACTATCTTAGCAATGTCTCTTCAATTACTTAATCATCTGGCTGTCATTACTCTACTGAAATTCACTAAAGGTTCTTCAGCACCAGGAAATATAATATAACTCAGATTAATGTGCTTGTAAAATACTATCATAATGAAAGACTGAATAAGATGAGAAAGCAGGATGTAATTACTCATATTAGCAGGTTATTACCAGGTCTCCTAACTGATGTTCATAAAGGAAGTACGTATTTAGACTTTGTCTTCTTGCAAACCAAAAGACTTCCCCCAAAGCCAGAGTTACTGAGACAAGCAAGAGAATGGCAGAGAGTGAACAATCCTTACACGCAGAAGTACAAGATCCAAATATATTTAAGTACAGTAGTTCAATGACACAGAAGCTTCTTAGATTCATAGAACAGAATCATGGAATCATGGAATCATTTAGGTTGGAAAAGACCTTTAAGATCGAGTCCAACCATAAACCTAACACTGCCAAGTCCACCACTAAACCATGTCCCTATGTGCCACATCTACATGTCTCTTAAATACCTCTAGGGATGGGGACTCAACCGCTTCCCTGGGCAGCCTGTTCCAATGCTTGATAACCCTTTCAGTGAAGAAATTTTTCCTAATATCCAACCTAATCTCCCCTGGCCCAACTTGAGGGCCTTTCCTCTTGTCCTATCACTTGTTACTTGGGAAAAGAGACCAACACTCAGCTCACTACAACCTCCTTTCAGGTAGTTGTAGAGAGCAATAAGGTCTCCCCTCAGCCTCCTTTTCTCCAGACTAAACAGCCCCAGTTCCGTCAGCCACTCCTCACACGACTTGTGCCCTAGACCCTTCCCCAGCTTCATTGCCCTTCTCTGGACACGGTCCAGCATCTCAATGTCCTTCTTGTAGTGAGGGACCCAAAACTGAACACAGTATTTGAGGTGCAGCCTCACCAGTGCCGAGTACAGGGGGATGATCACTTCCCTAGTCCTGCTGGCCACACTATTTCTGATACAAGCCAGGATGCTATTGGCCTTCTTGGCCACCTGGGCACACTGCCGGCTCATATTCAGCCGGCTGTCGGCCAACACCCCCAGGTCCTTTTCCACCAAGCAGCTTTCCAGCCACTCTTCCCCAAGCCTGCAGTGTTGCATGGGGTTCTTGTGACCCCAGTGCAGGACCTGGTCCTTAGCCTTGTTGAATCTCATGCAACTTGCCTCAGCCCATTGATCCAGCCTGTCCAGGTCCCTCTGTGGGGCCTTTCTGCCCTCAAGCAGATCAACACTCTTACTGAGGGTGCACATCCAGATCATTGATAAAGACATTAAATAGAACTGGCCCCAATGCTGATCCCTGGGGAACACCACTTGTGACCAACTGCCAGCTGGATTTAACTGTATTCACCACAACTCTTTGGGCCTGGACATCCAGCCAATTTTTAACCCAGTGAAGAGTACACCTGTCCAGGCCATGAGCAGCCAGTTTCTCCAGGAGAATGCTGTGGGAAATGGTGTCAAAGGCTTTACTGAAATCCAGGTAAACAACATCTTCAGCCTTTTCCTTGTCCACTAAGCAGGTCACCTTGCCATAGAAGGAGATCAGGTTAGTCAAGCAGAACCTGCCTTTCATAAACCCTTGCTGACTGGGCCTGATCCCCTGGTTGTCCTGTACATGCCATGTGATGGCACTCAAGATGATCTGCTCCATAATCTTCCCTGGTACTGAGGTCAGACTGACAGGCCTGTAGTTCCCCGGATCCTCTTTCTGGCCCTTCTTGTAGATGGGCATCACTTTTGCTAACTTCCAGTCAACTGGGACCTCCCCGGTTAGCCAGGACTGCTGATAGATGACTGAAAGTGGCTTGGTGAGCACGTCCGCCAGCTCCCTCAGTGCCTTTGGATGAATCCCATCTGGCCCCATAGACTTGTGTGTGTCTAAGCGGTGTAGCAGGTCTCTAACCATTTCCCCTTGGATTATCAGGGCTTCATTCTGCTACCTGTCTTCCAGCTCAGGGGACTGGGTACCCTAAGAACAATTGGTCTTACTATTAAAGGCTGCGGCAAAGAAGGCATTAAGTACCTCAGCCTTTTCCTCATCCTTTGTCACTATGTTTCCCCTCACATCCAGTAAAGGATGGATATTCTCCTTAGCCCTCCTTTTGTTGTGAATGTATTTATAGAAACATTTTTTATTGTCTTTTACGGCAGTAGCCAGATTAAGTTCTAGTTGGGCTTTGGCCCTTCTAATTTTCTCCCAGCATAACCTTACAACATCCTTCTAGTCCTCCTGAGTGGCCTGCCCCTTCTTCCAATCGTCATAAACTCTCTGTTTTTTCCTGAGTTCCAGCCAAAGCTCTCTCTTCAGCCAGGCTGGTCTTCTTCCCCACCGGCTCGTCTTTTGGCACATGAGGATGGCCTGCTCCTGTGCTTTTAAGTTTTCCTTCTTGAAGAACGTCTAGCTTTCCTGGACCCCTTTGCCTTTCAGGGATGCCTCCCAATGGACTCTGTCAGCCAGGCTCCAGAGTCTGCCCTCTGGAAGTCCAAGGTTCCTCTGATATCATTCATATCAGTATCACTTAAAACATGAACTATTCTGGCTCCTCCCTTCTTTCCCCTCTATCAGTTAATCTCTTCATATATTTAAGGAATATAACCTGCAGTCTTTCAGAAATACGAAACCAAGTTGTCTTTCCTTCACTTAGCATCTATTTGGAAAAGACTGTAGCAGTAAATTTTACTTAAGTGGTTTTTTTAATCTCCATTAACTATGAATATGGTCTAGTAACATTATTACCAAAAACCATGCCTCCATAATGCCATGCCACCAATAAGCTTCAAGTACAGCAAGCTTTAGAAGTCAATGAGCAGCTTTCACAAACAGATGAACTTCATAACACCTGCTTTGATTTATTCAGGATATAAGAAATGGAACCATTAAGGTTGTTTTCTGTCTTGTTTAGTTAAGCTTCAGATCAAATGAAAGATCAAAGATGAAGCCAATCCATTAATAAAAAAGTAAATAAATGTCAGAAGCAATACAAGCTTCTTTCCCTAGGGTGCTAAATCCATAGCACAGCATCCCTTTTTAGCCAAGGTGGATATATGCTCACAAAGCCTAAGGTGAGTCACAACCAATTTTCTATGCACATGGATTCATATTCCATGTCCCTAATCCACAAATGTTCCCTTTTCCCCTTTTAATAAAAGTCAGTCCCTAGAGCAATGCATTAAAAGCTTAACTGAATGGAATATTAAATGCCATCTGGACCTCTGAACCAATTGCCAGTGACATTTCCCCTAACCACATATGCTGGAAGTCAAAAGAGTGAAAAATACGTAAATAACTTTACCACAGAAAATAAAGGCAGAATAGAAGGATGTTCACCTTTGTTTGCATCACAGTCCATCAAGTTCCCATTGCTGTGTTATGCTATTCGCTTACAGTGGCTGCCTGATCTCGGTAAAACAGCGTTATCTGTTTGCTGGATGCTCCAAAGCCCTAATACATTAAAAGAAGGTGTGCACACAGGAAGGGTAGCTTACTTGTTTGTTGGCAGGTGAGGGCTTCTCATAATGGGCTGATGTCCTGAAATGCAGAGTCTGAAAAATAAAAGACAAAAGATCCATTAGGCCAGACCCGTACTAACTGCCATATTTTCTGAAGAATAAAGATATTTTTTAATTTTTTTTTTAACAAAATGGCTCTGACTAACCATTAAACCAAGTAAATTCTTGTGCAATACAACAGTTCATCTTGGAATCTAGATTTACATGTTACCCCTAAGCTTTTCATTCCCTCAGCAGGATGACATGAAATAAAAATGTTTTTTCTAGGGACATGTTGTGCAACATATGCTCTTAAGCATGTATTTCTGAATTACACAATATAATATTTGACAGGGAAAGAATACAGCTTAAAACCAAAGTAACTACCTCTGACATATAAAGTCTAATTGCACATTTCACCATTAAGATGATCCTAATGATTTATTTAATGCTGACACCAAAAAGATTCAACCCAAAATATTGCCAGTAGAATGTGTACTGTCACAAAAAAAGGAACTTGCCCTGAAAAGCAGGATTTAGACTAACAAAAGTGGATACATGGCAACATAAAGGCAAACATTGTTAAATGAGTTCCCATAGACTGAACACCTTGGGCAAAACAGTACAGAAAGACCACAGCAACATCACGTAAATAGCTAAGAGATTTGTAGGAAATTATATTACTGTATCAATTAATTTACTTAGTTGGAAAAACTATATGCTCTTGATGAACATTCCTTTATGACATATAAAAGAGCATACTGAAACTCTAAATAAGAGTTCACAGCCCCAATTAGCAAGACCAAATCAACCTCTAAGTAGTCCCATTAGCTCACGGCAATTGCGTTATCAGTGCACAGAAGCAGTTTACGTACTGTCCTGAAAAACTTTTAGGAATAAAATGTAAATGTTGTCCCTTGCATTAGCCCTCTGCAAGGGGCAATTTCAGCTTCATAGGTATGCTTGCAGTCTGTCTGGAAGAGGCAAAGTGTTCCCTGGCAGAGATGTTGGAGGGATGCTGCCCCCAAAGGGCAACTCAGAAGTGAGGAGCTGAGTGGGAAGACAGCCATGCTCTAAGCCCCATACTCTGTCCACCTGCACAAGGGCCAGTAGGTTTCAGTGAACCACCAATACTCTTCACAAGAAAGTGACATTCAAATATTATGGTCCTCATTTTATCTCCTTTTCAGAGTATGAATCATTTTTGCACAATACAGCAAAACCAGGAACTACTTGGACATTTAAGCATAATACTATGATGCACAGCATTTTTAGAGCAGTAATCATAGTCTTAACCCTCTCACCTATCAACTTGGACTTGAATATACCAATGCTTTCGTGGAAATGAAAACTTTCCTTAAATGGAAAATTATCTCAATAATGAGCAACTAACCTGCCAGATTATATTAGCTCATTTCCATAATCATCACTTCTACTCAAGCCACATATCAGCTTTATTTGCAGACTGAATGAAAACAACATGAACTTCACAATAAAAGATACAAAACTCATAATTTGAAGCCCTAACCCATGTACGGCTGACAAAATTATAATGTTTTTTCTGGGATCCAGGAATACTAGAAGTTTTTATTACTCAAGCGAAAAACTATTAGATATACCAGCAGGATCTATATTCCAGACTAATGACCATCATCTGCATCCTATTTAGATAATGAAGGTTTGCAGCACACAGATAATTGAAGGAAAAGCTGTTGAGATAAAGGCAGAACAGGAAAAAGAAAATTACTTATCTTCATTTAATGCTAAACATATCTAATAGCTCACCTAATAAAGGTATAGTATTTGCTAGTGAGATGTCCTAGAAACTTAGGAGTTCAAGGCAGGAGTAGCCTCTGGAGCTGGAATCAACTGAAACCATTTTTTTACTAAACACATTCAGTATTTGAACTGTTTAAACCACCTTTCCCTTGAAAGGGTTGGAAGAAAAAGGCACTAAACTATTTTCACCCTACTGTATGCCTGAAGACAGATCAGCATATCAGTAGAATAACATCATAATCCTTAACTCTTGCTCACACTAGAGTTGCACGCATACAGGCAATAAGACATGACTTCAAAATTATCTGCCACTGAAGCTGAATCCTCCCTGTAGGACAGAGCATAAAACACACATGTCCTGCAGCAAAGCACTTTAAGTTTTCACGTGTACCATTTCCCCATTTTTAACATCCATGCATCATCTACACCAATTTCATAAGGAAAGCAGTCATGTGAGAAATTGCAAGCATGCTACCCTTGAGATTTGGAGAAGAAATTTATGATCAGCTCAAGAAAGATGCTTCAGTAGATCAACACAAGTGTCCTATAATGACCTTCAGCTCCCGCCTACACAATGGAATCAATTCTACCTATCAGAAAACCACCTCCAGAGTTTTACTCCACTCAGTTAAGAAGCTCTCAAAAAGGTCAAGGAGTAACTTTTGTATGTTAGCTTCCCATCTATTAGAAAAATATTTGAAGGTGACAGGAACTGCAGGTCTCCACACTTTTCAGAATCAGCCCACTTTCTGATAGCCACTTAGACTTTAACATTGCCCTCTATATGCAGTAAAGTTTCTCCACACTGATTTTTCACTTACTTATTACACAGGTTGTCTTTGATTCAGCAGTGCAAGTTATACAACTCTGCAACTAGTTTTCTCCTCTCTGAACTCACATAATCTGTTCCCTCACCCACCTGTTAGTGGGTGAGGGAACTGCTCTACCTTAGAGTTCACGTTGTTGTCCGCAAAGGCAGAATTTTCCTATGTGTATGCAAAGCCAATCACACACACTGGAGGAATACTGAAAATTGAGTTGCGCACAGATCAGAGCCCGCAAGGTTTCTACCAACAGTCCTTTTTATACAATACAAAAGTAACATATGTAATCCATTACATAGCCTTCTTATCATCTGATTGGTATACGTTAATATACATCCCAAATTTGGTAACAGGATGTATACATTCTTACAGAGCATGCTCAGAGAGTAGGGGTCTTCCTATTCAGGGGAGAGTCTCACAGTAGCGGGTGTGATTTTTAGTATTATAATGAAGATAGCTCACAGAAAGGACAAGCATACTTTCCACAGTTTCCATAGTGTCTTTGGTTGATTAACATCAAAGAACCCAAAATCAATTATTACTGACATATCAAAGGATATCCTGCTTATATTTAAACTTTAATATATGAACATCATCTATCACACTATACTCCTACAATCTAGCCACCTGTTATTAAGTACATGCTGTTTCCTAACAATGAATTTCTAGTTAACCTTCAACAACATGGGCTATTAAAAGATGAGAGGTTAGCTCAGGACCTGTTTTCACATAGCAACTGAAACATATGCAGGTTATCTAGAACTCAAGTCCTTGCAAGTAAAGCAACTACACTGCACTATTCTGCCAGTTACAGAAATCAAAACCAGTTGCTAATTAGCACTAACGTACTTAGTCACCAAGAATCCTACTCAGTGATTGGGTTAATGTTTGGGCTCATAGGAAGAACGTAAATTCTGTCATTTCCTACACTGTCCTACAGGTCAAGAAAGCTGGGGTCCTTGTTAAAGCATTTTACTCAGATTAAAAAACTGATCGTTACCTCCACTGCCTATTTATTATGTGACCCTGCAAAAACTGAGTCTCATTTCATCTCAGCCTGTCAGCTATTTTTTCTTTCAATTCCATTTTGCCAGTTTACTACAGTAAAATAAACTGGCACAACACAGTACTTAACATAATAGGTTTCTAAGCCCTAGAAGGCTGCTACTGCTGCAGCAACCACTACCTAGAAATGTATCCAAACAGGCTTAGCTGTGCTGTTAAAAAACAGATAAATGCTCCTGCCAGGTTAAAAAGCTTCACTACATGAATCAAATGGCAAGAATAACATATAAGTACCTTTTATATTTTTTTTCCTAAGCCATATTTGTAGTGCAGAATAGTAATTGCATAAAAACAGCCACATGCTATGTATGAGGAATTTAAATTGTAACTTCTTGACACTCCCAGGTGTTAACATGTGATTTGTGAGCAATCTGCTCTTCATGGGTGACAGTTCATCACAAGTGGCTGGACTGCCTAACTGCACAGCAAGGTTTTACTACCAGGCAGCTGTAAAGCTCAGAGATCGGTTTGTGGTTCTGCTTTGCACTTTTAGAGTTAGAATTAGGAAACCACCATAAATGGGGAGAAACCCAGGATGAGTATCCTGTAACAATTGAAAAAAGCATTTAAATTCATAGTATAATTTTTAGACTTGAGATTCTGGCAAAAAAATAAAAAACGTGGAGGCTTCTCCCCTGTTAATGAAGCATTCACCCTCAGGTAAAATGAAGCATGATGATAGGAAGTACTGTGAATTGAGATCTTCACCTAGAAAGTTTGTACTTCAATATACTTAGTACTCTCTTTAAACCAAATTGGGCACAGACCCTCTCACTGAAATATGAAAAAGGACGATGAAAAGGAAAAAGGAGATTATCTTGGCTGTGAACTGTTCAATGTGAACTGCTAGCATAACTGCTTTCTTATTCAATTCATGTCACTTCTACCAAGTTGTTTCCAGATCTTCACCTGCCCCTTTAACCCTCATCCTTCTCACTTCATTACTAGGTCCAGAGGACTACTAGTCCTGTATACGCTCATTATCAACAGACTGCATTAAATGCATAATATATGCTGATCAAGTGAACATAAAGGGCAAGTTCAGAGATTATTATTAAGAGTCATTATCATAATCACCAGCTATTATGCTTCTTTTAAACCAAAACAGAACAGTAATGATTGCCTCAAGTAACTATCTGATGGGGTCTTAAAAGCTAAGCTCTGATGCTGGTGAAGGAAAGCTCATTTGCTATTATCACAGTCACTGTGACAGCATGACAAGAAATCAAATTACACTATCCGCTGGATAAAAAGAAGAAAGCCTTGTTTGCTTTCAGTGTGCCAAATTCCTCCCATTATTAGGACACCGATGGATAGACCCTCCAATTACTTCACCACATCTGCTTCAAAACACTGTTTCATGCTTCAGCTCCCCACAGGCTTTCTCCATTTCAACCACTCAAGTCAAACAAGAGCGGACACTTCAGCATTGCAGCTGACAACTTCTCCATCCAAAAGAATTTTCACCCATGGACTCATGCAGGGTCTAAGCATAAGCTGCTCCAAGGGCACTTAACATGCTCCACCAGATTATTTTTTTTTTATTTAAAGACTTCACACAAATCATCTCCAGGAAACAGGCTGGCAAGAAAAGGCAGTTGCTTCTCATGCATTTATCAGGAGATGAAAAATAACATGACTTGGGGCAAATATCTTCACAGAAAAATACCTTCTCAAAACCTGCAAATTAAGAAAGACCCAGCGCATCACAAAATTTATAATCTTCGTTAGAAAGCGTATGCCTTTCAGGAACCATTTCACTTAACTGAAGACACTGCTGTTGTCCCAAAAAGTAGGGTTGTTTTACTTGGTGTGCAAAAAGCCAAATAACACACAGAGTAATCTTCTTCCCCCCTTCCATCATTTTACAATTATTGCTATTCTGAGAATGTTCATTCTTTTTAGTTTTTGATCCAGCAATCATAATCATATCGTTTCCTCTACTGCAGCTCTTTTGGGTGTCTGGTTTTCTATACAAAGTCATAAAAGCATCAACATAGGGCACCTCTTCCCATTTATCTATTCATCGACAAAATAACATTCACTGTAATACAGTACTATACTTTAAAGACCCATTCTGCGGCCACATTTCCCCACAATCCCATTTGTAATTCAGCCACCATTGACTACAATATATTTTCATTTTGTCTTTTGTCATGGGATCCCCTCCAAATTTCTTCCAATTTTTCAAAATACACCCAAGAAGAGAACAAGGAGGAATCTCACTGAAGGTAGTTGTCCCCATATTATTTCCCAAAGTTTCATACACTCAGCTCTGACGCTTTTCCGGCAAAGATGAAAGACCCCTTCTTTCACCATGCGTCTACATTTAGAAACCACTGAAGTCTCGTATCCTCTGTCAGCAGAGGTGAAAGACCCCTTCTTTCACCATGAGTCTATGTGTAGAGACTAGAAGCTTACTAACAAGCTACTGCTGCGAACCTCTCCTGACGCAACTTATGCAGAGCAAACAAAACAACTACTTACCAATGGATGATTCCCCATTGTCCCATACGAATATCTCTTTTGCACATTGCACCTTTGAGTCGCGCTTACCGCCTGACAATGGAGAGGAGCTGGACGAGTCCCCGATCAACAGGTCGGTGCATGCTGGAGTCCTGCTCAGTCCGTTTCTTCTTCGTCGGGAACGGCAAGATGATCTGGATAAGGCTCTATGGCAGTCCCATCTGGGTCGCCAAAATAATCCCCAAAACCCAGGGTTCTTTTACCTGGTGTGCAAAAAGCCGAATAACACAGAGAGTTGAGATATTTGTTTATTTCATGTCTGCACAGAGATGGGTGCTAGGTGGTAATTCCACAAAGCTAGCACACCTTAGTTAACATACAGTGATGTTTTATACATTCTGAGTAGCTGTTATCAGTAGTTTCACAATTCCACTTATTCATCCTTGTTTCTATTGGTTCTCACAAGCTGCGTCTCCACTTAAAGGTACAGTGTGTTTTAAATTTACAGAGAATGCTCAGTGGGTAGGGGTCTTTGCTTGGGCAGGGGGCTTCATTACTGGAGGTGTGGTTTTTACTATGTTAATTAGGATAGTTCATGCATGGTTCAAATGATTCTCACTTCAGCTTTATTGGTGGCCTGGTTTTCTCATGCTTATCTTGGTATTTCCTTGTTTTGACTAATTATATGGTGTTCTCCTGTTTCTTCTCTCAGGCCAGGTCTTGTTAACCGTTTACAGAGGTTGATTAATGTCCTCTGCCTTAACATCCTTTGTCTTATTTCTTGCATATCTCTAAGAGGAGAGCTAAACGAAAAAGTTTAACAGTAGTCCAGGAAGGTGATTCTGCCACCAAGGGCTTTATCTTTTACACTCCCGGACCCTCAATCATATTCCATTTGATGAACAAATGTTGGCCCAATTTAAGATGACTGTTTTGTGTTGCTACCACTACCTGATAACACTGAAGAGGTAAAGGGTCTCTGCCAGACCTCAGATGCTGAGGTCTTAATATAACATGATAAATTTTCCACCAACTCCAAGTGACTAGAACTAACAGCTTGTACCAAAAAGATGGGACAGTGATTGCATAGAACATATCCTGCACCTCTTCAGGAAAAAGCACCATTATTTTTCATTACTTTTTCTTGAGTCCTTTTCCTCTTTACTTTACAGAGGTCACCTTCTCTTCAGAGCTGTGAGGAAAAAGTACTCATTTTAAGTTTTAAGTTGATTCATCTGGCTTACCGCTTGAAGCCTGCAGTTTTTCCACTGTACTTTGGAAAATGGTAATCTACAAGCATGTATCTTGAAATCCGTTTCTTACTGGCAAAATTGCTCCTACAAATAAATTTCCTTAGTCAAGTTGCCCTAGACAGATCCAAATACTTCAGTTATATCACCAGCCACAAAAATCAGCCTCATGCTAGAAGTTGTTTTATGTTGACACACAGCACATTTTAAAGCTGCCACTCAGCTGAAGAAGTTGAAGAAATGTGCATTTTCAGCTTGCTTTTCTTGCCTACATCCAAGTGATAAATAATGTATGCTTATGCTAAAAATTAAGAGGAAGAGAAGGCCCAAATGTCAGCCTAACACCAGATAGGTGGGAAAATTAGGGCTGAAAAATTTATGAAGGTTGACTGCAGGAAAAAACAATTGTGGAATTAAGCAACCTGAACCAGAGAGAGAATCATAGAATGATTTGGGTTGGAGGGACCTTTAAAGGTCCTCTAGTCCAACCCCCTGCAATAAGCAGGGACATTGTCAACTAGATCAGGTTGCTCAGAGCCCAGTCCAACCTGACCTTGAATGTTTCCAGGGATGGGCATCTACCACCTCTCTTGGCAACCCAGGGAGGGTGGGTCATGTATTTAAAACATGACCTCACATAATACCTATTCAAGCAGCTCAAGCACGATTGCAGACAGTAAGATTAGCAGACTGTGGATCTCTGCTTCCAGTTTTTACAGACCTGTGACCTTAGGCAAAACCATTTAACAACCTTATTTGGTTTACAGCATTAGCCTTCACAAAATGGAACAAGAAACATTTTTGAAGACTTACATTGGTTTATAGTTTATGTTGCACAACAGAGCAGGAATGTGCTAGGTACAAGGGTTTATAACATCCTCTGAAATTCTAAAGCACTTTGTAGTATTATGAAGATAGCTGCAGAACAGTAATTGTTTTTGAAAAAGGCTTTAAAATTTGAGACAAGCTACAAGCTTACTCAAGTATGAAATACCACTAGCATTAGAACCTGACATATTGTATGTAATGAGACACACCATAACGACTATCAGCATTCTCAACTAAAACAGCTCATTAAGTAATACCTCCATTAGAGATCAATCAGGCAATAAGTGTCAGGGATCAAATTATTCAGGCAATGCAACCTCTGCAGTTGTTTGCTGGATCTCTGTAAGCATGCTCGGCTTCCCTATACCGATTACTACAATAATCTCTGTATTAGTAATATATACATATATGAGGAAACAGCCTTCTGGATTCAACAAACCAAAACTGCATAACCAACTTTTACTCTAGACTCTGCTTGTCCAAAAAGTATAACATTCCCAGTGCTGTCCTCAGAGAAAGATCAGCTTGTGTGCTATAGCAAAACATTTCAGTGATGAGACACGCAATTCTCTGACCCAAATCCTGTTTCCCAATGAGGTGACTACAAATCTTGTTTTTAACCAGTAGTTTGCTGGTTCAGCCTCTATGAACTCACCACCCACCGCTCTCCCAAAACCAGCCATTCTCTGTAGCACTTCATTTTGTGCTTAATTGTAGCATAGTTCTCCTGTTAGATTACCTATTTACAAGTAACTCAAAAAAAACCCCTGTTTTAACTCCCTTGATGGGCAGAATATCAACTTTCTAATACATCTCCAACACCAGAACATTCTTAAAGAACAGGAACATGGCAGTGAAAGCACATCACCTCAGGTGAAATCCAAAAGTTTTATGACCAATATACTTTCAACCCGAACATGGCCAAGTGGCCAAGAAACTAAATAGCTTCTATTTTCAGCTCTTTGTTGTAAGAAGACTTACAGTTTCCAGCATGAAAACTTATTGCTCTCCCATGTGTTTAAACAAGGAAACTGCTATGCTGGTGCTGCACCTCAGGTAAGCGTGTCTGGACTTGGAGATTAACTTTTAACAGTCCGGTGGTGCACGGGCCTCTCCAAGTCTGGGGTGGACAGGAAGCATTGGTCAGGTGCAATTACTTTATTGTTGGATACAGATCAATAGCCTTGTTAGCCCACTTGCTAACACACACTTTTTGTGTTCTTCCAGTAGTTCCAAACCTGCTGTCTTATTTCCTGAAGGCTTCAGGGAGTTGGACTCAATGATCCTTATGAGTCCCTTCCAACTTGAGCTATTCTGTGATTCATCTGCCCTTCCTCTAATCCTTCCTCTAATCCTTCCTGTCTCATGCTAACTACTTACTATACCCTTCCCCATTATCTCAAGCCTCCATTCACTCTCCTGCACTTGACCTCCATCCTCTACAAGCAGGGTATGAGCAGGTATTACTTTTCTCCCAGTAGGAGAATGTCTCCAAGATCACGTCTCTTCCCTAAGCAGGGTATGAGCATACATATGTGCAGGCATTCCTTTTCTCTGAATGGGAAAACATCTAATCAAACATCATGTTTCTCCTCTAACACCCTTGAATCAGGAGTTGAGCTCAACTTGATGTAACATTACATACACAGCTATTAGCAGTAGACCAAAGAATAAGCCTATGATAATGATTGCAAAACTAGCAGTCTGTCTCAGGGACCACTCTTGATACGGTGGCTAATACTGCAGTAAAGCAAAAGAAACGAGAGGAAAGGTCACCACCTTCACTGCCTTGTCAAGCTTACTTCCCCATAGCTTTTCAGTTGAGCCCTGCA
Organism: Theristicus caerulescens; assembly: GCA_020745775.1. Classification (NCBI taxonomy): domain Eukaryota; kingdom Metazoa; phylum Chordata; class Aves; order Pelecaniformes; family Threskiornithidae; genus Theristicus; species Theristicus caerulescens. Next base: position 64,441,844 of record CM036563.1, read on the forward strand.
GGCATGCCAGCATTATAAAGCAAATAATGAAGCATCTGCAATGGGAGCACTCCAACACCACAGCTCATTACCGGTTCATTACATTTTCATGCAGCAGAACAGGTACCAGCTAGTGCCCAGCCTTTGAAAAGAACAAAATTAATAAGATTAGTGGGTGGGGGACAGAGAAGAAAACCTAGAATTATTAGAATGTTTTAGGAGACAGTAAAGAAATAAAACCAAGGGTAGTGGTGAGGAAACCATCACGAAATATAATTTGAAAAATTCCGCATGAGTAAGAAGAAAATACTAGGTATCTCACTAATAAGTTGAGTTCTAGCATTCCCTTCCGCCCAAATATCTACCTGACAGACTGCCAGCACTACCCATATCTGACTCCAGCTGCTCTTCTGTTGTCTCTGGCACATAGACCCAGTGCAGTTTCTTCACTTATATATGATCCTTAGTAACCTGAAGGGAAAGCACTAGGGAAACTGACAGCTTTTTAACCTCAGCTTCATATTTGATAACGCAGAGCTTTTAGTTGTATAGTTATCTGTAAAAACATATCAATTATTACAGACCATTGTGGCATGTCTATGTTGTTCTTTTTGGACACCTTAAGGACAGGGTTACACCTACCACGCACTTCCTATATTCACTCTTCCTGCTCACATTTCACTTTTTAAATGTAGTTTCTAATTATTCAGAAGATGAGAAGGTATTCCTTGAAATAGAAATCAAGTGAAAGAGTAGCTAAAACAGCACAACATCAGCTCAGTTCTTTACGATCGCCTCTGCACATAATTGCTCACAAACTACAAACCACAAACCACAAGGGGCAAATGTGAAAGCTCCATTTGCACACAGTCTAGCTTAGATTTGCAAGTATAGACAAATTTCCAATTATGTACAAGAAAAATCAGTGCAAGCTCTTCTCTGAAAACATGCCCCTAGGCCTGTTTGTAAAGGTCTAATCCAATGCCTGCTGAAGTCATTAAGAATCTTTCTACTGATGTTAATGGCTTTGGAGTTTTGGGATTGCCTTGGCATCATACAGACACATGTTTCTTTCAGTGACACATGCAAGGTCTGATACTACCATTCTCATTTAGCTGCAAATTCGGTGAGAATATTTGCTGAACAAAGAGCATTAAGACTGATCTAACAAAACAGGCAAACAGAATGGTAAAATGTGAAAACAAATCCTGTCTTTTCAACACAATATACAGTAGAGCAGCATCCAGTTAAATAGATAACATATTTGAGAAGTATACCTTCCTCACCTTCAATACAGCTTCACCAGTTTTCCAGCTGTCCTTTTGAGCCACTAGACTATACACAGAACTGATCTTCCCCAAAAACTGCAAACTGTATTACAGACAACTACCAGGATTTTGGGGACCACTGCTCAAAGCGGTTAGATGCCTGCCATCTCCAGTAAATACTTAGCGAGTTCCACACAGCTCAGCAATACCATCTTCACCTTGGAAACTGTCCCATGTCAGAGCAATGCAGCTCTCACCCTGTGTCTCCAAGGGTTTACATGAAACCCATACCGCTGTGCTGATGCTTTGATGCTGAAAGCATCTTTAATTGCTGAGCACCAAGAGAAGGGAAAGAAACAGCCTAGCTCCCTTGCACCAGACAGAGCCTATCCAGCTTTGTCATTTCGACTTCATGTGAACACATGTTAATACTGCAGACTCCGGTACACCAGGCTGACCAGCTAAAAGAAGAGAAGATTCACCATGACATGGGAACCTATAGCAGTAGATAGAATAGTAAAACTGGAACCATACAAATGAATTCTGACACTTGCCACATGCTATGCCCAGCCCTATCAAAGCCTGGAGAGCTTGTTTGCCGCAAGTGCTAAACATGGGAAACGCTGGCTTCTTGCATTTTTCCTCTGTACAAACCAAAAGCAGGTTCTTTCCTGTTAAAGCTCCTATACAGTCTGAATCAAGACAATGTAAACTGAATTACAATATGAAAATTTATCTTAGTATATCAGAACTGAAAACAGACAATGAAATTGTTAACACACTTGCTCCACAGACAGCTATTGTAGAAATACTAGCTGAGGTAACAGACACCAAGTTCAGATCACATCTGTTCACACTTTTTGTATATGGCTGAAGTCTATTTGAAAAGATTTAATTAGTGAAGATAGAGATAAAGATCAGAGATAAAGTTTCTTCAATTTTAATCATCTTACTCCTCAGCTTTCTCTATAGCTTCCAAAGCCTACATTAACAGCTTTTTGCAAGTCTTGAACCAAAAAATCAGTAAGCCTAGACTTGATTAGTTCAATGTGCTGGTTTTGGTTGGGGTAGAGTTAATTTTCTTCATAGTAGCTAGTATGGGGCTACATTTTGGATTTGTGCTGAAAACAGTGTTGATAATACAGGCATGTTTTAGTTATTGCTGAGCAGTGCTTACACAGAGTCAAGGCCTTTTCTGCTCCTCACACTGCCCTGCCAGCAAGCACGCTGGGGGTGCACAAAAAGTTGGGAGGAGACACAGCTGGGACAGCTGACCCCAAGTGACCAAAGGGATATTCCATACCATATGATGTCATGCTGAGCAATAAAACTAGGGGGAAGGTGGGCCAGGGAGGTCGCTGCTCTGGGACTGGTTGGGCATCCATCGGTTGGTGGTAAGCAATCGTTTTCATTTGCATAACTTGTCTTTCTTGGGTTTTATTTCTCTCTCTTTGTTATTTTCCTTTTCATTACAATTTATTATTATTATTATTTTATTTTATGTCAATTATTAAACTGTTCTTATCTCAATCCACGAGTTTTCTCACTTTTACCCTTTCAACTCTCTTTCCTCCATCCCACCGGGGGGGAGTGAGCAAGTGGCTGTGTGGTGCTTAGTTGCTGGCTGGGGTTAAACCACAACAATCAAGTACAAATTCCCTCTGCAAACAGCTGAATTTAAATGCAGTTCTGTTGTTATGTGAGTATTAAGACTGAGACAAAAATCTGATTAATTCTGTTTTTTTTTTTTTAAAGCGTATTTAAGTATCACAAAAAACCACTGATGTTTTACAGCCAAAACACTTTAGTGACTTTTACTACATCCACCTCTATATTAAATGCACCAATTTACAGCCTGATGGCAACATTACATTGGAGAAAGCAAACTCTCTTCCAGCTATACGATGGTATTTCCTTAGAACAAAGTTTGCACATTCTTCTTTTTAATGCCTTTAAAGGAATACAAAGTACAGTATTAGAGGCTAAAAATACAAATTAAGCAAGCAGATCATTTAGTCTGTCTTAGTTCTCCCTCTGTACACCTGGAATATGACTTGTTTCTTGCTTTTGCCATGCATCTTTTATTAGAAATCCCTCTCTGAAACTTTCACTGCTTCATTAAATATTAAACTTTTCACTATTAAGCGTTTAACATGACAGTTCTCCTACCTTACCTGAAGACTTTAGGTATTATTGAAATACAAATACATTTTAAAGCACAAATTGATGACAACACTTATCCTAACAGCTGCAGCAGGAGAAATGAGTTTAAGACAGTTACAAGCATTATTTACAAAGTGCACATTTAAAACAGTTTTCCAGGCCAAGTAAAAATGACACTATACCAATCAGGCACCAAACACCTTTAGGACAACTTCTGCAGAACTGGAAATATCTGAACTCCTTCTCACAAGTTGTTACCCAAAGAAGCAGATGCCAACTGAAAGATACTCTGGCTTTTCAGACAAGCTTCTCCTATTATCTATTTGATCCACCAGGAAGAATAAGTAATCCCCGCCATCAATACTTCCACCATTCTGAGATATAACAAGGGTAATCTCTGACATTCAGTTTTGTTCAGTATGTTTCCAAGTAGTCTGCTAAGTTGCTGGACTAAGGAAAGAGGTAAACAGTCTTCATTTTTTCCCAAGAAATCTTTTGATATTGAATGGAGTAACACAGAGTTACAGGGAAACCCACTGTATCACTTCATGAATCCATTTTGCCCAAACATTACTCAAGTATGCTCAGAATTTTGTACAGCATGAAACTGGATTCATTAGAAACACAGAAACTTTCCCATTACAAAGTAAGACGACACACAAAGGCACCCAAATGGTTTACAAGAGAAAGAGAAAATGTACTGGTGAAACAAAATTGTAAGCTTACCTTCTGCTTAGTGCTTTGTTTCACACCAACATGGGATTGACGTCTGGACTAGAAAACAAAGAGGGATGTGTCAAAACTAAATCTAGTTGGAAGAAAAAGGTAAAAAAACCACCACAAAGACTTCATTTAGACATGCAGGGCTGCTTTTCAGAGTTCTTGTCAGAAGAGCTCAGTCACACCAGGCAGACAAGCAGGATGCAAACAAGCAGGTCCCCATGGGAACTTGCCTGCACAGTGCAGGTCTGCAGCTGTCAAGCACACCATGACTGCTTTAGCCCCCCGCCGCAGTGGTCAATTGGACACAACTGGAGCAGTGTCCTGCAACTGCTCTCTGCATCTCAGCAACTAGTGTCAAAGGAACAAGGTGAAAAGTCAAGTCTGTATCAAGTTAAAACACCATTGCTTTCATCCCTATCCCTGTATCAAGAGGAGGCATCAGAGCAGCTCAGAAACCACTGGAATGCACTTACCATCTCAGATATATGGAATTAAATATATTTTCAGGTAAGAATCATGCAAGGCAGAAGGGAAACTTGCCTAGACAACACTCTTGAATTCTTTTCTTTAAGAAAAAAGAACTTCATGATCAGAGAAAATTTAATCAAAGGAAAAAAACCAACACAAGCAAATCCAGAAGCCAGTAAAGGATAATTAAATAGGAACAGAACAGAAATCTCTTAATTGTGCTTTGCCTCCTCTCTAACAGAACATTTAAATTCCATGAGTCCACAAATCCTGAGGGTTAACATTTTGCCCCTGCACAGGCCTGAAATTCCCACTAGCCCCAGGTTAAACTTATGTACCCAAAGGCAGGATGTACAAGTAATTTTAAGACAGCTAATAACATGCACCTTGAGATTGCCTTTTCAGAACTGGTTCCAACAGGTGTTTCATTACAGTCTGGCAAATCTTAAACCAACTAAAAAAAAGAAGAGGCCATCCAGGTAATACTATTCACATTTTGTTGCTCTTTAGCAGAATTGGCACTAGCCTTGCTCTTTATTGCCCTGTCTAGTAGATGGCAAAACTAGGGAGTGAAAGGGTTAAAAACCACAAGAGCAAGAAAGATGTTGTAAATACCTTAGTCACTCAATTAGCTCAGAAGACACCCTGTTGTGATTTAAGGATGTTGTGAATACCTTGTTAGACTTGAGGGCAGTCTGATGTGATTTAGGGAGTAGCTAGAAGAACAGTTATAAGATAAGGGGGGCTCTGGGATAATTTCGTCACAGACAACTTGGCCTTGGGAGAACAGATGCATGGAACCATGAAGATAGGAAGAAACAGAAGAATGGCAACAATAGTCTTGAAGGACAACGTCTACGTGATCCTAGGACTGAGTTTGCGCAGAAGCAAAGGTCAATCAGCGAACACGGTGAGGAAGACTACGAGCCTTCATCTGAAGACCCCCAAAGACCACCACAAGAGATGACTGTGCATGCGAATCAGATATTTACATATGTTAATAAGTTCCTGGAAATCTCATTTATCAAATAGGTCTAGTTCACAGAAGTGCCATGAGAAGCTTTTCCTTGCTGACTTACTGGAAAGTTGAATTTTTTCTGTGTTAACAAAATTCATGTATTTATGAGTACATTCTAAAAAGTTTTAGGGTCAGCGGAGCTCTCAATTACAACTACTTGCTTTACTCAATACTCACATTACCATTTAGCACAAGGAATGCCCTTTTTTTTTTTGGAAAAATATGTTGTCTGTGTATTTCCACTTCACAGGAATCAGGTATTTCTTTTTCCTCAGCCATAGAAAGACATTTTTTTCTACAACCCTTACAAAATATTAAAGCATTACCTGAGATCTAGCAATCACATGGTAGACACTTCTTCCATATTGCCTTAAGTTTATCACATCTCGTATCTTTAGTAAATCAACTGTAGGGTACTTGTTCCTCAGCCAAGTGACTAGGAATTCCTCAGAATCCAACATGATATTTCATTTGATTGCATTTCTTTGACACAAAACCTAGTCCCATCTAACCCAACACCCATTTTTCACATGGTAAGGATAAACACTGAAGAAATTCAAAAGCACTGTAGGTGTGTGTGTTGGTGGGTGTTATTTTATGTGACCTAGCAGTGAACTTAAACCAGAACCTTTGCAAGTGAGATTTATTCAGTGGACAGGATTAACTCTTGCAGTCATTCACAGCAAGATAGGTTTAAAACTTGTTGCTGTTCCCTGAAAGCAAGTGAAGTATGTTATTGCTATTCAGATACAGATTTTTTTCAGTAGTAAGTTTGGCAAGACAAACCAATCATTGCTCACCTACAATAGCCTAACCACCTCAAAGAACATACCCCATTTCTACCAATCATTACATATAAATGTAATGATTTGCATATTACATATGCAAATACATAATATATAATAAATATATATTTACATATAAATGTAATGATTTGCATTTTTCAGACAAGACTTTAAGATCTTGCAGATCCTGAAAGCAGGACAAATAAAAGGATATTGTTATCTTACAGGTTAAGGAGCCAAGTGCAGATAGAATAGGTGTCACAACAATATCATGACACACTGAAGTTAAAGCCTCACCCTTTTCCAACCGGTGTAATTGCTATGTGCACTGTAAGATACTTACACCAAGTCCTCACACAAACTCCTGGATCTACATCCATATAAAGCACTGGGCAAGTAAGACACATTTACCATATGACCCTGCAGGTAACCATCCAAAATGGACAGTTAGGCAATAACTGAACAACTGCAAATATAGCTGTTATCTCAGGATTAAAGAATAGTTTGGACTTCACATTCTGCTCAGGATACATGCATATTTTTTGAGTTTATTTTCTGTCATTACAAATCAATCTAATTACTTCAAGCTTAGGAAGTAGAACTCTTAGAAAGCACTGCTGAATTTCAGAGCCGGCAGATGGCTGATGAAGCTGATGTAATATTGGCACAACTGAACTACGAGCTTCTTTTGTAATCTCTTTTTCAGCTACAGCTTTTGGAATGGAAAAGGGCTTGATGCAAGGAAAATCACCTTCCCTTCTAACAGAAAAGCCTTTACACAATGTTTTCAGCAACACTTAGGTTTGGAGTTTCATAGCTGTCGCATTTCAGCAACATCAAACAAATATCATTCACAAGATATAGAAATGGTTATTCAGTAGTTGACTAGCCATTTCAGAGGATATCTTAAGATTAATTTCTCATTTTGTATGAACTCTTAAATAATTTAAGAACAGACTCATTGTGGACATTTGGTAAGAATAACTGAAAAAGCAGGCTTACAAAAAAGTTGTGTACCATACATATATAATGATACACCACACAAGTTATATTGGACGTACATTACCAAAGTCAAGCACTCAAAAATTAAACAAGAATGAGCTTGTGCCACTCTTAGTTTGTGCTTTTGTTTAAAAAATTGAATTGCACAGGGTTTTTTCACCAGTCTCTCTTGAAACATGATGGACAATCCATGAATGAATTTAAATTTTTTTTTCTCCTTTTTCTGTGCACGATTAGGGGCAGGCTGACATAACCTTGGCTACAAACATAATGAAGACTGATCAGCAATGGAGCCAAGGTTATTTCAGCCTAAATGAGCTCAGCGCAGCAAAGTTGCAAGCAATTGAAAACATCCACTCAGAATAGGAAGCATGCACACCATTTATAGACAACAACACCAAAGCACCATCTGTAAGTATGTTATTTCTACCTTTGCTTGTTTATAAACACACACTTTTATATGTAGACTCAAAGGAAGACATATGTACACAAAGTAACTTTATATACATAACCAACTGAATTGAAACCAGACAGGTAGTCAAGCAACTGTTCAATGTTTAAACACTACATTGTTACACATGTCTATAGTTGACATAGGTAAAAGCATGATTTTTAGCTTTACTGTAATCTTTTAACTCTGTATCTCTTGGGATTACCAGTTACATCACCTTCCCAATTACAACTACCACTCCTTTAGGTACACTTTAGTTGATTGGCTCTTATCTGTATAAACTCCTCTATTACATCTTAAAGTGGCTGTAGGATCCTGTGAGGTTACACATTTATTAGTAGCACATCTGTCATGCTTTAACCCCAGCTGGCAACTGAACACCACACAGCTGCTCGCTCACCCCACCCCCTGGTGGGATGGGGGAGAGAATCAGAAGGGTAAAAGTGAGAAAACTCATGGGTTGAGATAAAAACAGCACAAGTGCACAAGCAAAGCAAAACAAGGAATTCATTCACTACTTCCCATCAGCAGGCAGGTGTTCAGCCATCTCCAGGAAAGCAGGGCTCCATCACGCATAACAGTTACTTGGGAAGACAAACACCATCACTCCGAATGTCCCTCCTTCCTTCTTCCTCCAGCTTTATATGCTGAGCATGACGTCATATGGTGTGGAATATCCCTTTGGTCAGTTGGGGTCAGCTGTCCCAGCTGTGTCCCCTCCCAACTTCTTGTGCACCCCCAGCCTACTCACTGGTGGGGTGGTGTGAGAAGCAGAAAAGGCCTTGACGCTGTGTAAGCACTGCTTAACAGTAACTAAAACATCCCTGTACTATCAACACTGTTTTCAGCACAAATCTAAAACATAGCCCCATACAAGCTACTGTGAATAAAATTAGCTCTATCCCAGCCAAAACCAGCACATCTTTCTCTCTCCTTCCTTGACCATGTCTTTTAACACATCTCCTTGCAGGCTATTTTTTCTTACCAGCTTCAAAACCATTGATACATTGTCAGTTAGTGTGCACCTCATTCCTTGTTCATCAGTAAGTGAACTTGACTATTGGCAGGAAAAGCTTTCCAGTGAGGAAGCATTTAAGATACTACCAAATGAAGTCTACAAAAGCAGACATCTCAAGTCTTCTATGAATAAAATAAACCTCAGCCTTCAACAATTCATGTACTGAAGTGTGGAAGGATGGCTAAGTGAGAAGGGACATGATCTTTTCAGTATGAGCAATCCTGCTTTTAGTGTATCAAGAAGCACAGAGGATACTATAAACTGACCTTGAACAGCAAAGGACTACTTGGCAAACAACATAAGAGACAACAACTAAGTCCGGAATGTGCTAACGAACCTCTTCGCGTGAACAGCAACCCTGTACCAATCATATAACTGTCTTAAGCGCGTGAACACATGTAATGAGCCAATCATGTAGATATTGCTACTGCGTGCTCTGCTGATTGTCTATATAAGCCTTGTACTTGTCTGAAATAAAGGAGAACGATCATACTCGCATCGAGGTTACATCGTTACTCCAGGTCCGAACTCTCCCACTCCGACATCTGGTAGCAGAGGATGGTTACTTCGCCTGCGATTTCCGAGACTGCGGTGAGCAGCAGAGGAGGGTGACATCACTCGTGTTCTCCGTGACTGCGGTAAGCAGCTAGAGGAGGGGAGTGGGAAGTTTCAGCTGAGAGAAGTGCTGCTCGGGTCAAGAAGGCAGAGTAGACGCCGGCGTGAGGTCGCTCCTCACCTCTCAGGATAACGAACGCTGCTCGGGTCAAGAAGGCAGAGTAGACGCCGGCGTGAGGTCGCTCCTCACCTCTCAGATACAGGCGCTGCTCGGGTCAAGAGGGCAGAGCAGATGCTGGTGTTAGGCGCTGCTCGGGTCAAGAGGGCAGAGCAGACGCTGGTGTTAGGCGCAGTAATGGAAACAGAAGCTGCGGCCACACTGCTAGCTGGAATACTCTCTAAGAGAGGGATAGAAGAACCAGCGAAGCAATTGTGTAAATTAATTACACTTGGACAGCGTTGGGGTCATTTTACTGACACTCATCTGTTATTTTCCGTATCGGAATGGCGGGACTTTGGAGGGACAATGTGGCAAAAAACAATTGAGGGAGATGAAAAAGATGAAAAGGAGATAAAGGCAGTTTGTGCACTTTGGAACACCGTGTTAGAGACTTTAAAAGCGATGAAAGCAGAAAGAGAAGTGGCATGCGCTGCTGCTCAAATGCTGGGTCCAGGAAAAGCTATTGATAAACCCCAAAGTAAACCAAGACCTATCATGTGCTTCTTCGGACTGCCTGCCGTAAAAGGCATGTCTGGGACTATTTGTAAAAACGTAAGTGAACTGCGGGAAAAGTAAAGTCTTAATTCACCGGGCGAAATAAAAGGTGTGCCGCTGACCCCGGTGCAAACACCCAAAAAAGGGGAAGTTTCTCTTAGCAGAGCCGGAATAAGATCTGAGGCAGAGGCGGAAGTGTCTCCACCAGAAACTCCAAAAGGGGCGGGAGCAACGTCAGTTGCTGACCTCATTGACTTAGGCGAAGCGCCCTGCCGACCTTCCCCTGCAACCGGAAGAAGGGAGGTGCCCTCAGCACCTCCAGCGCCTTCATCTCCGCTGTATCCACCGCTGCCTTCCTCGGGGGAGTCATCAGGGACCGTAACCCAACCTTCCGAGAAAGAACAGCAACAGCCCCCAGATGTTACTACAGAGATGTCACAAACGGTTCTAAAACGATTTGAGAAATTGGAAACACAAACAACTACGAAAGAAGAAAGCGTACCTTCATGTTTAATGAAACCATCAGCACATCCTAGAATCACGCGCTGGAGTGGTAGACACATCCTAGAATCACGCGCTGGGGTGGTATTATTAGGGATGCGATTTTAGAAGGACAATGGAAACCCGTTGAGGTGAAAAAAAAAGAAAAAAGAAAAAAGAAAAAAAAAGGAAAAAAAGAAAACAAAAGGAAGAAAAAAAAGAAAAAAAGAAAAAAGAAAAAAGAAAAACAAAAAAAAGAAAAAAGAAAAAAGAAAAAAGAAAAAAGAAAAAAGAAAAAGGGAAGAAAAAAGAAAAAAAGAAAAAAGGAAAAAAGAAAAAAAGGAAAAAAAAAGAAAAAAAAAGAAAAAAAAAGAAAAAAAAAAACCAAAACCCGGGAGTCCTGCAACATTGGCATTCCTGGTCATACAAGAGAACAATCAAGGAAAAAGGGAACCTCACAATTGGAAAATTTTCATCATGGTCTTTCCGCCAAATTTTGCAATTACCAATCTCCTTAATCATATGTAACGGGAAAGACTTACCATATGCAGTCATCTGTCAGTGGCAAAACAAGAAAGGGGAGTCTACCTCTCCTCTCCCATTGGATGCCACTGCCAAATCCACTGCCAAATGCAAAAGTCCAGGAGATATGTTTAATGTGTTAGAATGGGTGTTTTTAAGCGTGCAGCCAAAAACGAGTATTCAAACACGAACTGAGGCAATAGGAGAATTAATACGTAAAGGAAGGTCGCGAATTATAGAAATCAGTGGTCAGGAGCCAGAGAATATCAGTATACCTGTTAACGCCATAGATCTAGAATGGTGGCTCCGTAATGCTGTTGCCATACAGAACGCCTTACTAGGCTATAATGGCAGAATTCATTCGCAGCAGCCTCAAGGAAAATTATGGCAAGTATTAAAACGGAATCAATGGATAGAAAAATCCAAAGTAAGTGAAAAACCATTACCAGATGGGGTAACCATCTACACTGATGCAGGCAAGCGCCTACGGCGCGCAGCTTGCATCTGGAAAGAAGGTGATCAATGGAAACAACATATTATAGAGGGACAACCTCAAGATTCCCTTCAAACTTTAGAATTAACTGCAGTAGTTTGGGCTTTGACTAATTGGCTAAACACTCCTTTAAATGTAGTAACAGATTCAGTGTATGTGGCTGGAATAATGCCACGGTTAGAGGATGCCTTACTAAGGGAAACGACCAACCCTAGATTAGGAAGTCTATTTATCAAGTTATGATCCGTATTAAGTCAATGAACAGCAACCTGTTGTATTATCCATATTCGCAGTCATCAGTTAGATCTTGGACTTGGCCATGGTAATCAACTAGCTGACAGCCTAGTTAGTCCTGCATGCCATGTGCCTCCTATGGATAAATTTCAACAGGCCAGACAAAGTCACGAATATTTTCACCAAAACGCAAAAGGTTTAAAAAGGCAATTTAATTTAACAGAAAACGAAGACCGAAGCATCATTCAGGCCTGCCCAAAATGCGGAAATCACGGGCCAGGTATAGGAGTAGGAGTAAATCCAAAAGGACTAAAAGCATTAGAATTATGGCAAATGGATATTACCCATGTTCCGGAATTTGGTAGGTTAAAGTATGTACATGTAACAATTGACACCTTTTCGAAAATGATATGGGCAACTGCGTTGCCTGGAGAAAAGGCACATCATGTTTGTAAACATTTGCTTGCTTGCTTCGCTGTATTAGGCGTACCAGAGCGCATTAAGACTGATAATGGTCCTGCCTATGTTAGTCAAAAGGTGAGAGCATTCTTATCGCAATGGGGGGTCGATCATGTGACAGGGATTCCACATTCGCCTACTGGACAAGGATTAGTGGAACGCACTCATCAAATTCTAAAAGATTATCTAGCTAAACAAAAAGGTGTTGAAACTGATGCACAACGAAGGCTGCATCGCGTACTTTTCACACTAAATTTTCTTTGCCTTACGGGCGATAGAGAAGAGCCACCTATTGTAATTCACCATCAACACCTTAAGTTTAATGCTACAACACTTCCACAGTTTAAAGTAAAATATAGAGATCCTATCTCAGGAATGTGGTTAGGACCTGTCCCGGTTATATTTAACGGTCGAGGATATATATGTGTTTCCACAGATCGTGGTCCAGTGTGGGTGCCAAGCAAGAGCGTAAAGCCTGTTTTAGCTCATCATGACTCACCCCACGAGCAAAATGGTCAAGCTCCTGATTCTAGAGATGCTATTCCCAATGGTAATGACTCTCCACAAGATTGAGCCCAGAGAAAATATGTGGGTTACATGGGCAAACAAGACAGGACAACAAGCCTTTTGTCTATCGCTTGCTTCTGCGACAGAGCCTTTTCGAACATGTTTAATAGGGATACCTGGCTTCAACATAGGGGAATTTCATAGCTTTGCCACGCAAAATTGTAGTTTGTCTATTTCTGTTAGTAATTATAGTGCCACGCTTATTAATAGCCTGAATGTTACCTGATAAGTTTGCTTACCGAAGGAATTTGAATTTTAATCACCCTTTCTATTTTAGGATTATGTTTTTGTGTAGCATTTAGCTGTGTTAAGCTTTGTTAAAAGTGGTAAATCACGCCTGGATTGCTCAAAAACAAAAAGGGGGAATTGTGGGAGAATGGCTAAGTGAGAAGGGACATGATCTTTTCAGTGTGAGCAATCCTGCTTTTAGTGTATCAAGAAGCACAGAGGATACTATAAACTGACCTTGAACAGCAAAGGACTACTTGGCAAACAACAACTAGGTCCGGAATGTGCTAACGAACCTCTTCACGTGAACAGCAACCCTGTACCAATCATATAACTGTCTTAAGCGCGTGAACACATGTAATGAACCAATCATATAGATATTGCTACCGCGTGCTTCGCTGATTGTCTATATAAGCCTTGTACTTGTCTGAAATAAAGGAGAACGATCATACTCGCATCGAGGTTACATCGTTACTCCGGGTCCAAACTCTCCCACTCCGACACTGAAAGAATTTTGTGTCCAATTGAACAAGGACTAAACAGTTCCTAGGGATGAGATTTCTTCAAGTTCTTTGCGTTTCATGGCAGCACACAAGTTTTACCTAGTGAAAAGTAATTATTATTGCTTCCCAGAGCCAAGAGTCCCCAAATAATTTACCATATTATTGGAGGTTTTCAGACCCTTAAAATTGAGATCTCAAGGCCTAAGACTTGAATGGGTATTGATGATTTGTTATAAAGTTCCTCAGTGAAGTCCCTACCCTAGTGCTGCTTGCACAGGCAGTGGAAGAAGGGACTGGTATCTTGGGAAGAGTACAGGGATGCTGCTCAGATGTGTAAGGATGGGATCAGGAAGGTCAAGGCTCAGCTGGAGCTGAACCTGGCGAGGGATGCAAAAAATAACAAGAAGGGCTTCTATAGGTACATTAACCAGAAAAGGAAGGTGAAAGAAAGCATACCCCCTCTGATGAGCAGAAGTGGCGAGCTGGTAACAGCAGACGAGGAGAAGGCTGAGGTACTCAACAACTTTTCTGCCTCAGTCTTCACTGGCAACCTCTCTCCTCACACCTCCTGAGTCAATGGGCCATTTGATGGGGATCGGGGGTGCAGAGATCCTCCCACTGTAAGAGAAGATCAGGTTCGCAATGACCTGAGGAACGTGAACATCCGTAAGTCTGTGGGTCCCGATGAGATCCATCCCAGAGTCCTGAAGGAATTGGCTGATGTAGTTGCTAAGCTACTCTCCATGATATTTGAAAAGTCATGGCAGTCAGGTGAAGTCCCTGGGGACTGGAAAAAGGGAAATATTGCACCCATTTTTAAAAAGCGTAGAAAGGAGGACCCTAGGAACTACCAACCTGTCAGCCTCACCTCTGTGCCTGGAAGATCACGAAACAGATCCTCCTAGAATCTATGCTAAGGCACATGGAGGACAGGGAGGTGATTCAAGACAGCCAGCATGGCTCCACCAATGGCAAGTCCTGCCTGACCAGCCTAGTGGCCTTCTATGGTGGAGTGACTACAACAGTGGACAAGGGAAGAGCTACGGATGTCATCTATCTGGACTTCTGTAAGGCCTTTGACACGGTCCCCCACAATATCCTCCTCTCTAAATTGGAAGGATATGGATTCGATGGGTGGACTGTCTGGTGGATAAGGAATGGACTGGATGGTCAGATCCAGAGGGTAGTGGTCAATGGCTCGATGCCCAGATGGAGAACAGTGACGAGTGGTGTCCCTCAGGGGTCCATACTGGGGCCAGTGCTGTTCAATATCTTCATCAATGACATAGAGGGATCAAGTGCACCCTCAGCCAGTTTGCAGATGATGCCAAGCTGAGTGGTGCAGTTGACACGCCTGAGGGATGGGATGCCACCTAGAGGGACCTGGGCAGGCTAGAGAGGTGGGCCTGTGTGAACCTCATGAGGTTCAACAGGGACAAGTGCAGGGTCCTGCACTTGGGTCTAGGCAATCCCTGGTATCAATACAGGCTAGGGGATGAAGGGATTGAGTGCAGCCCTGCCAAGAAGGACTTGGCGGTACTGATAGACAAAAAGCTGGATATGAGCTGGCAATGTGCACTCACAGCCCAGAAAGCTAACCATATCCTGGGCTGCATCAAAAGAAGCATGGCCAGCAGGTTGAGGGAGGTGATTTTGCCCCTCTACTCTGCTCTGGTGAGACCCCACCTGGAGTACTGTGTCCAGCTCTGGGGTCCTCAGTACAAGAAGGACATAGACCTTTTGGAGAGGGTCCAGAGAAGGGCCACAAAAACGATCAGAGGGATGGAACACCTCTCCTATGAAGAAAGGCTGAGAGAGTTGGGGTTGTTCAGCCTGGAGAAGAGAAGGCCTTTCAATACTTAAAGTGGGCTTATAAGAAAGATGCGGACAGACTTTTTAGCAGGGCCAATAGAGATAGGACAAGGGGTAATGGTTTTAAACTAAAAGAGGGTGGATTTAGACTAGATATAAAGAAGAAATTTTTTACAAGGGTAGTGAAACACTAGAATGGGTTGCCCAGAGAGGTGGTAGATGCCCCATCCTTGGAAACATTCAAGGATAGGCAACTTGATCTAGTTGTAGATGTCCCTGCCAATTGCAGGGGGGATGGACTAGATGACCTTTAAAGGTCCCTTCCATCCCAAAGCATTCCATGATTCTATGATTCTATGAAAATATGTAACTCTTCATTACCGAAGGACAACTGTAAATTTTTTCCAATGCACAAGTGAGAAGTAGGAAGACCTCCCAGCTTCTACCTACTTCTGTACACTCTGAGTTTGAGTGTAATATTTGGTAGACCTGCAGAGTACTTTGTCCCAGATCTGACACAGTCCTCTAACAATGATGCGTTTCACTCAAGAGGGACTAAAGTTTGAGTGAGACAAGTTCCCTAGCATTTGATATAGTGAAATGGCTTCACCAGTTCATCTTTGATCCTACATGCACCACACATTCTGTAGCTAGGCATTGTGATAGTATCACTGGCCCTTTGTATAGTCTGCAAACAAAACCAGGACTCGGTCCCTAAAAAGCAGTACCTAGCTAGAGTGGATTCTTTACTGCTAGCATTCTGTAAATGTACATTTAGAATTAAGTGCTGTAACAGCATCTCATTTCAACTGGAAATTACAGGCAGTGTTCAAGATAAGAGAAAGGTAAATTAAGCAATGACATGGGAAAGGCTGCAAATATGCCTCAGGCATGGCACAAGTGTGGTCCTCCTCTGAGAAGCTTGAATCTAATTCCTGTGACTCTCTGCATACTTTAGAGAGAAACACCACATTTAAAAAGTACATTTTTTCCTGTTGGAATTCCAGTTGCCACTATGCCCACTGAATACTATTTCTTTCACAACTTGAATGCATTTATAACACTTGCTTGTTTTGAAGATGCAAATCAGACTATAGAGGGGACTCCAGCATAAGGTATTGTTCCCATCCTTGGAGGTATTTAAAAGATGTGTAGATGTTGTGCTTAGAGACATGGTTTAGTAGTGGACTTGGCAGTGCTAGGTTTACGGTTGGACTTGATGATCTTGGTCTTTTCCAACCTAAACGATTCTATGATTCTATAACATGAAATACTTGAAAATCTTATGTGCGCTATTCCACATTTGAGTGTCTAAATTAACAAAGAACCTTCAGCTCATAAGGCCCACTCCGCTTGAACTGATCAATGCTCTACACTAATACCAAACATTCTGTATTTAGGAGCTGTTTTGAAGAATTGCTTATCCAAGTCAAATAGCTTGCAAGTATGCTCTATATATTACTAGAGACAAGCAACTTAGACTAGAAAACACAGCTAAGGACCACTTAGCCAAGCAGATAAGACCCAAACTAAAACTCTCCAGTGTAATTAGCTAGCCAATCCCTCAAACCCAGCACAAGCTCACACAGCTCAGTCACATGCCTTCTTTAAAATGACAGCACATGTGTAATCTTCAAGTGAATAGTTTTCTACCAGAACATTCACCCAATGTTTGCATAATAGCTTGTTTTCCAACAAAGGCTTTGTATGTTGGAAGGTATCCTTCCTATTTATTCACATTTCTTTCTACAGTTGAGTGAGGTTTAGTTTTACACCCCCTCCATTTTATTCCTTAAACTGATTTGACCAAGTATTAAGGTTTTACTTCAAAGCTAAGCTCATGTGCATTTTATGAAATACAGCTAAGACCAGAGCTATAACAAAACCCTCAAGATCTAGCTCAATAGCCCATCATAGACAGTCTGTTAGCCTTTTTTCTCTTAAGATGTTTTTAGACAACAGTCCTGCTACCTGACTGATATGACCTATCCCAACCAAATTTAATACAATGCTTCATTTCTACTGAAATGAACCTCCTTATAGTGCAGTTACTTGCAGTGAGCTTTAGTTATCTAACATCTTCTCCAGAACATTGCATCCATCATCAATAAAACTGTTCTTCACTTGAAAAAAAGCTGCTCTGGACCCCCATTAATACACACATGCTATAAAGTATGGTTGAAGTTGTGCCATAAGCAGGATAACTCTAAAAGCCTCAGAGCTGAGGGAAATGGAAGATCAAAGCTGGTATATCTTGGAGAAGCTTCCTTGCCACTGCCATATTCCAGGTATGTGCCCAGGCAAAGGAAAGGGGAAGTTGGTCTCAGTTCCAGGGCACAAGTTTTTTTGTCACTAGGTTACTGGTAGTGGAAAAAAAAAAAAGAAGGCACAGAGCTAAAGGTGTTTTAGAATTTCTGGGTTGGGGAACCTGGCTGTTGAGCAACCACAGATTAGAAAGAAGCAGAAAAATAATTACTTTCCAGAGAAAAATGCCCATCCAGGCAGTTGCTCTAGTAACTACCTCAGACCAAAGGCAAGTCTTTTATCAAACAGCAGTTAACAGTCTTCATATCTAAGAACTACTGTTAATTTTGGTTTTTTCCTTGCTCAAATTGAGGTTTTTTTCCACTGACTTGATGAACATAGGATATTTTCTCCATTTTAAACACGTACACTGAATGCTATGAATGTCACATCTTGATTAACAGGTATTATCAATAGGGGCAAGAATAGTCAATTCCAAACCAGTTACAGCTGTTAAAGAAAATTCTTGTCTACTCAGTACAGGAAACTATTTAACTGCATCCAGAAAGACCAGCCTCCTGAGGCCTCTCGAAAGTGCAGTTCATACACCTGCTCTCATTTCAGGAGTTGCCCAGGTGCTTCTCCAGAGCTACCATCCTTTCTGTCAGAAGAAACAAAGTGCTACGGCTAAGAGCACTTAAATACCAACCAACTTTTGCAGCAGCACTGCAAATATTCAGCGCTTATTCTCTAATTGTCAAATAGAGGCATGGAAGCACCACAAAGGGAAAGAACAGACATGTTTCTTAGCAGACACAATGAGACAATACTAAGAATTCAGTGGCTTATTTTACAAGTTTAAAGACAATCACCACAGGGTTTAAAACAACAAGTCTAAAACACAACACAACCCAAACACTAAATCTTGCCCATGTTGAACTTGTGTACCATTTCAGTTGCATCGACTTCCACATGACTATACATTGGTCTAATAACACAGAGGTGCAATTATTCTTCACATTTAAGAACAGTATCAAGCAGAACCTGTTTCATTTTCCCCCCTCCTATGGAAATATCAGAATGCTTCCCATCAATGAATTAACAGCACGTATGGTTCTCACATATACCTTTTCTGAAGAATCAACTGTACTTTCTCAGCTTAATGGATTCGAGTGGAATATCTGGACAAACAGCATAGCTGAAGAAAAAACTGACCTGCACTATTCTTCCTTACTAAAGAAAATCTTCCTTATGCCACTTCAGTGCACAGGAAAAATAAAAGCAGACACCAAATCCCATTGTGGATAACATCGGTTGAATTCTCCATTAAACTTTCAGAATTGTGGCAGGGACAAGACAACCAAGAAGTTCATTTTAAGGTCAGTACACACAAGCCATTTCGGAATACACAGAACAAGGAAAAAGTATATACATAAACCTAATATATGTACTCTCTGACACATCAAGAGTCATTAATTCTCATGTTTTACATGGTAAAAATTTGTTCTTTTATAATCATGTAAGACAGCCTTTCTAAGAAAAGTCTCTTGCCCAACATAGCTTCCTAAATCATTCCTTATAAACACATTTTGTTCTTCAGAACCGGATAGTTATTCAGAGCCCAGTATGTCCTCTGAAGAATGTGCTTCCTTTAAGACATTAACACAAATGATTTAACTAGTAGCCTCCTGTTGAGACAATCTTTGTTCATCTTTAAGAGATGCACAGGCTAAATGAAAAGCCAATAAAGAGCTCCATAAATCATGAGGTGTAATAAAACCTTGAGCATGATATATTTCAGGTCATTTGATAACAAAACACTACTCAGGACAGCAAAAGGACACCTAGTCAAAAACAGTCCAATGAAAAAGCATCTCAGGACTCAAGTCCAGAAGATTTTGTTTAAGTCCCAGCAACAGATCCAAACAGTTCAACCTTAAGACACTTGAAATTCTGAGTGAGATTCTCAAAAGCATGAACACAGACCACTGATCTCATTGCCATCTACAGAGAGGAACTGCCAAGCACTCTGAAAATCCTACTCTATCACTTGACACTGCCCTAAGCTCCATCCTCAACCACAGAACATACCAAATAAAGTCAAGTTGAACTTGACAGGTATCAAGAGCATAAGGTTTTACCTGTTTTAAGTTAATTTACTCACAGCTGTCACCATGTACACTGAAA